>JAGDQO010001049.1:0-337929 GCA_018342035.1 Solanum appendiculatum | reverse complement strand
GAGCATTTGAGGATTGTGTTGCAAATCTTCAAGGATCAAGTATTATATGAGAAGTTTAGCATATGTGAGTTTTGGTTGGGGTCCGTTTCTTTCTTTGGTCATATTGTCTCTAGTAAAGGTATTCAAATTGATCCTAAGAATACCGAGGCAGTTAATAGTTTTCCTACACCATTGTCCGCTTTAGATATTAAGAGTTTCTTGGGTTTGACAAGCTATTATAGAAGGTTTGTGTAAGGATTTTCATCTATTGCATCACCTTTAATAATGTTGACTTAAAAGAAGGTGAAATTTCTATGGTCGGAAGCATGTGAGAAAAGTTCCTAAGAGTTGAAGGATAGACTCACTTCAGCCCCTATATTGACATTACCAGAAGGATCAGATGGTTTTGTGGTTTGTTGTGATGTTTCTCGGATTGGTCTTGGTTTTTTTAATGCAACATAGGAAATTCATCACTTATGCTTCAAGGCAATTGAAGGTGCATGAAAAGAATTATCTGACTCATGATTTGGAGTTAACGGCAATAGTGTTTGCTCTAAAGATTTGGAGGCAATACCTATATTGTGTTCATGTAGATGTATTTAATGACCATAAAAGCTTGAAGTATGTGTTCACCCAAAAGGACTAGAATCATTGCCAAAGAAGGTGGCTTGAGTTATTGAAAGATTATGGCATGAGTATCCTCTATCATCTAGGTAAAGTGAATGTAGTGGCGGATGCTCTTAGTCGGTAATCGATGGGTAGTGTTGCTCATGTTGAGGATGGTAAGAAAGAGCTAGTTCGTGATGTTCATAGGTTAGCCCGATTGGGTGTTTGCTTTGTTAATTCTTATGAGGGTGGTGTGAATGTTCAAAATAGTTTGGAATTGTTTTTTGTATCCGATGTGAAGGCTAAGTAGGATCTTGATTCGATATTGGTTGATTTGAAGAAGTCAATTTCAAAAAATTCCGTTGAGTATTTCTCCCAAGGGGGAGATGGTGTTCGTCTATACCAAGGTCAGTTATGCGTTCCGAATGTTGATGAGTTAAGAATTCAAATTTTGATAGAAGCTCATAGTTATTGATATACCATTCACCCCGGATCCAAAAAAATGTATCGTGATTTGTAGGAGGTCTATTGGTGGAATGGGATGAAGAAGGATATTGTGGAATTTATAGCTAAGTGTCCTAATTGTTAAAAAGTGAAAATTAAGCATAAAATACCCGGGGGTTTGGCCCAAGATATTAGCATTCCTACTTGGAAATGGGAAGATTTGAACAAGGACTTCATTACCGGTTTACCTCGTACCCATCATCAGTTTGATTCAATTTCGGTCATTGTGGATCGAATGATGAAGTTGGCTCACTTTCTTCCCATAAAGACTTCATTTTTAGTCGAAGAGTACACCAAGCTTTATATTTGAGAAATGGTGAGGTTGCATGGGGTGCCTTTATCCATTATGTTTAATCGTGGTACTCAGTTTACATCTTAGTTTTGGAGGTCATTTTAGAAAGGTCTTGGTACCCAAGTAAAGCTTAGCACGGCTTTTCATGCTCAAATTGATGGACAAGCTGAGCGTACTATTCCAACTTTGGAAGATATGTTAAGGGCTTGTGTAATTGATTCCAAAGGTAATTGGGATGATTAATTATCTTTGATTGAGTTTTCTTATAATAAGCTACCACTCGGGTATTAGAATTGCTCCATTTGAGGCTCTCTATGGTAGAAGGTGTAGGTCTCCTATTGGTTGGTTTGAAGTTGGTGAGGTAGCTTCTATAGGGCCCGAGTTAGTGCATGAGGCTATGAAAAGGTTTAACTTATTCATGAAAGGTTGAAGATGACACAAAATCGATAAAATTTCTTATGCCAACGTTAGAAAAAGAGAGCTTGATTTTGATGTTGATGATTAGGTTTCCTTAAAAATCTCACCTATGAAGAGTGTGATGAGAATCAGAAAGAAAGGGAAGCTTAGTTCCCATTATGTGGGCCCATATCAGTTTTCGAGATGTATTGGCAAGGTTTGTTATGAATTAGAGTTACCTAATGATTTAGCATCGGTACATCCAATATTCTATGTCTCATTCTTGATAAAGTGTATTGGAGATCCGACGTCTATAGTGCCATTGGAAAGTTTTGAAATTAAGGAAAGTCTTTCTTATAAAAAGGTTCGGATATATACTTTAGACTGTCAAGTCCAGAAATAAAGAAATAAATAAGTTGTTTCCGTGAATGTAATTTGGAGGAATCAATTAGTTGAGGGTGCTACTAGGGAAGTTGAAGCCGATATGATGTAAGTATCCTCATCTCTTTCCCTCTTCTCCTATTCCAGCTTGAGGTATTAGTTCTTCATGGTTCATTCTTTTGGATCAATGCGTTTTAGTCATTCTCATTTTTCAATAATACATGCATATTCATCAAAACTTGATTTCCATTTTATGATTTAACTTGGAGTGATATCTCCTTGTTTATGTGCATTTTGATGAAATTTCATTCATGTTGGGTTGATAATATTTCTCCCACTCTATTAATGCTACCTTGAGTCCCATTCAAGGATGAATGTTCCTAAGGAGGGGATATTGTAACGCCTCAGAAATTGGAAGTTGAGATGGAAAGGAAAATGTTCCTTTTTGGCACTGAAGTAGTGATCTACGAGTCCTGTCTACGTACCATAGGAGGTCCTAAGGGGAGTAGGAAGGTTCTCGTATGAACCTGTTTGAGTTTTGGGAAATGTCAAGTCTCTAATATATGACCTACGAATGGACAAGACAAATTGTAGGATGTTTGACAGGTCGTATGACTACTCCATAGAGGTGATCCAATCCAGACATAGAGAAACTTTGAACTTGAGATTTACGAGTTGGTTCTATGAGCTGTAAAAAGTGGAACGGGTTGTAGTAAGGTCTCGTGGAATTGATCAGAAAATTGAGTCCTAGTATTGGACCTTACGATAGACTAGGACGGTAAGTAGGAAGTCGTACAGACCATTGGTAAGAATCATAGGTGTCATCCGACAGTTTTTAATTAAGGGTATTTTGGTCTTTTCCTACCCAACTAACACCTAAACAACATTGTTTTGGCCCTATAACTACTCCTATAACCGTTTTTACTCTTCAAATCCCAACCCAATTATCTCATTCACTCAAACTCCACCAAAACCTCTCAAGTCTTCTTCTCCAAATTCTCTCAAGAACTCCAAGGTGAAGAGCTAGGGTTTCAAGCTTCAAGGTCTCAATCTTCTTGCTTTCTTGGGGATTTGATTATCTAGGTATGCGGGAATTCACCAAAGAATTTCTTTCATCTATTGGGTTCCAAAAGAATCTCAATCTCCTAAATTGATTTCACCCAAATTCCATTAGGGTTTCATATGATTCTTCGTGGGTCCTATTTATAATTATTTAATTGCTTCTTTTCAAACTTATTATGCATGATTAGATCCAATTAAATGGATTTCAAATGACTTCATATGGAAACATCCAATGACTACTTTATGAACATGAATTGTGTTCAAAGCTTATGAACTCATGATTTATGAAAGCTATGCATATTTTATAAAAGGACGAGTTATGAACTAGGGATGCTTTTGAGATAAGTATCAATGATTTGTGAAAGGATTTCTCACATATGAATGAAATCATGATTTAGATTCTTAGAAAGGTAAATGTCTATTATGAAGAGATTTATGACATCATGATTTTAAAGGAGCTACTCTATAATTACTTATGATTTGATTGGTAGTTTAATTGTGTCTGTCCAAGTATTTTTATATTATTATGACTATGTCTTTTCCGTTGAAATTTAGTTAGCACCGAGAGGACTTTTGAATAGAGGTCCTACTGCTAGTAGAGGTTTGGTCTTTAGTAGCAATTTCCTATTCCCAAACTATGTGCCCCGTAGGAATGTCTTAAATGACCAAGCTAGTGGATCCATAATAGTAATTATGAATGAATGTTACAGAATTCTACCTTGGCAAGTAGTTTCCCATTTTTAGTGTGACGGTCATGCCGGATTCCATGTTATAGCTCTCATGGCCTTATCGTCGATTACGGTAAATATCCCACAAATGAACTATGTTTTCTTCAAAAGGTTTTATGAAAGCTTCTCAGATGGTATAAAGTATGCATTGGCCTTGATTATGACTCATGAATTCTACCATGGTTTTTACTATGCTTTACTTGGTCATGCATATTATGTTTAATGTTTCCCCATTATCATGCCTATGTCTTTATGTATTTCCCCATACATAGTACATTAAATGTACTAAGGCATACTTGTGCCTATATTATTTTATAATATAGGGTCTGACATTTCTCCTTCCAGACGTGCTTAGATCGGGATTGCTCAGCTTTACTACTTGGATTGGTGAGTCCTCATTCTCCGAGGACAAGGCCATTGATGTTCTTATTGCTTTTGATGTCTTTTGTTTCAGACTTGTACGTGGTGTATGGGTTACGTCCCAACCACTCTTATGTTGAGTAGAACGACTTGTGGCATACTTATTAGTATTCCACGTATCTCATATATACTCCATTGGTATCTTTTATGCCATCTTATAGTTTGAGACTTATGTCGATTATATCTCTTAAATTCTATTTCATTATGTCATGCCTATGTCAAGTGTCTTGTTTAGGGCCTCTCGGGGTTCTATTCGCCATGTCACATCTAGGGTATTTTGGGTCATGACAAAAGTAGATACAGAGCGTAGTATGAGTACCGAAACAACAGGTAGCCAGTAGCCATCATAGGCCGACTAAGCTTGGAAAGTAAAGAAAATAATTAAAAGCCAGAAATAACACTAATTAGCTAGAGATCAAAGAGCAGAAAGATAACAGTAATGAAACTAGAGTCACAAGTCTAGGAATGAACGGAAAGGAAAGGAATAACTAGATATAACCTAACTGGACCTCCATATACGTAGAAGATACACTCGTGCACAAGTTTAAGTAAATTACCCAAATGGAACCTCATAAGCCCGACGAGTACACAGAAGAACTACAACTATTAAGTATGAGAACTAGTGAATCCAGAATTGGAGAGTGTTAGCCCGGACCTTGAACCGCTGATAAGACTCCCAAAGAGCCCAATAGAACCACGCCGCTTCGAATTAGCTCGATAGAGGATAATGTGACCGAAATGTAGACAGCGGCTGAAGATCATGTGCCTAGACCTTGAATATGCGATTAAAAGAGCGGTATGTCTGGACCTTGAATCCGTGACTATACAAACCGTCAAAGAAGAATCCCATAGAAAAATTCTTCTTCATAGGTCACCTTGAATAGATGTCCTCCCCAAAGTTGCCAATGAACTACTCCAAGCATAAACCAAATAAAACCTTGAATTGCCAAACGAAGCCCGAAGTCACAATGGAGAATCATCGGGCTGTAGTAACAAGATAATTATGGATGAAAGGTCATCAGAGCTAGGTTACCGCCCCTAATCTTGAGCTAGTTCCGATTGTAAATAAGTTTCCGCAAGTGTTTCCCGATGATCTTCCTGGTATTCCTCCCGCAATGGAAATAGACTTTGTTATTGACCTTCTCCTAGATATGCAACCTATCTCTATTTCTCCTTATCGTATGGCCCCGGCAGAACTTAAGGAATTAAAAAATCAATTGAAAGATTTGTTGGATAAGGGTTTTATTAGACCGAGTATCTCTCCATGGGGCGCTCCGATGTTGTTTGTTCAAAAAAATGTTGGTTCTCTCTGAATGTGCATTGACTATCGATAATTTAATAAGGTTACCATTAAGAATAATTATCCTCTTCCAAGGATTTGTTTAATCAACTCCAAGGAGCAAGTTAGTTCTCTAAGATCAACCTCCGATCGGGTTATCACCAATGGAGGGTGAAGGAGAGTGACATTCCATAGTGGCTTTCTGAACTCGGTATGGTCATTTTGAGTTTTTGGTGATGTCTTGTGGTTTGAAAAATGCTCCGACGGCATTTATGGATTAGATGAATAGGGTCTTCAAGCAGTATCTTGATATATTTGTGATTGTGTTTATTGATGATAATTTGGTTTACTCATGGATTGAGGATGAGCATTTGAGGATTGTGTTGCAAATTCTCAAGTATCATGAGTTGTATGCTAAGTTTAACAAATGTGAGTTTTGATTGAGGTCCGTTGCTTTCCTTGGCAATATTGTCTCCGGTGAAGGTATTTAAGTAGATCCTAAGAAAATCGAGGTGGTTAAGAATGGGCATAGACCTTTGTCCGCTTCGGATATACAGAGTTTCTTGGGTTTGGCCTGTTACTATAGAAGTTTTGTGGAAGAATTTTTCTCTATTGCTTCAACTTTTATAACTTTGACTCAAAAGAAGGAGAAATTCATATGGTCATAAGCTTGTGAGAAGAGTTTCCAAGATTTGAAAGATAGACTCACATCGGCCCCTATATTGACATTACCGGAAGGATCGAATGGTTTATGGTGTATTGTGATGCTTCATGGGTTGGTATTGGTTATGTTTTGATGTAATATGGGAAAGTTATCTCCTATTCTTCAAGGAAATAAAAGGTGCATGAGCAGAATTATCCAACTCATGATTTAGAGTTAGCGGCAGTAGTGTTTGGCTTAAAGATTTGAAGACATTACTTGTATGGTGTTCATGTAGATGTGTTTACCGACCACAAGAGTTTTAAGTATGTGTTCACTCAATAGGATTTGAACCTTCACCAAAGGAGGTGGCTTGAGTTATTGAAAGATTACGACATGAGTGTCCTCTATCATCCCGGTAAGGCGAATGTGGCAGCGGATGCTCTTAGTTGACTATCAATAGGAAGTGCTGCTCATGCTGAGGATCATAAGAAGGAGTTAGTTCGCGATGTTCATAGATTGGCCCGATTAGATGTTCGCTTGGTTGATTCTGAGGAAGGTGGTGTAGTTGTTCATAATGGTTATGAACTTTCTTTAGTATCCTATGTGAAGGCTAAGAACGATTTGGATCCATTATTAGTTGACTTGAAGAAGTCACTTTTCAAAAAAGCCATTGAGGTTTTCTCCCAAGGGGCAGATGGTGTCTATTGATATCAAGGTCGGTTCTGTGTTCCGAATGCTTAGGAGTTAAGAAATCAAATTCTGACTAAAGCTCACAGTTCTTGGTATTCTATTCACCCGGGAGCCAACAAGATGTACTGTGATTAACGGGAAGTCTATTGGTGGAATGGGATGAAGAAGGATATTGCGGAATTTATGACTAAATGTTTGAATTGTCAACAAGTGAAAGTTGAGCATCAGAAGTCGGGTGGTTTGGCTCAAAACATTAGTATTCCTACATGGAAATAGGAAGATTTGAATATGGACTTTGTTACGGGTTTACGCTGTACTCGTCGACAGTTTGACTCGATTTGGGTCATAGTGGATCGGATGACGAAATCGGCTCACTTTCTTCCTATTAAGACTTTATTCCCATCGGAAGATTACGCCAAGCTTTATATTTGGGAAATGGTAAGGTTGCATGGAGTTCCTTTGTCCATTATCTCTGATCGTGGTACTTAGTTTGCATCTCAGTTCTGAAAATTATTTTAGAAAGGTCTTGGTACTCGAGTGAAACTTAGCACGACTTTTCATCCTCAGATCGATGAACAAAACAAATGTACCATTTAAACTTTGGAGGACATGTTGAGAGCTTGTGTGATTGATTTTAAGGGTAATTGGGATGATCACTTGCCTTTGATTGAGTTTGCCTACAATAATAGCTATCATTCTAGCATTGGGATGGCACTATTTGAGGCTCTTCATGGTAGGATGTGTAGGTATCCTATTGGTTGGTTTGAAGTTGGTGAGGTTGCTTTTATAGGTCCCAAGTTGGTGCATGAGGCTATGGAAAAGGTTCGACTTATTCGTGAAAGGTTGAAAATGACTCAAAGTCAACAAAAGTCTTATGCCGATGTTATAAGAAGAGAGCTTGAATTTGAAGTTAATGACTGGGTCTACTTGAAAATATCACCCATGAAGGGTGTGATGAGGTTTGGAAAGAAAGTAAAGCTTTCTCCCTATTATGTGGGCCCATATCAAATTTTAAGGCGTATTGACAAAGTTGCTTATGAATTTGTGTTGCCTAAAGATTTAGCATCGGTACATCCGGTATTCCATGTATTTTTGTTGAAAAAGTGTGTTGGAGATACGACATCCATAGTGCCTTTGGAAGGTTTGGGTGTGCATTTCCCTCATACTTAGTACATTCCATGTACTATTGCATACTTGTGGCTATATTGTCTCACTAATGTAGGGTCCGAAGATCTTCCTCCTCCCGCTCGTGATTAGTTGGCTTGCCCCTTTGAAATTCAAGAGTTAGTGAGTCCTCATGTTCCGAGGACCATGTCCCCTTTACTTCATTATCATTATGTTTTAGTTTTCAGACATTATACGTTGTGTATGGGTTACGTCCCAACCACTTTTTTGATGTAGTAGATGGCTTGTCAAGACTTTGTTGGACTTCCACTTATTGTCAAATGTTTTACTTTGATATGATTTATCTTATTTCTATTATATTGTGTATATGGATGTCAAGTGGCTTCTGTAGGGCCTCTCGGGGTATTATACATCATGTCACGCCTAGGGTGTACTTTAGGTCGTGACAAACTTGGTATTCATAGAACAAGGTTTTAGAAAAGGTCCTAGGATGTGTGTCAAGCCGCGTTGAGTAGAGTCTTGTTCATGAGTGTGAAGCGCTCCAAATTTATGAATAGGAGGCTACAAAGCGGTTACAAAACTCTACTTCTTTAATTACTCTAAAGTCATGTCATAGAGTCTATCTCTATAAAGATCCTTCTCCTAAATCGTGTTTGATCTTTTTTCAGGATGTGGCCTCTTGAAGAGCTTATGTGAGAAGGAATGTGGACAACAATAATATGGAGCCCGAGGTTCCTCAATTTTTGATTGATCCTTTGGCCAAGAAAGTGACTCATGCTGAATTCTGAGCCGATTTTCAAGTGTTGGCTCAAGCCATGACGACCTAAGCTAATAGAGAGGCTAATGCTCACGTGAACCCAAATGTGGGTACGGTGGCGGCAAAGATAAGGGACTTTACTAGGATGAATCCTCCGGAGTTTCATGAGTCTAAGGTTGATGAGGATCCTTAGGAGTTCATTGATGAGATGTACAAGATGGTGGGAATTGTCTACGGTAGGTGGAGTTTGCCTCTTATCAACTTAAGGGTGTTGCTCAAGTGTGGTTTGAACAATGGAAAAGTGAGAGGGTGGTTGATGCGGGTCCTCTAGGTTAGGAGAAATTCAAAAGAGTAAGCTTTGAAGTTTACTCAATTGGCTAAGTATGCTCCGACTATGATTGCCAACTCTAGGGAAATGATGAAATCATGATTGTGAAGGTATTTCTCACAAATGAATTCACATTGGTGAAAGGTTTTCTCATCCATGTTGAATTATGTTAAAGGAGTTATTCTATGTTTTGATCTTGAAATGTGTGGATTGGTATTGATCATTGCCTTTTCTATGTTAAATTGCTATTTGACTTTTATCTATTCCATTGGGATTTAGACTTAGCACCTAGAGGGCTTGAGGTGGAGGGTCAAATAGGGTAGTCTCTAGTATCAACCTCTAGTCCCAAACTACGTGCTCCAATAGGATTATCTTAAATGACCTAGCTAGTGGATCCACTTTAGCAAATGATGATATGTACGGATTCTACCTTGGTAAGTAGTTTCCCCTTCTTTCGGTATGAGGGATATACCGGATTCCATGATATAACTCTCATGGTCTTATTATCGGTTAAAGCTAATATCCCACAAAATGATTATGTTTTTATCAAAGTTTTCTTATGTCATTTATATTAATGTATTTGACTATGTCTTATGAACTTCATGTCATTTCTTCTCAATAAAGCTTTTAAATGTCTCATTATGATCATGCCTATTCGATTTAAGTCATTTTTACTATCATGTTCATGTTTATGCATATTGCCTCATACTTAGTACATTCCATGTACTAATGCATACTTGTGCCTACATTATCTCAATGAATATAGGGTCTGGCGTTCCTACCTCGCACACTCGTGGCTAGACATCTATTGGGTTCATGGTGAGTCCTCATGTTCCAAGGACCGAGACGACCTTTTATAGTTTTATGTCTTTTCGTTTCGAACTTTGTATGTGATGTATGGGTTACGTCCCTATCACTTTTCTTATGATGTATTAGATGGCTTTGAGACTTATGTTAGACTTCTACTTTTGTCAAACTCGTTTGTATGAAATATTTTCTTTTGAACTCTTTAAATGTTATTATCTTGTATGACGTATACTCAGTGGCTTTTGTGGGGCCTCTCAAGCTCCTATACGCCATGTCACGCCTAGGGTATACTTTGGGTTGTGACAAAACAAATCTAAGCCACATCCTAACAACTATCACCACAAGCACAGGAATACATTAATATAGTTAAACAATAGCCTAACTGAACCTCCATAAGCCAGAAGGTACAAATAGGGACCATAACCCAATCGGCCTCTATAAAACCGGAGAGTGAAAATAGCAACCAATTATATTGGCGATAGGCAATGCATATGAATGCAAAAAAATACGGTAGAATCAGTTGAACCATCAGTAACCAAGTATAGACACCTATCCCACCCGTTGTGTAGCTAGGTAGGACCCATGCAGCTCCCTCTTCCTGTTTAGTGAGACACACAGCCAGAGGGACCCATAGGGAACGCAGGAAGTCCATATTCACTTCTTGGGTCCGAACCAGGACTTACAAATATATTAATATCCATCGCAATACCGAATCTTCCCCACCGTGGTTCCAGATCTAGTCCATCGTGGTTTCAGAGGTACAAGTAGCCAAACCAATACAGGAAAGGACGATGAAGCGCCAACTAGTCAAGTAAAAAGCTGGGCACATACCATATGCCTCTAATGTTTTAAGTAGAAAAGGATCACATCCTCGACGCCTCATATATCTTGAAAATTAATTTATCAAGTGGTCCAGGTGGTACGACTCCCATTAAAATTAGTTTAAAATAGTAATAGTGTGAAAATAGTCTTTTTCAAAATAGTAATGATAATCAAATGCATAAACTAGGATCTTACCACAAAAAATTAGAGAATGAGCAATCAAGCAATGCATGCCACCACTAGCATCAAAAAAAGAACAACACACAACCAAAAACACAATACCTATACTACCATACTGCTAAAGTAGAGAGAATTAACCAGGAGTCCAAATAGTCCTCAACCATGGCCTCGGGCCCAATAATATAATCAACAGCTCAATAAAACCATAACAAGCCTATCACTAATCATAAAGCAAAGGAATCAAGAAGAGTCTCACAATCAGATAAGGGAGAAATAACTCAAGGAACGACGCCTAACCCCAACATTCTGCTCCGGTCCACAACCGAGCCCAATGATTACCGACCTATGGCTATGAACAACCACTAAGGTCTCAAGAATTAACAAAAGATAAGCAACACAAAACAAGCCCTACAGGGAGAAACACAAAGCTACGAGGGCAATATAACACATTCCCGGGCATCTAAGGCTCAATCCTAGCCTAAGGCCTCAAGCTTCAATCCTAAGAAGAATAATCACACTATGTTATAGTATAAGCAAGGATAATACCCTAAACTAAGGATCCCATCACCCACAACAAGCCCAATGCTTCTAAAGAGATCAAAGAAAGGTAGAACAAAACAGAAGGAATTCTAGTACTCGACAAATACAATCCTAAATCACATGCAATTCATATTAAACATTTTCTAATAAATCTCAATCAAGAAAGTAGACCATAGCCTACCTCGAAATCGATCACGCGTGCTTCAAATCCATCGTACACAAGCTATCTTCTTTCAAAACACTTCCAATCACCACCACACTAACAAAATATTAATCACAACGTCAATACGAACATTTAGATACAAAAATTACAATAATTGGAGATAGACCCAAAAAATCAACTCAACACGAGAATGTGGGTCCTTTATCAAGAATCCTGAAATTGAATCCATCAAAAGTTCCTACTTGACTTATTGATCTTGTGTCCCAAAGTGGGACACAATTAGATGCTTGAAAAGTAAGAAAATATCACATGCATAAAACCATCATTGAATCACCATAATCAAGCTTGGGATGTCCCTTCGGAGAGAAACTTAGCCCAACATGATGACTTTCATGCTTCCCCAATCACTCCAACACGTAGCCACGCCAAAACCTGAACTAACAAAATTGAAATTGCCTTAATCGGAGCTTCCTAGCTCAATAAATTGAATTTTGAAAATGGAGAGTGAGTTGATTCATGACTGGTTTTATTTTAAAAGAACAGTCAAGAATGCTCTTCGCGATCGCGAAGCTTAAACCTCATGATCGCAGCTCACCAGTGTACAAGGCATCATGAACGTGGCATGTACCTTGTGATCATGCTGGATAGCATGCCAGGGCCTCACGAACGCAGCCAATGCCTTGCGAACACGGAGGCCAGCGTGACAAGCCTTCGTGAATGTGGCCTTTGGGTGTGCGAATTCAAAGAGAAGTATGAGCTGCACTAGCTTATGTGCACTAGCTGGTTTGCTCAAACTTGGAATCTCTGAGGGATCCCCCGAATTTGTTCAAAACCTCATATGCAAAAATAAAATATTCTACACCACTAAATTTGGCATTTCAGACTAAATGGAGGTGTCAAAACATCCAACTGAGGTCATCTCAACAAAAAGTGGGTCCCACACCCAAACTCTATTTTACGCCAAATCCACAAGGTGCCTCAGAAAGATCCCAAAAGCCTTGGGATCTACATGAAAGGTATTTTTAGACCAAACTCTATGTCTTGGAGCTATCAAAATTGGCAGAATTGCATTCGCAGGCTGTCTTCCTAGAGTTTTAATCGAAATCGACCATTCAAACTCTAAAAGCTCAAAAACATGGAAACTTGCACAAAACTTAAACGAACGACCTGGGAACCGAACTATCAGTCCCAACAAGTTATAAATGACTTGGGATCTCTATAGGAAATCTCTAAATACTGAAAAGAATGGAAAACTGAGGAAATGACCTAGAGGGTCATTATAAAAGAGTTATTCTTGTACGATAGTGGGAAAGTGATGTTGTGAACAGCTTTCTGGTGTAATTCATTACTAAATTTATGATAAGGCAGTGCAAAATTCTTAATTATGCATTTTCAGGGGTTAGTTTTGAGATTATATTCAAGACCATGATGTGATTTCAAGGGTTAACCATGATAACCAAGAATGGAAAATGAGGGAACTTTGCAGAATTTGCAATCTCTGGGTGGGTGCAATTGTGACCGCCATAGCGAGACTGACCCGCTATGATGATTCCTCTATAGCATGAATTTCTCCATTATAGTAGTGTTGTGTTAGTGACATGCAAGACACTTTAGCGGGATGGATGGGATAGAACCCCTGCCCTATTTTCCCCTGTTGTAATTTTCTTTTCTAGGGTGTTTCAAAACATTAGTTTCAACTTGGAATTACTGCAGAAATAATGGAAATCACTTGAAAACAAACTTGGCATGCATATACGATTAATATTGTTAACTAGAATCCTTGTGCAAAATAAATAGGAAAAGCAAAAAAAAATTCTAGTACATGTCCCAAACGGGGGCAAATCCAAATCAGTAATAGTATAGGATAAAAGCGGGGGGAAGGTCCTAATAGGCTTCCTAATTGTCATTAGGGGCTGCAAGGGCATGGTTCTTTGCCTCCATGTCACTTAGGAAGGGAACATCTGCAAGCCCTTTGGCTCGAGTTGATGGAATTATGATCAGGGATAACGCAGCTAAGCATGACCTTTATGGTCTTCCACATTAATGCAGGCACGCGGTCTCAGGAGCACCTCTTCTCTTCTCCTTATCGAGCTCTCTACGGAGCTATAACACCCCCAAAAATTTCTAACGTAAGACCTAAATCATTCTGTAAAACCTCACAACTTTAGTCTTAAATTCTGAATCAATCGTCGTAAGTATATAAACTTGAAATAGATGATGGCCTACTTGCTCATGTATTTTAAGACCCTTTACCAAGTGTATCAAGGGTATCAAAATTTATCTAGGGTCATAAGTGACCTCAAACACCAAGCCAAGTTCAAAACATTTCTATCTGCTAAGTTTTTGTATAAGTTCTTATAAAGGTCAATTTCAAATTACTATATCTCTCAACAAATAAAGAGTTAGGTGGCCCATAACTTATTAAATTAAAGGTCTATGAGTCTTCTTTCCAATACCATCAAGTCTTTATCAATCAGAGTTCAGAGTAAAAAGTAATGATCGTTTTACTAGAACATGTACGGACTAAGAAATTGGGCAAGGACACCTGTCCAATCGGTGAGTCGCCGAATTACCTCCCTGAAATGCCCTGAAAAGATTGAATCTCAATATATTTTGATGGTCTAAAGCCTCATTTTCAGATCCGCCGAGTAATTTGGTGATGGGACCTCCAAATCGACGATTTGGCCGACAAAATTAAAAGGTCGTTTTCTTTTTTTTTAATGATCTTCTTATGTTCCTAGAAGGGTATTCTTGAACTTTTATCTTCAACTAACTTCCCTAAGTCCATCTTATAACCTAATATCATCATTATACATATAAAAACTCTCAAAATCCCTAATTCTCCTTCTTTCAAAGATCAAGAACTCCAAGAAAGGGATTTCTCCAATTTTCCAAGATCTAAAGACTCCAAGTTTAAGATTCTCTTGAAGATACCTAAGGTTTTCAATCCAAGATTCTTCTCACACTTCATCTTCCAATATTTTTCTTCAATACTCATCACTAAGGTATGTAAGGATATTTATAGTATTGGACTAAGTTCATCCTCACACCCTACATTTAAATTCAGTCAGTAAGAGTAAATTCTAGAGTAAATTCTAAGTTCTATGATTCTAAGTTGTACTTTCATTCCTTATTCTAAGTTCTATATTCATTGTTATTGAGATTATAGCACTTTGTGCATTATGAGTTTGAATCATTGTTCATGGCTATTTTATTACATGAATCCTATTGAGTTGAGAATTATTGAGAACCTTTGCATAACTATTTCTAGGCATTGATTTTCAAAACTAAAGCAAGTCCAAGCATTTTAAAGTATCTTTTGAGAAGATTTTAAGAGAACACTAATGGTTCTTAATGTATTATTTTAAATTAAGAAAAGAATTGCTATTTTTAAGAAGAGCATAAACATTTTTCAGAAGCATTTAAGTCAGATAAAGTAAAGTTCAGTTAACCCTTAAAGAGGATCTTTTGAGTATTAACTCAACCCAGTGAATATTATTATTCTATGAGCATTAGTATTTATATTTTGGGAGGAGTATTGAGCATCGACTTGGGTAAGAGTTCAGATAACTCAAACCCCATGACCTACGCACTAGCGTAGATAGAATCGTATCAAAATACGGACGACTCCTCACCTGCTTCAAGAAGGCTTTTTAGATGGATCCATAATTTCAGTTGCGTTCTATACTCCAACAAAGTATAAGGAAGCTCTAGCAATGTGGGTAAGACGTTGTATCATCATGAGACTCATAGTGATGGTTTTTGGTTAGATAAACTCCCCAAGAAAGTAAAGTAATATTGTAAAGCTTAAATAATTTTACTTCATGTTCATGTTTCACTTTAAGTTTCTTTTCAGTTCATTTATTCAGTTTAGTTATTTATTTCATTCAGTCTTATTACATACTGTATATTCCATGTACTGATGACATTTGGTGTTGCATCATTTTATGATGCAATTTTAGGTACTCACAATAGCAGACATCCAGTAAGATCTCTTTCCATCAGCAGGTGATGAGACCTTCTCACTTTTGGAGGGCTCCAATTTAGTTAGTTCAGTTTATTTGATTTTTGTCAATCATTGTTAGTTGAATAGTAAGGTAGTCATGGGTCTTGTCCTGACACCTATCTTCAGTCAGTAGAGGCTTCATAGATAGATAAAGTTAGTGAGTTAGTTCAGTCTTGAGCATTCAAAAGATTTAATAATTATTATTATTAATATTATTTATATTTAGATTTATTTCAAACTTCTGCATGAGATATCTTTAATTGATTTTAAATGTCCATTTTATAAGGCAACCACATGTATATAGAGTTTTCCTCTTAGTAGTCAGCCAGGCCAAGGTTTCACTTGATACCAGTAATAGTTCTGAGTGCCAGCCACGTCCAGGGTGTAGGCTCGGGGTATGACAAACTTGGTATCAGAGCACAGAATTCAAGTGTCCTAGGTTGTCTATGAAATCGTGTTTAGTAGAGTCTTGCTTATGGATGTGTTATGTACCACACTTATAATAACGAGGTTATAGGGAATTTAGGAAATGTTTCTCATTATTTTATACTCTAGATCGTGTAGTAGAGTTGTGTCATAAGAAACTTATTCAGACTCACGCGTTTATCAAATTCGTTCGACTACCCCTCATACTCAAGGTGGTTGAAATAGAAAAGCTCAGATCCTTATTAATGAATTACTCTCAAATTAAGTCTTCAGAAAATAAAGAGACTGCACAGGGTCTTGAAAGAAGTACATTAGTGTGCTTATGTTTATTGATTCAAAAGAATGCACCCTTATTCATATGAATCATGCGTTTGAGCCAAAGCAAGATGTCCTCTCAGACTCTCATCTCTAAACCTTTTTCATATGATACCCTTAAGAGGGAAGTGTGTTTTAGAATTCTTGGGTAGTATTGTCACTCGAAAGATAATGTGATTTGTGATGTTATGAGCCATTAGTTTTGTAAGTGCCTAGAGTTAGAAGTATGCAGTTTGAAATATAGTAACCTAAATAGTGGGGATAGTTGTAGTCATGTACATAGTAAGTCATTAATGAGGTTATATTCTCTTATGTATTGGCTAAGTAGTAATCAGTTTTGTGTGGATTTCATTGTAGAACATAGAGAAAGAGTTATTGGTTAGAATGAGTTAGAGTAAACTTGAACCAGAAAAGGAGTTTATGATAATGTGTCATTGTGTTAGTAAAGATCAAGTATAAGTAAGGATCAGAAGGATAAAGTAGTTAGGAGTTGACAGATCTAGTTATACCTTTGTAATTTTGATGGAAGAGCGGCATGATACTCGAAGGGTTATGAACTCATTAGGCAAGAATGTATAATGAATTGGTAAATAGTACTTAGGTTTTGAAAGAGAATATGTTGATAGGCTGTAATTAGATAGACTATGAGGCAAAGATCGACTATTTTTTAATGAGGTTTTAGGAGTCTAGTGTTTTATTGATATTATCTACTAGTTGTAAGTTAGTGTAGTATATGAAAAGTTGTTATTGTCCATGTATAGTACTAGACACTTCGCTTGAATTTTTTATGAGCATTGTGACATAAAGGATGACATTATGAGGATTAAAATGTTGGTTTTAAGATTTGTTCTTGTAGGTTTGACATAGCATATGAGAGAACTTAATTTGTTAACCTACAACAAGTGTGATGGTACTAGTATAATATAAGTGATCCTAGATGAAAATGATGAATTGTTGCTAAGTCATTAGATGGAGAAGATCCTTAAGATGTGTACCCAAGATAGTATACAATAGTATGAGGCTCGAAGTTCATGATTTCATATGTGTGCCTAGCTAGTATCCTTTAGTTGTCAATGTGGAGTAGGTAGACGTAAGCATTATATGGTACCCTTAAGAGTTGAACCAAAGGGTTTATATATAGATGATGATGAGCCTCTCAATATAGTTTATAGTTTCCTTCAGTTACGTAGTTATGAACTTAGAAGAGTTGTGTTAGTGGTCTAAGAAGAAGAGGTCAGATTATTAAGTATTAGATGAAGCGGCTACGTACATCAACAAGAGTAGAGGTTATAGAAAGGTGACTATAGAGGCAAGAGGAATTTAAGAGAAGTATTTCAAAGAAAAGTCCTAGAAGAAGTTTTCTAAAAGTATCTCCCGATGTGGTAAATTACAGAGAATTTAGTAATCATGTGCTTAATGTTGCCCCAAATTGTTGGAGTAAAGTGAACATAGCAATGTTTAGAGTATATGAAATAGGTCCACAGACATAGAGTGTCGGCTTTAGAACTAATGGTGAGATGATAAGGTGAGGAACCAAGTCAAGTGTTGAGAATCAGATAGTGATGTGTTCAGAAAGAGTTATGGTGATATATCAATCCATTCATACTCTAGCGTATTCCTAAAATTTCAATCGTTATAACACCCTGTTAATGTCTCGCATATTAGTATTATGTCCATGACCTATGCTCATACACTTCAAATAGATTCACATCTATGCCCATTTTCCAGAATAAGAGGCTAAGACTTTAGCCCATTGATCTTAATCTTACTCCATATGGTTATGAATATCAGCCTCATGATATGAATCTATTCATATAAGCACTCATGTCTCATAGTATGCACCAGTCTTGCGAATTCGTGATTTACCCTCAATGGCTAGAGAAATAATGTTATGTCATGCATATTCTTATATCACATTTCTCAAATAAATCGTGCTCATGATATTTTGCTCTAAGCTCCTCCCGTTATCATTTTTTAGTTTTAGTGGTGATGCAGGTGATAGTAGTTAAGTAATGATAGATAGGAGAAAGTTGATATTTCTTATTGTGATAATGGTGGTGTTCTTATTCCATCTAAGATTATAAATGTGGAGGAAGAGTGAGATAAGATTTTGTTATGAATAATAGTGTGATGAGAGTAATTGGTCAGTTTCCTCGTTGTAATGCGTGAAATTTCAGTTGGTAGAAATGACAAGAAAATGGGAAATTCTTAGAGGAAATTGGTTGCGTAGGAGTCCATAGAGTGGTTATAGTACAAGACTTTAATGTGGTGTTGATAACATAATGATGAATATACGATTCATTAGATGCTTCTTGATTAGGACTTGAGGTTTGATGAATGCGGTGGTAAGGAGTAGTATTTTTTGGGATAAAATTTCCTATAGAGATATAGAGCATGAATGTTGTGGTTTATATTAGTATAATCATCTTATGTAAAGCACTTTGTGACTCTGAGTAGGATTAAATGTGAAAAGAGAATGAAGTTAGACTTTTGAGCAAGGCAAATGTGGTTGCCGATGCTCTTAGCTAATTGTCGATTAGTAGTGTTGATCATATTAAAGATGTTAAAAAGGAGTTAGTTTGTGATGTTCATAGACTAGCTCGATTGGGTGTTCGCTTGGTTGATTCCGAGGATGGTGGCATCACTGTTCAGAATGGCTCAGAATCGTCTCTTGTATCGGATGTGAAGGCTAAGCAATATCTTGATCCGACTATGGTTGAGTTGAATAAGACGGTTTCCAAAAAAGCCGTTGAGGCTTTCTCCCAATGGGGAGATGGTGTGCTTCGTTACCAACGTAGGTTATGTGTTCCAAATATTGAAGAGTTGAGGCAATAGATTTTATCAGAAGCTCACAGCTCTCGGTATTCTCTTCACCCGGGAGCCACCAAAATGTATTGTGATTTGCGGGAGGTCTATTGGTGAAATGGGATGAAGAAGGATATTGCGGAATTTGTGGCTAAGTGTCCAAATCGCCAACAAGTGAAGGTTGAGCATCAGAAACTAGGAGGTTTGGCTCAAGATATTAACATCCCTAATTGGAAATGGAAAGATTTTAATATAAATTTCATTACGGGTTTACCCCCACTCGGCGGCAACATGATTCGATTTGGGCCATCGTAGACCAAATAACAAAGTCGGCACATTTTATTCCCATAAGGACTTCCTACTTAGATGAGGACTATGTCAAGTTGTATATCCAAGAGATGGTTAAGTTGCACGGTGTACCCTTATCCATTATATCAGACCACGGTACCCAGTTTACTTCTCAGTTTTGGAGGTCTTTTCAAAAGAGTCTTGTTACCAAAGTTAAGCTTAGTGCGGCCTTACATCCTCAGACAGATGGTCAAGCGAGCATACTATTCAGAATTTGGAGGATATGTTGAGAGCTTGTATTATTGATTTCAAGGGTAATTGGGATGATCATTTATCTTTGATTGAGTTTACTTATAATAATAGTTATCACTCGAGTATTCAAATGGCTCCATTTGAGGCTCTTTATGGTAGGAGGTGTAGTTCTCCTATTGATTGGTTTGAAATTGGAGAGGTCGCGTTAATAGTGCCCAAGTTAGTGCATGAGGATATGGAGAGGTTGAACTTATTAGAGAGAGTTTGAAAACAGCTCAAAGTCGACAAAAGTCTTATGCAGATGTTAGAAGAAGAGAGATTGAGTTTGATGTTGATGATTGGATTTATTTGAAAATCTCACCCATGAAGGGTGTGATGAGATTTGAGAAGAAAGGGAAACTTAGTCCCCGTTATGTAGGCCCATATCAGATTTTGAGACGTTTCAGTAAAATAGCTTATGAATTGGATTTGCCTTCAGATTTGGCATCGGTGCATCCGGTGTTTCATGTTTCATTGTTGAAGAAGTGTATTGGTAATCCTACTTCGGTTGTGTCATTGGAGAGTGTTGGTGTTAACGAGAGTCTTTCTTATGAAGAGGTTCTGGTTGAAATTATGGATCGTCAAGTCGAAAGTTGAGAAATAAAGAGGTTGCTTTTGTGAAGGTTCTTTCGAGGAATCAATTAGTTGAGGGTGCTACTTGGGAGGCTGAAGTTGATATGATGTCCAAGTACCCCCCCCCCCCCAATCTCTTTTCCTCCGCTTCAATTTCAGCTTGAGGTTTAGTTCCTTATGTTTACTCTTTGGGATTCATACGTTTTAGCTATTCACATATTTCCATATGCATGCACATTTATAAAAGTTGTTTTAAAGTCCATGTTTTAGCTTGGGGTCGATTACTCCTTGGTTTTGTGTATTTTTGGTGTGATTTGCATTTATGTTGGATTGTTAGATCTCTTTCCCCTATTCTTATTCATGCTAGTTTGAGTCCCACTCGAGGACGAATGTTCCCAAGGGGGAGATAACACCTCAGAAATTGGTAAGTGAGTTGGAAAGGAAAATTTGCAGGATTGTTTGCTAGTGCATGTTTGTACAAAGCCACCTACGAACCGTACAAGGTCCTATGGTCCGTAGGAAGGCAGCCGTGGTTGAGTATTGAAAAGTTGGAATTTTTCAAGTCTCTGAAAGGTTTCCACGGACCAATACGACTGTCCGTAGGCACTAGTACGGGTCGTAGAAGGTGGCTCGTAGGGTAAGGTTCCAGACTTGAGAAAATTTTGATGCTTCAGAATGTACGAAAGGGTGCACGGACCGTACATGCTTATACGGTCTGTGGAAAGGGGTTCGTGGTTCATGACCAGAAAGTTGGAGTTTCAGTACTTGCTTCCACGATTGACCAGGACGGTCCATAGGGCTAGTACGACCATACATGGCCCTATAGGATCCATTCGGCAGTTTTTATTAAGGGTTATTTGGTTCTTTTCCTACCCTTTTAATTCATAAACTACGCCGTTTCTAGACTATTCCTAAGCCATATAACATAATTTACTCTTCAAATTCTCCCATTCTCTCAAATCCCTAAAAGCTCTCAAGTCTTATTCTCCAAATTCTCTCCCAAGGATTCAAGGTGACTTCTAGGGTTATTCAAGATTCAAGATTCCTTCTCCAATTCCAAAGCTAGGGTTCTTCAAGGTATGTGAAGAATTTTTTAATGGATCCTTTTCCATCAAAGTCCTAATAATTCTCTATTTTCTTTCTATGATTCCAACTCACATTATAGGGTTTTGCATGATTTTTCATGGGTTCAATTGTTTATGACTAAATTCATTATATTTGATCTTATTATGCATGATTTGATCTAAATTACATATTTTTAATAATTTTCATATGAACTCATGCCATATTACTACTTTATGATTATGAACTATGTTTTAAGATTATGTATGCATTGAATTGGGGAATTTATGAATTAAGGATGCTTTTAGATAAAGTATCAATATGTTTTATGAAAAGGTTGCTTCCAATTGAAGTATTCTCATTATGAAATAAAACCATGATTTAGATGCTTTAGATAAGTGTCTCTATGAATATGTTATGAAATCATGATTGTGTAAGGAACTATTCTTTGATATGAAATTTATGATTTGATTGGTATTACTAGATTCTTACCCTTCCAAGTATTATAATTGTGATATGATTATGTTTATTTCCATTGGTAGTTTACTTAGCACCAAGTGGACTTTGAGATGGAGGCTCACCCGTTAGTAGAGGTGGAGTTCTTTAGCAGCAATCCCCTTGTCCCATAACTACGCGCCCCCGTAGGACTTTGTCTTAGAAAGACATTAGCTAGTGGATCCACCCAAGATTAAGAACATGGTCCTTACCTTGGCAAGTAGGACACTCTCTTTTTGGTGTGGGAGTAGTACACCGGACTCCATGTAGTTCACATAGTTTATGTCGATTATCAGTAAACATCCCACAAAAGATTATGATTTTATCAACAAGTTATGATTTCCTCAAAAGACTATGATTTAATCTTATATTATGATGATTTTCAATTGTTGCATTGACCTTGTTCTATGATTTACGATTTTAGTTTATCAAGATTTGATATGTTTTACTTGGTCATGCATTATCATGTTTTTAGACTTAACATGTTCTATATCTACGTCTTATGCATTTTCCCCATATTCAATACATTTCAATTACTGACACATACATTCTCTTGTGTCTATATTGTTTGATAATATAGGCTCTGATGTTTCTCCATTCGGTTGTGGCTAGTTGGATTGATTAGCGGTATTCAGAATTAATTTTAGTGAGTCCTCATGGTTCGGGGACCTTGCCACCACATGTTTTTCATTGCTTTATGTCACTTTCAGTTTCAGATTATTTCATGAGCTAGGCTGTCCTAAACACACCTATGATAGTAGAGGCTTGTTGTCAGACTTAGTATGATTCTGCATTTACAGTCTTTGTACTCAAATTCTCTTTATGTTGAGATATTATCTTGAGACTTATCTTTCCTCTTGTTATGATTTATTTTGTTATTTTGTACTCATAGTATCATACTTATGTCAAGTGGCTTGTTAAGGATCTCTCGAGATCCTATTCGTCATGTCACATCTAAAGGGATAGTTTGGAACGTGACACATAGTCACTTGATATTGTGCCCAATTGATGACACATCCACATTTTGCTTTACTTTACTTGTGAACTTAGTCTTTTAAGACCAAATATGTTCCAAATCTTTTAAGTTCAAGAAATCTTATCAACGCCAACTTAATCATAAATGTACATGTAATTACGGGATGCATTCTATTTTACATGAGTTTCTTTAGTCATATTTTTAATTGTTTAAAAATATTAATGCATATTTTTATTATTTTTGTGTTATTATATTATTTTACTGCATTATAAATTAAGAAATTAAAGATCTATGAGCTTACATCGCATGCTAAGTAAGACATACTGTCTCACACCTTCCACCTTTTAAAACACTAATTTGTACAGCAGACTTATCAAGTAGATCATACTATTAGTCTATGTAGCATACAAACTACTCTTCCAAACCATACTTGTAAAATCACACTAAGGGGTCATTTGGTAGGGAGTATTAGGAGAAATAGTTCATGTATTATGTATGGTATTATTTAGTATTATGATTGGTAGGATTTCGGGCCTATGTATAACTAATCCAAGGATTAGTTATAAACCATATATGGTATTATAGGATGTATAACTAATACCTTGCATTTGGTGGTATGAGTAACACATAGGATTTACTATCAAGCGATTAATCTATGCTAAGACAAAAATACCCCTCAAATCTTTTTAATCATTTTATTTATTTTCTTGATTTTACGTTTTATATTTGTACTAGTAAATTTATTTAAATAAATTAGCTTACAAATTTTATTATTTAGAGAGAGGTGTTTGTTGCTAAATAAATTCAATACAAATCAATATAATATTTGAAATTTGAGTTGTTTAATATTTACTAATTGAAAAGGCAAATATATCACCACATGACGTTTGTGATCTTAATTGAATGCATTATTTGTTGATATATATGTGGTTTTCTAATTATTTGTATTTTGAATAATTAATCAAATTGCATACATAATAAAACTATAACTTGCAATTTTTATATGTAAACGTAGATGGTTTATTCGATTTTACTATCGTTTACTGTCTTTTCGATTTTAAAAGTAGATGATCTATCTTTTTTTAATTGAGAATTGATGTTTTGTGAGTTATCAATTTATTAAAATGACAATTATTTATCCTCAAATAATTCAAGTGAGACAATAGCAAACATGGCAACAAAATTGTTCTCCTAGCTTGTTAGAAAGCCATAAAAGAATTTGGCAACAAAATTGTTCCGCTAGCTTGTTAGAAAGCCATAAAAGAATTCTATTGTGTGCAGTTATTTACTTTAACCCAATTACATAAAATAGAGAATCCCATAATAATTCAAGTGTATAATTGAAAAAAAACTTTTTATAGAGTTTTAATTCAAACACAAGATTAGCTGAAAAACAATGAACCAAACACTAATAAACTCTGCATTACTAATCTTTGTCCAAACGTGAAACGACCTCTAAATGTGTTGTTCTTCCATAATTGTATTTTACTAAGCGTAAAATCCTACTAAGACACTATTAATAATCAATCATCCTACAAGCATCCAATTCTTAGTGGATAGCAAAGTAACTAGTACCTTGACGATCCCTATTTCAAAGTTTTATCTAGGTTTGCATGTAACCTCTTAATAGTTTTTGCATGAACACACTGAATACCACCTTTGACAATATTTGATTGAGTCTCAAATGCGGTTACAAAAGGTCAATGAAATAATAAACAGCTGCATCCAACAAAAGGCAAGATCAATAAGAAGAAAAATTGGGACTACCGAAGTTAATTCGAGTAAATGTAAAATACTGGCGTGGGAATCAAAAGATTTTTATGTCGTCAAATGGCACAAAAAAAGAAGCATAATACTTTCTATATAACTATAAGAATACATACTGTAGCAACCAATACATTTGGAATTACAGAAGAAATGTCTGATGAAAGGAAATTATCAATGGAATCATTGTTGGATCAATTCAAACTCCAGCAACCGAGACAAAAATGCGGGGAGGATGACATTCAATTAAAATATCTATCTACAAAGATGCGGTATACCAATTCTACAATACTAGTACAACATACTCAATATTGAAAAGGGCTCACTGGGAAAAGCAAGAAGAAACCACCCCAAACAAGAATATATGGATCAATTGTCTCAAAATTACCTAATTTTAAGATCTATAACCGGATCCAGACTGTGGTGGGCCAGGTGGCAACCTGTTAGGGGTGCGACGGCTAGCAGAACTAGAGCGTGAATTTGTATCACCATTTTCAGCAGGCTCATTGTAACGGCGACTACTGCCACTGGATCCATACCTAGAGAGACTGGAAGGGCCATTTGCAGCAGCATCAAATGCAGACCTCCAATCATCACCAGATGACGGGCTTGATGCTGTTGGACTACTTTCTGTAGAAGTGAAGTGCAGAGCATGAATTGAAATGTGTAAGCAAAATCTAAAACGCATCAAAAAGACAACAATCACTCATCAAAACCTGCAGATAGAGAAGAAAGCATACTGGTATGGCATCCCCGTGTGGGGGGTGGGAGGGCAAAAAAAGAGGTGGTATTTTTTCGAGGTTTTTTTTTATAGAGGTAGTATTTTTTCGAGGTTTTTTAAAAAAAGAGGTGGTATTATTAACCATTGCATCAATTTACCCCAAATCATGGCTCCAAAAAGTCTGTTCGCAGTTTTGGTGCAACAGAATCCAGACTAGGGAGACACAAAGCTAGCCAGGACACTAACTGGAAATTTTAGCTGGATTTGAAATATTAGATAAGGACTATCAGCAATTGTGGAAAAACTTTAAGCACAGTGCTGGCAAGGGTACACGGGAAGTCTGTTGCATCTAAATAGCAGATAACCAACATTTTCAATTAAATACAAAGAAAAAAATTGAGCAAATAAACTTGGAGGACTTAAATTGTCCTCGGACAAGGAAAACAAATGAACCGCCTATAAGGAATGATGATTACCTGCTTCACCATTTGCGTAGCTGGCAGCAGCTGCTGCTCTATTGTCATGGATACTGAGTTGTCTAGTAAGCTTAGAAAGAAGAGAAGATTGTTTTTGAATGCGCTCTCTCCTGCGTTTTACATTCTGGTCTTCCTGGAGCAGCTCTTCAATCTTTGCAGTACTTTGGGCGCTAAAATCCAATAAGTCAAACAATATCAACACACTAAACCCAGAAGAATACCAAGAAAAATGAAATATCCAATTTACTAAACCCAGAAGAAACTAAACAAAAACTATCTCTACGGATGATGGTTTAAACACAGTTTCTTGCAGTAACTGCAGGTTTCCATGACACAACTAATCCTCTCTCAAGCCCAAATAGAATGTCTATATTTCATTCTATCAATTTATATTAAGAAGAGAACTCTAAACTGTCTCCAACAAATAACAAAAGAGAAACTAGTAGTGAAGTAAAAAATAAGTTCAACATAACTCCTGTATCATGAAAGCACATACATTTCAATTTCTAAAATAGATAATTATTTTAGAAAGATGGCCGCTCAAATAGTGGAAGAAAAAATAAGAGTTGCAAGTGGTCCTTTGGATAATGGCCAAAACTCTTTTTTGACAAGCATAGAATGGTCATAACCCTTAGGATCATTTGCAACTGCACCTTTCTGTCAACACAAGCAAATACAACATGCCACTGCAGATAAAAGATGTTGAGACATAGAATCCACAATAGAAAGTTGAACTGCTTACCTGATAGAACTATACAATTTAGTAAGCATGTCTTCTTTTGCCTTCTCTACTTGGCAGAGAACAACTGCCTGAAACCAAATAAACAATGCACCATGTGAGATGGCTTTAGACAAAAAGAACAAAGAAAGGTGCACAGGACATGCAAACTTAAGACCTACTTTTGGCACATTGGCTGCAAGGCTGTTAAGGACAGCTTCAACATAACCACGCACTTCCTGAGCCATCCATCGAAGTTCTTCTTCAGGATCCGCCGGTCTTCTAGTCATTGTTTCCTAAAACATGCAGCAGAATTAATAATCATAGAACCAGTGGTCAGGGAATTAGTTCACAGGCTTAAGAAAACCACAACAGGCAACTTGAAATACAACTATCAGAAAGAGAACAAATACAAAAATGATGATCACAAACAAAAAAGTTACATAAGAACTAATTATTTGCTGAACAAGAGCACTTTTCGTGAAAATCTATATTTGCAGAACAGGTGAAATCAACGAATAGTTGCTTACAAGAGATCCATCTGAAAGACTTTGCCGGATAGGCGGGGCAGATTCACCTTTTACTTGACCGCCTTTAGAGCTGATGACAATTCGCAATTTATTTAACCACTCCGTCTTATCTGCCACACTCTCAGCCTTCAAGACAACAGCGCTGTGTGCTGCAACCAATTATAAATTTCTTCTGAGCATTTCAAAATAAAAAACAAACCATAGGAAGCAAACGGTTCCGGAGATGTATCGCATACCCTTTAAAACAGTTTTATATGGAACCCGACTTGTTATCTTAAATACAAGATTGGGTGCTTTTGCAACATCAGGCCCATTTGCCTTTTTGTCCTTGGAACTTTTGGTAGGCGCAGGAGCTTCTTCTTCATCAGTAACTTCTTCAAGAATACATTCCTGTGGATCACATGACCATGTAATTGTAAATAGGGATTCGATATATTTTGCCTTTTGCAGAAGCAACACAAGTGTTAAGAACACATGACTAAACAACCCAAAACAGTTCTAGAAATGATAATACAGCTGCCAGCAGTTCCTGCCAAATTATTACATATGATGGCAAATCATAGTGTGTGGTCCCATCAAATTGCAAGAAAACCAAGACTCCAGTAAGCATACCAACTTCAATCACTGACAATTAGGTCAAGAAATGGAGGCAGTCTAGAAAGAGAAATGTCAAGCAAACCTAAGAGAGCACCAATTTAGGATGCTGAACATAGCACTGTGAGAAGCTTTAATGAGCTTAAATAAAAAAGAAGCAAAGCATGAGGTACATTTTTTTAATAAACAGTAACTTAAGTGTGAGCCTGTGAGGTACTTTTTTCAAGAGTTCAAAGAAAAAGGAAGCAATTAGAAGGAACAAAGAAGAGTTTTTTTAAAAAGTAATCTCAAGGCAAAGGGCTAAGGTAGGTTCTAAGGTCCAAGGTTTGAGGATATTCTGTTTAACGGACTGGAAAGAAAATCAACACACTATTGATGTGAACCATAGCCAGAGGCAAGGAGTAAAGAATCCTGATGGAACTACAAATTGTTCTAGTTTACTCACTACTTTGCTCAAGTATCCATGGTTGAATACATTGCAGCCTCTAAAACTTGTCAAGATTTTCCATCTAAGCACTTAAACCAAGGGTAGTACAAATTGAACACCTAAAATGAAAGACTAATTGTGTCCATAAGACACACATTGCTGACATGGCACTGTGTGTGTTATACACTGCTTATAAGCGCTTGAGAAGAGCTTCATTTAATTATTTTTCCCACTCCATATTTTCCAATCTCCTTCCTCCTCTCCTCACCACCATGGCCACTGCTTCACCACCTCACCCGCCACCATGTCTCCACCACCATGCAAACCACCCAAACATATATAGTTGTCTCAAAGATTTTGAAATATGAAAGAGAAAAGTGCCAACAACTAAAAGTCCGCAGCTTTATAGATTCAGTGTCAACTGGCTCGTGCAAGCCCACAACTTTTAGGGATGTTTAAGGCTGCAGCAAGCTCCTTCAATTCTTTTTTCTTCGATTAGCTAGAAAGGATGGATCTAAGAGTACACCATAAGCTTTTTTGTTTGCTCTGTATCCTGACTTAAATTTCTGGATCATGAATTTGTATCTCGCCACCAGCTGTTACAGTAAAATTTCAGAGTCTTAACCTTCAAATGATCTCCATTGATCTCACGATTCTCACCCTTGTAGCTCATCCTCGTGATCTTTCACTGAATCCTAGTAAGCATCAAGTCCTTTTCTATGGGAAGAATCAAGACTAATATTTCGAAGGTCACATTTTTTTTATGGATCCATTGGAGAAAACATTTAAAGAAAGACAGAGTAAGGATCAGGAAACAGATATTGGGAGATGAGAAAGAGATCATCACCAGCGAGGTTTCTAGTGATCTTGGGTGGGGTGGGGGGTTGGAGAGATTCTGATAAAAAAAATATGTAGAAGATGACCTTTTTAAAATTTCCACATGTCACGTATTGATTGATTCTTATTATCAATACCAGAGAGTTTGAGATTCACACACTTTATTATTGTGAGAGATTATAAGTGTTCAGTAGACACATTTTCAGTAAACCTAAGGTATTCAATAGGTACTACCTTAGCCTAGGTGTCTAAATGAAAAAACTTAACAAGTTTTAAGGGGCTGCATACGTATTCAACCAGTATCCACTATGACCTTAACTCTCCATAATTTTGTGCATGTATTTCTGATCATTTTGTATGGTTCTGACCATTCTGACAATCAATAAATATAATTTGCATTTAAGAAAAAACTGAAAGATATAATTAAATTTAAGAAAGATATAAAAGACCTCCAATGTTATGACACCACGAAAATGGCGTTCTTCTTGTTTCTTCGTGTATCCAAGCTGAAAAAGGACATCTGATTAGAGGAACTTCATCAAAAGGTTATGTATAGTTCCCATATAAATTTAACTCGTGGTTTAAATTTTCTTCAATGACTGAAACATTCAAAAAGGAAACACTACAGTGACAAAGTTTAATGCGACAAAAAAATGTTCCTGATTTTTAGGTTACAATAGTTATGGTAAAAGAAGAAGAAAATCAAACATTCACCATACATTTGTATCTGTGGGTTAAAGATGTAAATATTATCAAGTCTTGAGGGTCTTATCACATCATTTTTGAAGGTTGATAGATTAAATCGAGTTGGTAGTAGAAGCCGATTTATCTCTATAATGTAAAAAGTGGTGAGCATGTCACCTACTGACCTTTCCAGTTTTCTCGTTCAAAACAAACCATCGCTTGCTCCACCCATTTGTTTTGGCACTTCTCTTCAATAAGAATCCTGGCAGTTATAAAAGCTGTGATAAATAACAGTATTAAACTAGATGTAATGAGAAGACAAGTCAGGATCAATTAACCACCATCTTTTCAAGACTACGAAATATTACTGCTTCTAATGGCATCAAAATCATTTGGAACCTATCAAAGAAACAAATGTTACACGTTCAAAAAATCTATTGTGAGAACAAAGAATTGATCCACCTTTGACCTCGGAAGCTAGTCAAACAACAATTTCAGAAAGAACAGAATGCACAACATTAACCTTCAATTGCTGAATATACTTGTTAGACCCCACATGCTGACACGGAGAAGTCGCACCAAAAGAAATTTCAACAAACTACAACACATTATCTTTAGCCTTAACCCCAAGTTAGGCAATTCATACTAATGACAACTATATTTAAAAGGGAACACAAAAAATTCCTAACTCAAGAATAAAACAGAAAGAGATGGATGGATACCTGCTGTTATCTCTCCCTCAGGCCCTGCAGTCTTCAAAGCTGAGCCTTCTGATGCATCCTTGTCCTGCTGGCTTGGTTTCTCTTTCATAGATTTCAAGTTTCCTCCACCTTGCTGGCTTCCAGTTTGAGGACTAGTTGCCTGAGTTAATAATTAAGGACACTTAAAAGACAGTACAGAGAAGATAACTAATAAGCTTAAGTTAATAATTACAGAACATAGAAAAGAATACGGAAAACACAAACTAATATAAAAAATAAATAGTTAAGTTCCCAAGGCAATTTGTTGCAAGACATGAGTTCAATGAGATAATAGTCCCAAGCAGATAATTCGAGAAAAAAGAATAATGATTACCCTATTCAAGATTGATTGCTCTGCTTCATGTGCCTTCTTAGAACCCCGATTTTTTAGCTCATCCTCACGTCTCTGTCTGTCCATTCTGGAAAAGAGCCAGTCGCCCATGGACATTGTGAGAGTGGTTAACTTTGTTAATCATGCGTATGTTTTATAGTTATCACTAGCAAATACCACCACAACCAGCTATTCATGAAAAGAAAAAGATACGTTTTGGAAAGAATACTGGAGGCAACCATCTTTATTTGTCCAATGTTATCTCTCTATACTGGCTAACTAAAAGAACCAAAGAACAGCAAAGCAACTGGTCCTACGAAGAAACACAGTAGCATGAAAAGATTGACCTCAAATAATCAGTAAAGATGCAAACAAACAAATCAAATAATGATTAACTGTACCTCCTCTTCAGTTTTTCTGCACACATATAGAGCATGCATTATAATTTGTGCAACAGGATATGGTCATATAAGAACCGGGTTCTTTAATCGGCTGCCATATAAAAGCCATTAGTAGCTACAAAGAACTTACACCAACATTTTGCAGTTTGCACATTTTGAGATTGGTATATGTGACTGATTGAGCCGCGACATATACAGAGAGAAAAAGGGAGTAAACGCAAAAAAGATGATTTGTTTTGCCAGAAGAGAAGAAGGATATGCGTCCTAATGTCTCCTCTTTACATTTGTCATCATAGATCAGTACATACAATTATCTCAGCCATAAGATTCAAAGATTTGATTTGCATGAAACAATAACCTCTAAAATAGATAGCAAGTAAAGTGCAGTGTCAATCACATCAAATAACTGAGCACCAAAAAGGTGATGAAACTGAACAAAAACAAGAACAGAAATAACATGTATCCCACCATTGAAACCAAAATATTCAAATTTCTAATTATTTAAGCATTCCAACTCTATTAGCTATACCACGTAAAAATATAGTGCCAAACCAAAAGTGCATTTTTAGCATAAAATATTATATTTCCTGGTTATTGCAATCAATTTTCCTGATATTACAACATCGTATGTCAACAGTGCAGTCTCATATTATCATAAACTCTGAAATTGATTACCAAGAAGCTTAAGATTACAGGGATCAATCATCAAACAGGGATCAAGATGATAAAAAATCAAAAAAACAAAATTACTTGTAGACGTGCTATGAAAGTATTTGATAGGGATAACTTCTAAGAAACGAAGACAATCACCAAACATACCTCCTCTGCACCAAGCGGATAAAGTGTTGAGGGGGGACAAAAGCTCGCTCCATGTCAACAAGGGCAACTACCATTTTCTTGGCATCAGTTTTAAATCCATCCAATGCATCAGAAGCAATTGCTACAACCTAGTATACCGAGCAAATATTTCCATGAAAAGTTGTGTGTGTGTGTGTCCATATTAACTACAAAGGTGAATCTGAGCTGCTAGACATCATTACCTCTCTCTTGAAAGGAGGATATCGTCCAAGTCCAGGTGTGGCATTTGCAGCAGAGGAGACAATATCAACAAGTACACGATGCACCTATTTAAAGATTCACATATAGAGGTGAGGATTAGAACATAACTGCAGAGCTTGTAGAAGCACCTCCTGATAGCCAAGAAAAATATCCAATATAATAACCTAGTGGTTACTCTTGCTTCTTTAATTTTCTATTTTTTCTTTTTCCTTTTGAGATAGCTAAATAGAAAAAGTTAGCAGAAATGGCACTCAAGAGGATTGCAACCATTTACAAACGCCAAAATAGCTTTTTGAGAAATAATTATATAGATTTGGAAAAAAGCTCCCACATACAAGCAGTATACCAAAAGGTAGAGAGCGCACAGAGATTTTCGGTTCTCTGTGAAAGACACTCAAACATCTATAGAACCAGGGACCTCGTGGTGCACCAGGATCAAGAAGCTAATCCTCAGATATACAAAGTGTTCTTTTTACCCCTTCAAAGTCTCCCCTATAATTGGTACCTGAAGCCACAATTTGATAGATATACATCGAAATCTACAATCTACTTAATATAATACAGATATATAAAATAAATAGAACTTAATACATAATACATATGAATCTTTTAACATGATGGTAAATGGTGCTCGGTTGCCGTTGCTTTTAGATGCTCTAGAGACATGAGTGACCAAAGTTATCATCCATAATGCACAAATACCAAATACATGGTAGCATCTTGTTACACCAACACTGACCATCAGATGATAGTTGTTGATCACTAGTATGACACCATCAGCCTGTGTCCCAATTCTTTTTTAAATAATATTAATAATCTAACATTATGTCAAAAATATTCAACATTTGCATCCATGACATTGGATAGACAATCCTCCAATTGAAAAAAAGAGCATCATGAGTGTACCCCACTCCCAATATTATTATTTTTTTGAAACAGATAACATAATCCACTTCCAATATTTTAGAAGCAATAATATAGTTTTGAAAGGGCCCATCACAAGTAGTTTGAGATTGAGGTATTAGTCAGTAGTTGCTCACTATTGTTTTAGGTTGTAAAAACCATATGGTGTTTTTCCACTTCGCCAATTTTGGAAGCACAGCATATTTTTTTTTCTCATGAAGGGTATCTCATTAAACAGCATCAAGAAGATGCATAGCTTGTAAGCACAACATAGTTCTAAAGGGTAAAGATAGTTATTTCATCTAATAACAAATTCATTTTTATAATTGTGATGTCCAAGTCAGCTTTCGTGCACCTCGACTAATTCCACGGGATACCTGCCACCACCCACCAGCAACACGTACAAATCTGACCACCAAGGCTAGGACAAATGGGAGAAATCACCTAGAGTTTTTTGTCTCTGCTGAGATTTGATCTTGAGACCCCATGGTTCTTAACTCATTCATTGACCACTAGGTCACACCCTTGGGTGCTTTCATCTAATAACAATAAACTACACAATTAACATTCCAAGCTCTCAAGTAAATCGTAAAACAAAGGACCAACTAAAGTAAAAGAAGAAGGTTCCACCATTTCAGGGTAAAACTATGTGCTTTGAGAATTTATTTTTTTTAGACTCTTTTATATTGTGCAATCATGGTGCCTTTTTGTATTTTTTGCACTTCTTGACGATCTTCTTTATGACTAATGAGGTAATTTATATAAAGTGTAAGCGTGTTAAAATTTACACTATACATCATTATACATAAATATATACACACACATACACACACACACACACATATATATAACAGCCATAACTAAATCGCATATTAATGGTGTCATCTTCTGCTAACTTCTGAAAATTCCATGTCTTTGTACCCATCCCTAAACAGTACACGCAACCTGTGTTAATCTACATAGATTACTAAAACTAAGGGATTAACTACAACAAACTGGGAAAGACCAAGACCAAATGCACGTGATTATACTAAAGAGAATGAGATACACTGTATGGAGAATTTTTTTTTTTTTGAGAAAGGTAACTTGTATTATGAACAAAGGAATACTCAGAAAGTATTCCAGTAATACTTACAGCCAAAATACGGGGAAGAGAAAACTACTGCTACATCACAATTCATCTAGAATACTAGGAATATCCTCTTCTTCTTGAGGATACTCATGTTTACACCAAAAAAAGAATAGGAACAGACAGTTCATCTTCACTTTCTGCAGTGAACAGCTCTTATTTTCAAAGCATCTCTGGTTCCTTTCCATCCATATGGTCCACCAAATGCATGCTGGGACAATCCTCCTTCTCTCCTTGTGTCCTGACTGATTTCCTTCTCTATACCAACTATCTAAAATTTCTTTGATGCTACTTGGCATAGTCCAGCTTATGCCTATTAAGTGAAAGAAAATCTGCCATAACTTCACAGTCTCTCTACAATGTAGAAAGAGATGGTTTATTGTCTCAATCTCACATTCACAAAAAGAGCACCTAGAACAAATTTGAAAGCCTTTTTTCATTAGATTGTCCTGGGTGAGTGTAACCTGTTTGGCCAGAAGCCAAGTAAAACATGCAACCTTAAAAGGTATGTTGACTTTCTAGATCATCTTCCAAGGCCAACTACCACCATGTGAGTTTGATCTTTGTAACCTTCTGTAAGCTGAACCCGCTGTGAATCGTCCTTTCTTGTCAGGAATCCAAAATAAACTGTCCTCATAAGAATATAGATCTTTGTATTGTTCCAGAATATTGAGTAGTTCAGCCACTCTGTTGATTTCCCAATCATTCAAATGTTTTCTAAACCTTAGGTCCCACCCTTGACTGTCTCTCATTTCTCTGATTGTGGATAACTTTTGAAGACTTAAAATGAACAAATCAGGGAACTTGTTCTTCAGAATTTCCTGTCCCACCCACACATCGTCCCAAAATAGTCTTTCACCCATTTCCTACCTTGATTTTGCATTTGTTGACAAAACTGATCCACTGGTTTCTGATAGCCCTCCATACTCCAATCCCATAGGGTTGTGTTGGCAAGTTGGTAGTCCACTTATTCTCCATACCAAACCTGGTCTTAATTGTTTCCTTCCACAAAGCTTGTTCCTGTGATCCAAAGCCACTTCATTAGAAGACTTCGATTCTGAATTTTAAGATTTCTTATCCCCAAACCCCCTACCTTTTTGTGGAGGATAACTTCATCCCACTTTACTAGATGAATTTTGTGATCATTAGAATCATAGTTTCCTTGCCACAAAAAATTTCTCCTGATGGCATCCATTCTGTTAACTACATTTGCAGGCATAGGGAAAACTGACATCATATAAGTGGGCATGGCATCCAACACACTATTTATGAGCGTGACTCTTCCCCCAGAGCAAATATTTGCTTTTCCAATTTGCTAACTTCTTTTCACACTTTTCTAAAACATTGTTCCAGATGCCTTTTGACTTGCTCTTATCCCCCAGAGGCATTCCAAGATACACTGTGGGGAGCTGCCCTATATTACCCCCAGGATATTTGCTAACACTCTTATGTTAGGCACCTCATTAACTGGGTAAATAAAACTTTTCCCCCAATCAATGTGTAAACCTGAAATGGCTTCAAACAAAATCAAGATGACTCTCAAATACTTGAGTTGAGAGCTCTCTGCGTCACAAAAAATCAAAGTGTCATCAGCATATTGAAGATGTGAAATAGCCAGGCCCTGCCTATCATTCATGTTGGCACTGAAACCTCTTATCCATCCTTTTGTATTGGCTGTTCTGAGCATGTCATTTAGTCCTTCCATTGCCAGGATAAAAAGAAAAGGGGATAGGGGGTCCCCTTGTCTCAATCCTCTCTCAGATGGGAAGAAACCAGAGGGGGATCCATTTATTAGAACAGAGAATTTCACAATTGTGATGCAAAACTTCAGCCACTTTATCCATTTGTCCCCAAAACCCATATTCTCCATAGTCCTCCATAGGAAACCCCAGTGAATGTGATCGTAAGATTTTTCAATATCTAACTTACATAGAATTCCTGGGACTTTGCTAATCTTCCTAACATCCACACACTCATTTGCAATCAAAATTGCATCCATAATCTGCCTGCCTTTTATGAAGGCCATCTGATGATCATCCACTAGCTTTGGAACCACTTTCTTCAGCCTTTCAGTTAGAACTTTAGATATGATCTTCTATATGCTTCCTATTAAACTAATAGGTCTGAAGTCCTTCAACTCTTTGGCCCCTATCTTCTTTGGAATCAATGCTATGAAAGTTGCATTGAAGCTTTTTTCAAAAAAACTCTGATTATGAAAGTTCTTTACTGCTGCCACAACATCTTTACTAACCACATCCCAACATGCAATGAAGAAGGCCATGGTGTAGCCATCAGGGCCAGGTGCTTTATCCCCAGCACTTGCCATAACACACTCCTTAATTTCCTTTTCACTGAATTGATCCTGCAGCATGATATTGCCCGTCTCATTCACCATAGTACTAGTTCTTGGATTGAACTGGGGCCTCCACCTTTCTGTTTCAACTTATAGATTCTAATAAAAATTAATGATTTCTTCTTTGATCACAGTTGGTTCCCCTGTACACACTCCATTGACTAACAACTGGTCAATATTATTGTACCTCCTATGGCAGTTTGCAGTTCTATGAAAGAACTTTGTGTTTCTGTCTCCCTCTTTTAGCCATAGAGCCCTGGATCTTTGTCTCCAAGCTATTTCTTCCCTCTTTGCATTTTCTTCAAATCCAACTGTGAGAACAGCTCTCAAGTAGGTCTCATCATCAGTCAATTGTCTATGGTCTTGGATCCTATCTAATTCAACCAATTGATTCAGAATACTTTGTTTCTGCATCCCCAAATTGCCTTGTCTTGTCTTGCTCCACTCTGAGTTTATCTTTCAAGTATTTTAGTTTACTTGCTAAGATAAAATCTGGCCTTCCCCTATAATTGTTTGAGTCCCACCAGGTCTTTACCATTTCTTTGAAATTTTCAGTTTGGAGCCACCAATTCTCAAACTAAAAATAGGTATTTGACCTTTCCCAGTTCCCACATTCTAAAATCAGAAGGCAATGGTCAGAAGTGACCCTTTGCAAAGTAGATTGTTTGATGTTTTTGAAGGATGTCTCCCATTCCTCAGATATCAAAAATCTATCAAGTCTGGTTGTTGAATCATGTCTTTCCCCTCTCTTCCAAGTAAAACTATCACCTGCTAGCTGCGGATCCACTAGCTCTATGTCTTCAATAAAGTCTGAAAAATCTAGCATTGCCTTATTGAACCTGGTACAGTTTCTTTTCTCTGATGGGAATCTCACAGTATTGAAATCACCACCCACCACCCAAGGGCCTGTAAATAGCCCTCTCACTGAAGTTAGTTCCCACCAGACCTCCTCTCTCTCTTCCCTACTGTTTGGAGCATACACACCCGACATATGCCAACTAAAATCTATTGACTTCCTCGTGAATTTGCAAGTAATGCAATAGGCCCCTACCTCACATACTTCCCCATCCCAAATTCTACCATCCCATAGTATGATAATTCCCCCTCTTGAACCACTGGCTTCTAATTGGGCATATTTCACCCATCTGTTGTCCCATAATTCTCCTACTATGTTCCTTATATCTCCCTGCATTTTAGTCTCCTGGAAGCAAAAAACATCTGCATTCCAGCTGTGCAATAGACTCCTGATCAATCGCCTCTTACTCCCATCATTAAAGCCCCTCACATTCCATGAAACAATATTAATCTTCATGGAGAAGATCGATATTACATCCCCCCTGCTTCTTAAACCATAACTGCAAAACTTGGTTCCAGATTCCAAGTTTTTTAATTCCTTTGATCCTTTCAATTTTGGAGTCACCAGAATTAGAGCCTTAGTAGCATCGCCATTGCAATTCCTTTTTTCATCTATTTTCATGAACAAATTCTCCGCTAATTTCTCACAGCCATGAAAATTTACTCCGAATTCCTTTCCCAGTTGTAGAATGTTCTGCTGAACCCAGAGTGGTACTAATGAATCAGAGTGGGGTTCAAATTTTTCAGGTAATTCTGCAGAGTTAAGAGGAACGACTTCCTTGACATAGAGAGCCCCCACTTCTCTGTTTTCCTGCTCTGCATGTTCCTCTATGTCGAGTCTCGAGTCTGCTTGAATGATTGACATATTGTGTCGTCTATTTCCATTAAATTCTGGTGTTCTCGATCAGTGTCATCTTCCTCCTCTCGTGTCTCCTCTGCATAGGTATCAAAAGAACGTTCTCCTCTATTCAGTAGAGGAAAAGGTTCTTTGTTCTGATTAGCTAAAATCCCATTTATTAAAGGGACAAATGGGCTTTCTTCAGTTGGTTCTATTCTTTTATTTAATTCGATATGGGCCACTAGGTCAAACCCAAACTACCCCAGCCCACCAAGTTGCCTTTCTTCAGAATAGAAGCCTCCCCCATATTTCTTTCACGTGGGCAAGTGTAAACTTGGCCAGATGTTAAATTTAAATTTTCCTGTGAACTTGACGTGCCCACGTGCCCTGACACCTCGGTGTGACCAAAACCCTCCCTACCCTCAGAAAGGTAGGGTTTCTCCACAACCCTTTGGTCTGTAGCTGTCTTCTCTCTTTGTCCAGTGGTTTCAAATCTTGCCGGAACTTCCACCCAAACCTGAACTTTGAAAGAGATTCTGTCGTGTACCAGTTCCACCATCTTAGGTACTGAATCCTCATCACCTCTAACCTTCAATCTGGCCCATTTTAGATGGTTCCGGAGTTCTATTTCCTCCTCTGTCCCCATTTTAGATGGTTCCGGAGTTCTGTTTCCTCCTCTGTCTGGATCCATCCACCACAAAAATCTCCGATCTCCCGCAAGATCTTACGAGACCAGAACTGAAGTGGAAGCCCTACCAGTCTGATCTAGACCGCCTTCGGACTTCTCACAATGGAATTTTATGTTGGCGACCACCAGTCAAAATGGAATTTGTGGGATTTCCAGCGCCATTCTTCCTTCACAATGTGGTCTGCAGCTGTCTTCGTTGGGAACTCGAAAAGAAACTAATTACGTCCCATTTCGTATATGTTTAGGCCGTGATGATGTTTCCAGGAGCTGTTTGCCCACCTGCGTATGTCCGCGAGGTGGACATCTACAATTTCCTCTGACAGGCTCCCTACCACGCTCTTAGCCAATAGTTCATTCTGAGCTTTCCCCGAGTCTTCAGAGATGATTAAGGATTTCCCTTTCCGATCTACCTTAGTAACATTCATTTCTCTTGTAGCCCATTTAATGTTCTTGACAGTGTCAGCGTAGAGAAGTTCTTTCTCTGTGTTATGATGTAATAAATTGGCTTTCCTTTTTGTTTTAGCATTTATGAAGAAAGTAATTTTAGCGGCAATGTCCATCCACCCTAAATTAAATGTCCATTCTGGAACAATAATAACTGCTCTTCTTTTTCCCAGTATATTAATGAAAGTTTCTCGAACAGAAGATCTCTGAAAAAATGGTAATGCAATTTCCACCTCTTGACAGAATTCCCCTGTGTTTTCGAAGCTTCTTTTAGAGTGTGTGCAATCCACTCCATTGTCTTCTGACTAAACTCGCCATTGTCATCATGTTTCGACCTCTCTCGACCCAGTCATACCAGGTTTCACCCCTTGAGACCTTTCTTGTGATGTCAAAAGATTTGAAACCTATCGTGAAGTAGATGACGTCGTCGCCCATGTTGATAGATCAGAAAGAGAAAAGTGAATAGAAAGAAGAGAGAGAAAATTTCAATGGTTGGAAACGAAAGGGGGGGTAATTCCGATGGAAGGAGTCCACCAGAAAGGGTGTCCTAAGGTCCAGAAGGGACCTTAGGTGTTATCCTCGAAACTTGTGCCTGCGAACATTTTTTACTGTTTTTGTCTCTTTTTTATGATTGTCTTGCTTTTTTCCACCCACTGTATGGAGAATTGTAAACAGGCCTCAAGTCTAATATTCCGAGTTGAAACAGTATCTCAAATTGACACCAATTTTTTGTGTTTTAAACACTTGAACAAGTTCAATTATGAAGGTGATATGAATCCACTCGAGGTTAATTTATTGAAACACTATGCCAATGCATTGAAGCAAATTCACAGAGTAACAGAAAGACACATGAAGAACAATGAACAAAATGAAGACTAACCAAAACCAAGAGCTGAAACAATCAGAAGGCATTTACCTCATCAACACAAAGACGTGAAGGTTCTTTTGCCTGCTCCAGAACACCTTTTATCAAAGACCTCAACCCCTTCTCAGGAGAAATTAGGTAGGGTTGATAACCATCAGCTTCTAACACAATCTGGCAGCAAGCAAAAACAATTATGAAACAAACAAAGAACAAACCTGCAGTCAGTAGTACGGGTGAAACTGCACATTATTGGAAAATATTGGTGGAAAACAAATACCCGCTTGACATTATTTATGTCAAAATGTCTATCTAAGGGGAGCTGCTTTATCCTATTCGGGAAGTTCCCCTCAAAACTTGCAACCACTTTCCATCCATCACCCTGAAAGAAATGAAACAGCTCTAAAATCAGAATGCATGATGAAGAATTTAAGAATCCCAACTACATATCAGATGTGCTCTAATACTATGCCAAAAATTTCCTTTTCTTTGGGTTTTGACTAGTAAAAAGGACACCTTACAGTGTAATTCATATTGTGTATGGGTAACATCAGACAAGATATTCATTAAACGAAGTCCATATATGAAACATAATGCTGACATAGAAAACATAGGATGAGCTACAGTGTAGGAAGCAGATTGATTTAGGCATTTAAGAATTAAGAAAATAACTGAACAAAAGGACGAACAGGAAAACAGAACTCAAACCATACATGTAAAGAATTATAACTAGAGCATGAATGTTGACACCATTACTACTAAAGAAGCTTTCCTCTATCTAAAAGGCAAATCTATATGGACAATCTCGCATTCCTCAAAGTGCTTATCTGTATTTAATTAAAAGGAGAGGAAAAGGCCCTCTCCTTAAGCCAAGTGGCAGCTTAGAAAAATGCAACATAATTGTATTAGGACAAAAAAAAACTACCTTTCTAACTTAAATTTGAATTTAAATTAACTGAAAAATTAACCATATCTTAAAAAGCTATCCTTATAGTGCCAGAAGCCCACAGCAAACGGTTCCACGTAATAGTTTCTCCAAAGTAAGCAAATCTCCATTAGAGAAATAGTTCACAAAAGAAATTGGAGAAATAGAAGTTTTTCTTCTTCAACAACGGGTTCTTCTTTTTCGTTCTCCAAGGTTTCACCAAAACCCACGTAAGAAAATCTTTTGAAACTCTACTACACACACTATGTATGTGCGAGTGTGTGTGTGTGTGTATATATTCACAATAAAATAAAGATTTCAGGATTTGTGGGTATCTTGGGACAATCAGTTCATTGTTAATGAGTTGTCCGGCTTCATAATTCAATAGAGTTTAGCTTATTTTTGCCCACTCTCCAACTCTGTTGCAGTGACCGTTGTGGAGGTTTCTATCCAGTCCACTTTCTTTTTGGTGTTTGCCGAGAAAAGTTTGAACATTATACAGCCAGAACTGAAAGATGATGAAAAGTTGATGTTATTTGGGATTCATCCTTCCATGGATTATCTTCTCAAGTTAAGAATTGAGATCAATTGGCTTATTTTCTCTTTCATTCGTGTGGAACTTAAATTTTCATTCCGATTTGGGAATTCTACTTGACGAAGTTTGATTCTTTTTCAAACTTTGTTGCAGAATTGAGAATTTTCTAGAAATCTTTTTCGATTTAAGGTTTGATATATTTCTGCTATATGTTTATTGGGACTATATTAGGATCTGATAGGCCTTTTAATTCTGTTTTAAAAATTCAATTTTGATTTTGTTGGTTGTATGATAGCTGCTGCTTCATTTTATTTTCTGTAAATTGTGTTGTTTGTTGTGTGCTTACTTTTGTTGTATTTTGTGCTATCTATTTTGTGGATCTGTCCCCTGTGTTTAGAGGTCAGAAAGGCCTTTAGTTTCTGCTTTAAAAACTGTCTTGATTTTTTTTTCAATATTTTGTGTTGGATGTAGAGGGTTCTTGGATTGGCTTTTTAAAAATAGCTTATAAGCTAAAAGCTAAAAGTCATAAATTGGCCATAACCCAACTTTTAACTAGTAGCTTATTTTTGTACTTCTTTTACCTCAACATAAGTGCTTAAAAGCATTTTTTTTATCTTTCACAAACACCTCAAAATTTTAAAAAGATCTTACAAGCCCAAAGCACTTAAAATAAACCAATCCAAACACCCTCTAAGTTGAATTTGTGTGCTTGTCTCGGTTCTATGATAGTTGTTGCTGCTGTTTCATTTAAATTTTTGTATTTTGTTCTATCTGTTTTATTGGGTCTGTGCTTAGGATCACAAAGGCTTATTAATTTTGTTTTAGAAACTCAATCTTGATTTTGTTTCAACACTCTGTATATGCACCAAGTTGAATTTGTGTGCTTATTAATGATAGCCGTTGCTTCTCCATTTAATTTTTGTAATTTGTGTGTTCATGATCAGAAAGCTCTTCCAATTCTATTTTTAGAACACAATCTTGATTTCGTTTTATAGTTTTGAGAGATAAATGAATACCACTCAACATTAAGAAAATGTTGTCATTAGAACTACATCCCCACGTTCTTCCCTCTAAAGACACTAATTGGGTTATAACTGTAGAGTCAACCTGTAAAGCTTTCAAATAAAGTGGTCTTTTCTCTTTCAGTTTTTAGAAGGCAGTGATTATGTGTGTTTTAGAAAGTTTAGGGACAAAAAGAAAAATGAAAAGGACTGTAACTTTGGGGGCCAGTATTGGAGGAAAGTCAGAAAGGTACAACAGTAACCCTTCTATTGCTGACTGTTGGGGTTCTTTTTAATGAAGAGACAATTTTATGATAGGAATTGTAAAAAATGGAAAACTTTTAGCAGAAAGAGTTTTGGTTTTAAAGAAGAAAATCTTGAGGAGAAAACTGAATCTTATACTTTGATTTTTAAAATTGATTTTGTCATTACTTTTCCAACTGCTTTCTTTGTATATTACAAAGTTACTTGGTACATGTGTTGGTGGGAGGTAGCAAGTAGCCCGTGGAATTAGTTGGGGTGCGCATAAGCTGGCAAGGACATCACAATTATCAAAAAAAGATAGAGATGTGTGTAACGTACCAAAATGCTCTTTGAATCTTTTAGTCTTAAACATGCTATGTGGGATGTCAAAGTAAAAGAGTTATTAAATATAGAAAGTGGTATTTTTTTTAGAAACAAACTGAAAAGGAAAGTAAGACACATAAATTGAGACAAAGTAGTAAATGGAAAACAACGAGAATCTACAACCCAAAAATAGTATCAAAATATTAAGAATTCGCCATTGCAAAGAGTGAATATGAAAATAATAAAGAGTTCTATTATACCCACCTCGCCACCAGTGATATGCAACAGAAACTTATCCTCAAATTCACGGCAAAGCTCAAGTGCTAAGGCTTTGGTACCTTCAGCACTATGAACCATTTGCTCCCCAAGCCTAACCAACTCATCTTGTACAACTTGAGACTTCCCCTGAAGCCTGTAGTAGAAAAATCCCAAGAATGAGTCAATAGATGGCACACCAATCAATCAATCAAGGAAAAAGAAAGGGTCACTAGATGACATAAATAAGCCTATCAACAAAAAAAAAACCCAACATTTTTTCAGACTCGAGAGAGAATTCGATTAACAAGGACATTCTGTGGATGGAGGAATCGCGAGAAGCAAATGAAGGTTTCCTCTACAGTCAATTGTGGAAAAAGCACATCATCTTAGGAAATTCTTCCGGATCTTTGATCCCCGATTCAGCCATGGAGACTCTTTTAAGTATTGCAAAAGAAAGGAATCCAATAACTTTGATAGTATGACTAAAAAGATTGTTGTAACTTACTACTAGCCTTAGATTAGGTCAGAAAGAACATCACATCACCAATGATATCAATTATTAGTAGAAAGACAGGAAATAACAAAGAACTTGATTATCCGAATCACAAATGATTTTCCTTTTAATTTCACAATGTAAATTGTCCGGATTTTGCTTAAAAGAACCTATCTTATTGTCTGAACAATTGGAATTCCATGCTACTATCATATCCTCCCTATCTCCTCATCTCCTGACTGTGCAAATATTAAGTGGCTCATTTAACTTTTCAAGCACTTCTCCACTAGCATCTAAAACAAATAGACTAACACCAATTGCTTATGCTGACCAATAAAAACAATGAAATGGATTGTTAGATTTTCATACAAACTATCAATAGAAGCATTCAAGCAGGTGAGATTACCCGGAAAGCAGATTTGGAAGTCTGACTTTCATTCTACTGCGTATCTGATGAGCAAGGGTCTCGACTAAAGCTAACCTACCAAGCTTACTTTGAGGAGCTCCAGTCAATATTGATTTTAAACTTTCACTCTCAGCTCGCCATGCAGTCTCCAATGAGTTATCAGCTCCAACACTTCCAGACTGGGCAGAAGCTATAGAAACAGATTGACCAATCAAGGCAACCCACGGGATATCAGCTGTACCTCGTGGTCCTTGATTTGACAAAAGGGCTTGAACAGCCGCGAGCACTTTTGGCTCTGAAGCTGCTTGATCTATCTTGCTAATCACACCGACAGTTCTAGTACCTAATGGAACAGAAATAAATCAAACATGTGAAGAGTTTCACATATAAAACAGACAGTCCAAAGATAATGGATGAGCAGCTACAAATAGACAATATCCATTTAGTCTCTTATTTCTGGAAGACACAAATCAATCTGGAATAGATAGACCTACATTCACTATCATACTCCTTCGCAATTCTGATAGCTTTACATGAAGCAACTTCAGGAGCCTGAGCAGCAGAAATTACGACCAGCAATATGGCATCATTGTGCTCAACATATTGAGTCTGTTCAGAAAGGAATTTCAGTAAATACGAAGTCTAAGCTATCTGACAAATTTGACCATGATATTTGTATAGATTCTCACCATTGAATCATCAAGATTTGACTTGTCAACGCCAGGCAAATCAACCAGCTTCAATGGTGGAGCTGTATGCAGTAAAAAGATAAGTTAGATCAAAGGAAAGCCAGGAACACAGCCAATCAAAGAAAAGGAGAAGAAAAAGTCACATGAAACACTAGCAAACGACAGTTGATCCAATTTAGCAAACATCTCCAGGCAGGAAGTTAACAAAAGACAAGTAGAGACAACTAACACAATTTACAAAGAAGAGGAATGATAATCTGCTACAGGTGTATCCTCTGTGAAGAAGGCTATGAGGATTCAAGTAACTTGTTCACACACTGCAAATTTACAGCTCAGCTTGGTGCGTATTTTAAATTTATTTGGAAGAAAAATGGTCCATGCCATAAACTTCAAAAGAAATTGCTACTGAGTCGGAAAAGGTCAGTGCTCCAAATAACTACCATTACACTTTGAAACACTGTACCAGGGATTCTTTGGTGGATGGATACTTTGAAGGCAAAAAAAGAGAACATTTGTAATTTAAATATAAATTTATATCACTTTTAGCTTTTTAGTGTAAGAATGAAATGTACAGGAAGTTGAGAGGATGATAGTTCAGTTCATTTCACATGCAGTAAATGAACGAGCTTATTTTTGTATAACTGCACCTCCGGGGCCAGCCCCTGGGTGGTACGGATGATAAAACTCTCTATTACGTACAAAAAGAAAAGGACTAGCAGGAGACAATGTTGGCAGAGATTGAATCCACAATAATAATATAATCCCATACCGTAAATAGAGGGACTTGCACGCAGTATCAGTAGTGACATTTAGACATTTAAACATTTGATATTGACCAGAAGGAAAGACAACATTCCGACAATTCCTTTTCTGATAATTAAAATATTCCAACTTATTTTATGGGGACCAATGCCAACAACCACCCTTGAGTATGATCAAGAGATCCTTTCAAGATAACTTCTGTGCAAACAATTTAAAATTTATGTCATTCTCTTTAAATCCTTCAATCATTGTAATATTGCACCAATGAATCGACACATTTAGTTGTCACAAAATCAGGGCAAGTATCATTAGCATGTTCTAAATGCTATTTTGATAAACTAGCATGTTTTTGTGCGTCAAGATTATTTTCCTATTTGTCTTAATCTTCCACAAATGCGAAAGAATAGTTGAAATTTCCAATAATCCCTAATCCAAGAAAGAAGACTCCGGATAAACAAATAAAAAAGGTGGCGTAACAGCATACAAAATCATGATGTAACTATATCATTTGCAGATAAAACAGTCTTGCATGCTCACCGGTGCTTGTTCGCAGCTTCAAATATATTTCATCACGACTCTTGCTTGAAATTTTGCTTAGTCTATCCTGTAAAGAATGTCGAAGAGCACCTGCACAGATGAAACAGAGAAATGTTAATCCATTTAAGGACATAAGAACTGGTAGATTTTCATTCACTTGCTTCAAGGGTAAGTTCCTCGCTCGTGTAATACCACTCCTCATAAACCCATTAGCTAATTAAGAAGCTTACTTGCAGACACTGGCTGTGATTTACTGTCGATCTGCAAAATGATCGATTTACTGCTCAACGAACTATCTCGTTTTAGATCAATGCATATGGGGGCACGAGTAGCACCTCCTTCACCTGTTGGCTGTGAATATAAGGATCATATTAGACATCAAAAGGACTTTGATTCTGAAACTTGGGATTGAGAATTAACAAGGCAAAATGAGATGCAGAAAATAACATTTTAATTCCACGGAGAGAAAACCATACCAAAGCAGGATGGCCAATTAGACTGTTCAGTACAGCTGATTTACCTGCACCCTGCAAAAGTTTTACACGGCTTAAATGCATATATGCTCAGAGCAATTGAGGGGAGCAATTTTCTTATTGACATCTCATGCACAATTGTTCTTGATAATATAAGAAGATCAAACAGCTATACAGACGGTAATATCCCTATCACAAACAAGGACAGTCCTTACCTCATGCGCTATATTTCAGGTTAGGTCCAAGTTCAATTTTCTTTAGAAGTTTAATCATTCCACGACTCTCACGAGTAAATGTCAGCATTGGGACCTTTGGATATCAAGTAAAAATCACCCCTTCAAGTAATTTTCTTGAGCCACCCACCAAATATATATACATATATACATTGCTATGGGCTAAGCTAAAAAAGACTATCCATTGCAAAAATAAAGAGAACTGTCACTCATCTAAATGATGTCATCTCCTCTATTTTATATAATCCTACGCATGCCCACTGATCTTCTAACAACTGAACCTCATGAGAACCTAGTATACGAACAAGCAACATCATGGGATTAATATGATGAGTCATTTAAATTTCCTGAATAGTTTTCAATCTAGATCTCAATTTTTTCTAAGGTAAGTAACTTCATTAATAACAGAAAAATCTCTAGTATACGAACAAGCAACATCACACCAAAATATAGAAAAGATACAACATAATATGACACTTTAGGAACAACATCCGATCTTCTAACAACTGAGCCTCATGAGAACCCCGGAGAAACTAGGCACGAAAGTTTTTTCTCAAATATACCGTCATTTTATTTCCTATCGAAAGCTCGCTTATTTCTTTCCTTCCACGTCATCCACGTGAAAGCTAAAGTTGCAACATACCAAACTCTTCAACTTCTCTTCTTCTAAATTTCCACATGGAGAGTGACTCCTTCATTGTGCCCGACATCGTCCATTACAACCCGAACCATCTCAAAATCGGAACCACAAGCGAGTTGCCTCTGACAATCATGGAGGAGGTCACACATCTTCACCTGAACATTTGCGTATGAGCACCAGCTGGTATACACAATCCGTCATTTTCTCAAATTCTCAACTGTAAAATTGCTCCCCCACTGCCAACCAGTAATTCAGTCTCTATCTCATATCGCACAAGTATAATCTCATGTTTTTGCCAATTAAAAAAAACTATTATAAAAATAAACTATCAGGCAGAATCAAGCTGGTACTGCAGCAATACATAAAGTAGCTGGATATAGATTCATGAAACCTTTGCAGAATCTATGAAATCCAGAAATACATCTGTTCCAAAATCAAAAAATGCATTAGACCATATGTTTAATTCTGAATACATGTTTTTCCAACAATCGAAACGTTTTCCTCCCTTCCATTGAAGCGCGTTCGAGTTCATTCCAACCATGTTGTCCACATGACGCAAAGAAGCATGCTTATCAAAAACTTCTTCTTTCTCCTAAAAGGCTGTCCTTGCCAATCACACACAAGTAAAATCTCGTGTTGTCCTTTTCTGCTTTATATTGGGCATACTTCCTTAACCTTTTCCAGTACAAAATTTCCAATTCCAAAGATTTATATGCCTTACCTTTCTAGAAATGGTTTCCTTCCACCCTAAGTTAAAAAAGACAACCTAATGGATTTCAATATCTTCCAAAGCTTTGCTAGCAAAAATGTCCACATCACATGGGAAATGATTCTTTTTATATCCGAAAACATGGTTTAGTCTCAAAACTTGGAAAATAATGTGTTTGCCCCTTTATAACTTGTTTGGATGGTTGTGACCTATTGTATTGTGTTGTTAGCTTAAATACAATGTTTAGTTTGATTGTTACTTAAATTTTAATGTATCATATCGTTAAATTCATCCTTAAGTAACAACAAAAAGTCCCATTTTGTGTAATGACCAAGTTGGTGTGATCGCATCTACATTTTTTTCTCATTTTGTCTGTACTTATTAGTAATTAACAATCATATTTTATCTTTTAGTCTACATTTTAATAGTAGCTCTGCCGTGTACCCTACTTTTCTTGTAGAATTATCTTTCAAATTGCTACTGTGTGACATTATGTAACGATGGAAAACAATATTATCTATCCAAACAATGTATTTCATCAGAACGAGACAGTATGATACAATACAACACAATACAATATAATATGATACATTATGAAACAAAATCTAACAACCCTCCAAACAGAGCCTTACTCTTCTCTACTTAAATACCAAACTTAGTGCATCAGCTAAGTCTCTAACTAGTAATGTGTGCCCACTTAGTGCATCAACGAACTCTCTAACTAGTAATGTGTGCTCATGATACACTACATTTGGCATTGAACCAAAGCCCTTGGGGTGCATATGGGAAAAAATTGGACAACTTTCATTTCTCTTATTCTTCTTCATTACCAATAAATATTTTAAAAGCAAAGAGTACAAAAGAAATTGGCGCCTGCACAAAAGAGAGGAGCAAACCGCTCTTCACAACAAATAGTGTAATTTATTTTTAAAAAATACAACAATTACCAAAAATATGAGAATTATGACTTATAACAACAAGTTCGCAATAAAGATTTCCAAAATTTAATAATGACAACTATCCTAACAACTCAAATTAAAAATAATTAGACTGTAATTTTGGCATGTCCAGAGAACTTCAAGCCACTACTAAGTTTTAGTTTCAATTAATCAAACATAAAAAGTATTAATTTGCAATAATATCTTTCATATATAATTGTTTTGATAACTGCACTGATAATTAGTTCTAGTAGAAAGTGTTATTTACTTCCCAAATAATCATCCATATCTCAAGAATAAGAGCATAGAAAAGGAATTGATGACAGCAGAAGATATTTGAAGTGAAGCAAGGACTCAAACACTAGGAGAAGAAAGAAGGAAATCAAAAGATTTTGTAAAGTAGAATTAGTAAAAGAAGAATCATCGCAAACCAAAAAAGAAGAGGAAGTGAAGCTCAGATAGCAAAAAAGTCCTAGTGCTCCTTTTTCTTTCTTTGTTTAAAATCATTTATAGACAGATTCAAAGAAGTAAACCATATCTTGGATTGCTTCACGCTCACTTCGTTTCACCCATAAAGAAAGATAATCCCTTACCTCGCATCACAACATCACTTTATGCAACAAAATTATTGTTTAGCAAGAACGGTAATTAAGACATTAGAAAGTAGAATTACTATAAGGCCTCATTTGTTTTCATTAAGATGTTTGAATCTGCATTACCAACTACATATTAAAATGTGCATTAAGATTTAGATGTCTAAATCAAAAAAGACATCTAAACTGTTAAGATGATGTATTATGATCTAAATTCTAAATAATTAAGACTGTCTTTTAACACCTCAGTGTATAAAATGTGTCGTTGTTTAAAAATTAATAAATATAAAATTCAAAATGAATCTAAACTGTATATCAACAAAATATTTCTATAAAAATGATGTGATGGTTGGTGATTGTGATGGCTAGCGATCATAGTTGTGGATGTCGATTGGGCTGATGTCGGCTAATATCGGTAGGGTGTGGGTAGTAGCTCGTGGTGATGGTGATGGTGATGGTGATGGTGATGGTGATGGTGATGGCGGTTGATAGTTGTGGCAGATGATAGGATAGCTAATGGCGATATATAACGTGGTGACAGAAGGTTGTTGTGGTAATGGTAGTTAGTGATGATTATTGTAAATGATGGTCGGTGGCAGTGGCAACTAATTATAGTGATTGACACTAGTGATGGTTGTGCCTGAGGATGGTGGGCAGTGGCACATAGTTGATAATGGTGGGAGGCAATAGTGGTAGTTGATAATGGTGAACGAGGGTTATAATGGTGAATGAATTAACGAAAATGGTGAATCACAATTTTTGTAGAAATTTTTAGATAGACATCTTAATGATATTAAGACTTTGCTCCAAATCTTAATCATTCAGATCTATTCAGACCCATTGAGAGGTTGAAACATTAAAAAAAACACTTAATAATCAAGATCTGAACTATTAAGATTTAGACCTAAAAACAAGCAGACTGAATATTTAAGATCTGAATGATTAAGGTTAAAACTTTTAATAAGTGCAAACATTTGAGTTCTATGCTCAAGTTGTATGCCATTGTCATCTGAGATGAATCTATCATTTTAATTTGTTATTGTTACTGAATGGTGTGAGTTACACAAACTAATAAATTTTGTATTTTTGCTTCACACACATAATAGTTAGAAAGCCATCTGGATACACCTATACTGCCATACATCTTTGATGATACAATAACCAAAAAAAAAATTATCCCCGAAGGTAAGTCTATTTTTCGTGTTCCATTCATGCAAAAAGATTAAACAAAGGTTTAATTCCACAAAATAAGTGGCAGAAATTGGTACATCCAATCAGAACTCAGCCTTCACAAAGGGAAAAAAGGGAGGGGGTCTTTTGACTTGACTTATTTAACTATTTTGATGCAACATTAGTTGAAAATAAACTGAAGCAAGCAGCTACAAAACCAAATCGAAAGAGAATATAATGTCATACATAGATTGAAAGCAAATAAAAAAAGTACCAACAATAAAGGAAGAGAATATCTACCTCATAAATAGATCCTTCACTACTCAACTAAAACTCAACTAATAGTAAAAGATCCCTCAACATAATTGCAATCTCAACTAAGAAAATGATATGTTCAATCACGAAACCAATTTTGCTTACTTAATTAAGCACATATATATATATATATATATATCAGAACCGCAAGGAGAAGCCTACTATCCTAGATCGTAAGAGAGTAATAAGGATCACAATAAAACAAGTTCCACAGATCGAATCAGCACGCACCAACTAGCAAATCTAAACACTTAAGACTAGAAATGTTCATCAACGAAAAAAGTATCTACAAGAAAATCAGGGAACCGACTTACAGTGCCACCGATAGCAACCACATTAAGAAAAGTGGACGGCCGTTTGGAAGACGACGGAGAAGTTTCATCAACATCTTCATCGGCAAGCAAAGACGCAGCTTGCTTCATCGAATCTGACAGCTGCTCCAATTCCTCGATTGCTTCCATTTTTACTGTCTTCTTTGTTCACAAACTAAATCGACAGTTCAAATTGAACAACTCAAACTAAATCGACGGCTCAGATTGAACAACAGAAAACTCGCAACGGGATCGTCACCGATCTTCACAGATCGAAGTTGAAAAGAGAAAAGCCCTAGATTCGAGGAAAGAAAGAGTGAAGATCTGAGTCAAAGGGAAGTAAAACCGGTGAGAATATGTGTTGAAATGCTAGAGTTTTTACTCCGATTGACGCGTGACGAACGGGAGAAGACGCCGGAAAGAGAGAGAGATTTGAAAAGCTTGAAGTATTTTTCTGATGAGAAAGAAAAAATAATATGGTGAGAAATTTTCAAAATGCGAAAGATTTGCTGAAATATAGCTGTGCCGTGTAATAGTAATAATAAAAATAATAGTAGTAAAAAGAAGTTCAAAAGAAATCAATTTTGTCCCAATTGTTTTACCTGCGTGACGGCAAATCTACTACTTACTAGTATCACGGTTCATTTTTTTACTCTTTCTGCATTCAATTAAACCATTCGAACTTGAAACAACATTTCTTGTGCTTCATAGTTGTTGTACTTTTAGCTTCTATGCATCAACGCCTCATTCATAGACTAGAAGTGTAACTTGAAATCAGTGTTGAAATTTTATTTGGACTTATAATTTGAATCTTAAAAGTTGTATGTTTTTTCCTCATAAAAAGAACATATATTCATGAAAATTAACAAAAATTTCTTAATTCATATAATCTTATTAAATGAGCAAATCATAATTTATAACAAAGTATAATATTCTACTAGAAGGTTTTTCTAGAAAAAATATAATATTTATAAATCGAACTTTAATTCAATAGAAAAAATAAACTTCAATTTTTATGTAACTACTCTTTAATATAAGTGTCACACATGTATGGACAATCATGAAGCATGCCTTTTCTGGTCAAAAAACAATGTCGATGAAGGCATGTAGGTGCACTATTCCGTGGTAGGGATTGTAACTTTCCATAAATTTCTCATTTGTCACTCAACGACGGAACCTTGCTTAATGATCAAGAAGATGAAATAATGTTGTTACTTTGAGGTTGTTGGTTAGTGTCATTAAAACTTATATCATCATATTCATAATTCGTGAATATTTCATCACTTTTTTGGTATTCTGATGTCGCCAAACTACACCCTCAATTGGGATTAAAGGGTTGATATCAAAATATAATAACCCAATAAAGATTGGGTTGAATCCCACAAAAAGCATGATGAAATAACTTATAATTTGTTCATGAAATTCAAACTAATGACTACCATTGGAGTTGGGGGTTTTAAATAGGAAATTATGAACTAATTTATACTATTGGAGTTGTAATCAAGAATCCATATAAATAATAAAAGAGAAACATAGACAAGGTGATGTGACACATCTCTATAGCCTCCATTCCTATTTATCTTTTTTCTCCTTTTTTGGCTTTTTTTCTTCATTTTTTTCATTAAATAATTTATTTATTAATTAAAAAATTCAATCATCTAATTATACCTAATGAGTTACAAAAAACATCCATTATCTAATGAGTTATAAAAAATCTTCATTATTCTAATTATATCTAATGAGATGAATTTTGTGCTTTGCATAATAAAATTATGGATTTTGTTCCGTGGTTTATAACAATTTATATTCCTTTATATATAAATGTGCTCGAACGTTCTTATAAAGATAGCACTGGTAAATTAATAAAAGGTATTTATCCTCCTCAGTCTGCTTTTATATTACCCAATAATACTAGGATCACTTTTGAAGCATTTCAAAAATTTATTGAAAAAGAAGTAGCTGAGGTTACTATAAAGGAAATAAATAAAATTATTTCTCAAAATAATTATTTAGGGTTATATGTAAAAATTATGGGAGAACAGATGAGTTCTCTTGATAAAAAATTAGATGAATTAAAGTCTTTAATTATGGAAATTAGTAATAACAAACAGACATCAGACATAGCTTCTACTTCAAAGAATGATGTCGATGATCCAGTTGTTATCGCAAATATCCAAAGACCTCCTGAGATATCAGGATTTAGATTTAAATCTCTAAATGATTTGGAAGATCTTTTAGATAAAAAAATTTCTAATCTAAATTTTAAATCTTCTGGTTTTAATTTAAATCCGATTAATTGGTCAAAAATTTTTGCTGATAAAATTGAAACGACTGTTAATCATAAAGAAGAAATTGCTTCTGAAATTAATAAGTTAAGAGGTCAGATAAAATCGCAAAATAAATTTGCTGAAAAGCCTCGAATGCAGACTTATTATTATCCTCGTCCAACTCCTCAAGATGTGTTACTAGAGGAAAGAGATTGGAACCAGACTAATACATCTTATGGTGGTTCAGAGATTTATGAATGGAATCTCGATGGGTTGACTGATAGACAATTGACCATCATGGTACACAGAATGTTGATGTATGCTACGATTTGTAAGAGTACAAAAAATACTGATAAGACTATTTGCCTGATGATTGTAGCAGGTTTTACTGGCCAATTAAGAGGTTGGTGGGATAATTATTTATCAACTGATGAAAAGGCTTTGGTTGTTAATGCTAAGGCTCAAAAAGAAGGTGTTGATAATCTTGGTATACCTTTACCTGCGGGACGAGAAGATGCAGTTTATACGTTGGTTCTTACAATTTTAGAACATTTTAATGGACGTTATACAAATCAAATGGAGACAGTTCGTACTTTACTTAATGGTCTTAGATGTAGGACTTTAAGTGAGTTCAAATGGTATAAAGATACCTATTTAAGTAGGGTAATGGAATTACCCGAAAATAAGTTTTCTCATTGGAAAGCCAAATTCATAGATGGTCTTCCATCTTTATTTGCAGAAAGAGTAAGAAATACTCTTAGAGGTAATAATCCTGAAATAAATTATGCAGAAATGACTTATGGAAAGATTATAGGAGTATGTACGCAAGAAGGATTAAACTTGTGTAATGAAGTCAGATTATCTAATCAAATTAAGATGGATCGAATAAAAGGAAAAGCTCAATTGGGAGATTTTTGTGCTCAATTTGGTTTACCAGATATTCAAGGAAGTAATAAGAAAGCTTCATTTGATAAAGATTCTCTTATATCTAAATTGAGTCTAGAATATTTTCATAGTTAACTCAGATCTCCAACTACATATTTGACATGGATATGATCTTTATTTAGCTAGACATAGAATTTACAAATATGAAAGAAATAATAAGAAATTACCTTAAGGCTTTTCACTGCCTTTTGCCTTCAACTGTCTGAAGATTTTATTGATTTTTTAGAAGTAGATACAAGAATCTTTACAAGAGAGAAAAATTAAGCTTGCCTAAAAAGGACTTTCCTCTTCTAAAGAAGTGAGCCTCTATTTATAAAACAAAAAAGAAATAAACTATTTCTACTTTTTGTACAGTGACCCGACATCTGGGTCAGTTGCACTGTTTATAGTGCTTTAATACAGTTTATCTACTGTTTTACTGGGCCCTTCTGGCGGCTTTACTGTTTAGCTTTTCCTCTGAGTTCTCTGAGTAGCTTATCTGCTTTCTTCAAAGCATCTTCGGATAATATTTCTTTCGATTCTAATGGCTGTGCATCACTTATTGCAATATCATCATTACTAGTTTCACTCCTCATAGAAGTGTTCGATTTATCAAACTGATTTATTATTAATAACAAATTTCTTTTAACTTCTTCGAGGTATTTCTCGATCATTTCGTCTTTATCACCATCTTGCACAGAAATTCTCCTAGCAATATGTTTAACTGAATTGTCTATCGCAATTTCCTTTAATGGAGTAGTAGAATATTCACTAACTTGTTCTTGAATTTGATCAAGTAATTCTTGTCCATATAATACCTTGGTTTTTGGATCTCTTTTTATCAATTTATCCCAAAAATTGTTGTAAAATACCCTATATAAACAAGGGATTTGTTCTGAATTAAATCCTAATTCAGGAGTCCACTTATGAATCCAAGGAATTGAGAATTCAATAAAGAAATATATTTGATCAATATTCTCCAAGTAACAAATATGATCAGCTTGGTATAAATCTGTCAATTTGGGCGAAACCTTTACCCATTCACGATATAATTTTAAAAATTCTTCCGGTAGTATTTTCACCGTCGGACCATGGTATGACCACCAATTTAAGAACCAATTTGGAATAATCTATTCAAATATCTTTGAACATATTTTTATAAACCAAGTATGCTTGTGTCTATCATTGTTATAATATAACACTTTATCAAAAGCTTGGATATAATCCCAATAAGTATAACTTATTTTTGTTTGACTCAGGCTTATCTGCCTTTCTTTCATCGTAGATATTCCCCATTCTTCAATGGTTATTATCTGTTTAATAATTATTTTTGAGAAATTATAAACATTCTCACTTGAATTATACCCTGAGAAATGCTGGAATTCCGCACTTCCAGTTTCCTTTAGAATGGATTCATAATAAGACCGAGTTTTGTATGACTCACCCGGGAAATATAATCCGTTTATTAAATAGCTTTGGAATATCTTCCATGGCTCATCTTTTCTTAAGATCTCTGAATTTTTACAAGAAATATTAATTCTTGTTTTTGTACCTTTTCATATGACCTGATATCATCAGTCTCTTCTTGAGCTATTGAAGCAAAAGTATCCTTTGACTTCTGTTTTCCCAAATATGCTTGTAATTGAGCATACAAAGGGTTATCTTCTGGAATATCTTCCAAATGAATCGAACTAGTTGGTTGAGAAATCTTCTCATTGACTAGACTTTTTCTTCCCATTTGTATAACTGGGGAGCTAGAAGAAGCTGATCCATACGAGGAAGCTTGAGAATATGATTTTGACCGAGTTATCGGGCAGTAGTCCGCCATAATAACTTAGATCTAGTAATAGTAGGAACATACAATCGAAACATAAGAGAGAATTTCGTCTAATCATAGTAACTGTATGGTAGAAAGTTTAAACTTCTTTTACCCGAGCAAAGGGCCTGTCGAGACACAACACATGTTCAGAATGATTTATGAACTAGCAATTTCTAACTGAAATTTTATCTGCCCCTTTTCTTTCAATAATAACGGGGACTTACATCTTTCAGCTCTGCCAGTAGAAACCACTAAGAACAGTGTCAGATCTGACTGTACCACCATCTCGAAACCAAGTTATAATGATCGGAACCAAAGATTCTCTTATATCTAAATTGAGTCTAGAATATTTTCATAGTTAACTCAGATCTCCAATTACATATTTGACATGGATATAATCTTTATTTAGCTAGACATAGAATTCTTGAGAGATATTATTCATATCATCTTTATTATAAAAAGTGAAAAACCAATTTTTAAAAGTTTTCCATTTTTCAGAAAAAAATTCTTTTTGAATATAACTGCGGGCCTGGGAACCAGGACTAAAATCAATTTGGTGTGGAATCATTAAAAACTATCTTTATCAATACCCATTTCAGAATAGGTAGGCACATCTCCTATTTGAGAAGCAGTCAAAATTTCACCTTGCGTATTGACCACTTGAACGATATTTGTTCGAGGATCTACTTTGATGACTTCAATTGGTTTTACCTCTTGTCTTTCATCTGAAAGAGTATGCAACGATGCTGCCCGATTTCTAGCCTTTGTATAAGTTGGCTCAATCGGAGAAATATGACTCACCATCGGTCTACTCATTCCCGAAAATGATTGCCGAGAAAATATTGCCGATCTTTCATCAATTTTATTATCAAACTGTAAAGTAATCCTTCCATCCGGATTTTGAGAAACATAGGAACAATCAGTATTACTGACTTCATTAGTTAATTGATCCGGGGCTATTACCGAATTCAATACCCAAGTTTCTGGAAAATCTATTTCATCCCATAAAATCGTTCTCCTTGTTGTAATCTTTAGATTTTATGAAATTGGTTTCCATCAAAACAGTTTGTTGCGAAGTATCGAACAACTTACACTTTGGATTCAAAGTGGATAATAATCTATAATAAATTCTATAAGATAAACACAAAAGTTCAGAACCAGTTGCATAATTATAACCATGCGTTTTAACATTAAGAGTCAAAGCATCCAAAATATTGACATCAGATAAAGAAAGTTGCAAATTAGGCTGAGTGTTAAAATAAACTAGGCCATAAGCAACAGTTGATTCTATCGAACCAATTAAAGATTGACGAAAATTATAATTTCTCGCATCCCTTAAAGCAGCCATAAACGTTTCAGGTAAACCCTTTAGAGTAAGAGGTTTGAATGCAATTTGCACCATGCCAATATGCATATAATTATATTGATTACGATACATATTAATATCACGCTCATGCAATAACCTAATCGTCTGTTCTGACGAATTTAAAGCAATAGATTGCTCAGTTATTTTTATTAATTGCTTACTAGAAAATTTATCAAACCAACCGTAATCATAAACAGTTTTTATTGGAATCTTTGGAATAGTCCACCTGTTTAACAGATAAAGATTTTGAGGTATATCTACCTCTTGTAACCTAGTACTTTTAGTACTAATACTTCCCTGTCCCTGTTCCATAAAAGAACAAGAGCTAGCAAATAAAAAGATCATATCCATATCTAATAGTTCATCTTTGAACTTTGTTTACTATGAAAATCCCTAGGCTTTGATACCATAAAACAGGACCGAGTTATCGGGCGGTAGTCCGCCATAATAACTTAGATCTAGTAATAGTAGGAACATACAATCGAAACATAAGAGAGAATTTCGTCTAATCATAGTAACTGTATGGTAGAAAGTTTAAACTTCTTTTACCCAAGCAAAGGGTCTGTTGAGACACAACACATGTTCAGAATGATTTATGAACTAGCAATTTCTAACTGAAATTTTATCTGCCCCTTTTCTTTCAATAATAACGGGGACTTACATCTTTCAGCTCTGCCAGTAGAAACCACTAAGAACAGTGTCAGATCTGACTGTACCACCATCTCGAAATCAAGTTATAATGATCGGAACCAAAGATTCTCTTATATCGAAATTGAGTCTAGAATATTTTCATAGTTAACTCAGTTCTCCAACTACATATTTGACATGGATATGATCTTTATTTAGCTAGACATAGAATTTACAAATATGAAAGAAATAATAAGAAATTACCTTAAGGCTTTTCACTGCCTTTTTTATAAATAATTTCGAAATCAAAAGGTGCTAGCTGTGCTTGCCACCTAGCGAATATAAGTTTTGAAGCGTCATGTTTAAAGTCTTTATTAAACATAAACTTAACCGCTTGAGCATCAGTTTTTATTAAAAACTTTTGATTGTATAAATCATCTTGAAACTTCAAAACACATTTAACAATGGTGAGCATTTCATGTGCTACAGTAGCATACTTCTTTTGAGCTTCTGTCCATTTACCAGAATGATAACGAATCAAATATTCCGTTTTATCATGAGGATTAATTTGTTTTAAAATTCCTCCATAACCAATATTTGAAGCATCAGTTTCAATAATTTTTAACCAAGCAGGATTAGCAAGAGTTAAACAGGGTAAATCATTAATTTTTTGTTTAACAAATTTGACTAAAGCAGTATGTTCATTAGTCCAAGGCTTTTTATAATCCTTTTTAAGACGATCAAATAAGGGAGACAAGTCCCTAGAAAGATTTTTATAAAAAGGAGAAATATAATTTAAACTCCCTAAAAATCTTTGAAGTTGAGTTCTATCATAAATAATATCAGGAAATTTTGAAGCAAAATCAATAGATCTTTGAATGGGAGTAATCTTTCCCTGACAAATTAAATGACCTAAAAATCTAACTTCAGTTTGAAATAAACTCATTTTTGGTTTTGATATAACTAAACCATTTTGAATTACCACTCTTTTAAAAATGTCTAAATGCTTTATATGCATTTCAACAGTTTTAGAATAAATCAGAATATCATCAATATAAACTATAATAAAATTCATATAAGGATTAAAAATATAATTCATAATTTTCTGAAATTCAGAAGGCGCATTTTTTAAACCAAATGGCATAACATTCCATTCATATTGACCAAACGGCACATTAAAGGCAGTTCTATAAGAATGTTCTTTAAAAATCTGAATTTGCCAATAACCTGATTTTAAATCAAATTTTGAAAAAATATTAGCATCATATAATCTAGACAATAAATCCCTTTTATTGGGAATAGGATAACGAATCCATTTTAAATATTTATTAAGAGGTTTATAATTTATGACTAATCTAGGCATACCTCTTTCTTTTTCTGTCGCATTATTCACATAAAAGGCAGTACACGACCAAGGCGATTTAGAAGGTTTAATTAAACCTTTTTGCAAAAGATTATCTATCTCAGTTTTGCAAAATTCAACTAATTCAGCATTCATTTGACAAGGCCGAGATTTAGTAGAAATATTTTCCTCCACAAACTCTTCTTCATAAGGAAGAGTAACAATATGCTTTTTTCTATCCCAAAAGGCACTAGGGTGATCAGCACAAATATCAACAGATAACTGATCAGTTATTAACTTGATTTTTTCCTGAATTTTAACAGACTTTAAAGTTTCGAAAATATTCATACTATAACATTCTAATTGCAAAGTATTAACATGCTTTTGCTTCATATCAATTAAAGCACTAATTTCTTTAGAAATTGGATTAGTAACAAAAGAGTAACTAATCTTTCTATCTCCAGTTCCTGCAGAAAATCCTTTAGAATCAATATGAGTAAAAGGATATATAGCATTAATAAACGGAGTACCAAGAATAATTGGAGGATATAATTGGTTTTTTACCAAAAAGAAGAAATGCGGAATACACACTTTGTTTTGACAAATACTTACATTAGTCAATTTATACTTTATATTTAAAGCATGTCCAGATGCATATTTAACAGTATGAGTTGTTTATTGAAAATATTTTGAAGGAACAAGTCCTTCTTGAATGCAACTAACATCAGCACCACTGTCAATCATGGCAATATCAGTTATTGAAAAATTATTATCAATTAAAATAGTACACTTAACATACCATTTATGAGCTGTAATAACTTGCATCATTCCCAAAAAAAAAATTTCTTTTTCAAGATCATTATTATTAATAGTTCTATCAAAATGAATATCTTCATTTACAAGATCTTTACCTTTTTCAACAGAATTTATTTTTTCTATCTGGGTGATTCTATGATCACAAATCATTTGATTCTGTTTTAAAGATTTAATTTCTTTTTTTAAATTATCAATTTCATATTTTAAGTCATCAAATGAAGAATCTCTAGTATTAATATTTACTTTATTATTTAATCTATTATTAATTTCATGAATAGAATAAGGAGCTTGATAATTATCAAAAAATTTTGATTTTTCAAAATGCTTTTCTTGAGTAGCAGAACTAGAAGTATCCGCTAAATCAATGATTTTTTCACGAAGATTATTATCAGTAACTTCTTTTAATAAATCAATAATTTTATCAGAATTGATAGTATTAACATTCAAATCTTGAAATTGAGCCTGTAATTTGTAAAATTCATCATTTTCACAAACACAATTGTCATCTTGACAAGTATCACACATATTATTACAAACCTGATCATTTTCTGAGAAGTCTAAAAGATCAACTTCTTCTTCTTCAATATCCGAGCCATAATCTGATTCGGATCCAGAGGTATAAAGTAACCCATGAATTTTATCAAATAATTCATCTTCTAACTGAAGTGTCTTAAGCTTTTCAAGCTTGCAATTTGGTGCAATATGCCCATACTTTCCACACTTATAATAATATGATTTTGATATACCAGAGGATGATCTTCCTCTTCCTCGACCTCTTCCTCTATAAGAGGATTCCATTCTATAATCAAAACATTGCTTATTCTGATAAGTAATCATAAACAGATCTATCATAATCATTTTCATCAACTGTAATATCATCATAGTCATGAATGGAAAATTCAGCTCTTAAAATATTATCAATTATTTTATCAATAATAACTTCCTTTAAACCACAAAAAGCATGATGAAATAACTTATAATTTGAAAAACATCCATTATCTAATGAGTTATAAAAAATCTTCATTATTCTAATTATATCTAATGAGTTACAAAATTTTTTTTATATGTTTACATTGTCTACTTAAATGACATGTCTCTTCAACTTCTTCCTAACTATTCTTATAGTTTACCCATCCTATAAATACCAATCATCTATGGATATGTTGAATGTTCATTTCCATTTTCTCATTTTTTTTTCTTTTTATTAGTATAGTTTTTTCCTTCTTAAATTTTTTTCTCATCTTTTTTTCAATCATGTACTTAATAATGTCATGATATGGCTTTCACTTTGATAAAGATCATAGATATATTCTTCAAAGATTCATCACAGAGATGAAGAAGGAAACTTAGTTATCTTGGAAGATTCATCAAGAGAAATGATCATATTAGTATAAAAATTTGAATGGATTCCAAATATTTTGAAGATCCATTAATTATTGTTTTTATTTCAATTAATATTATTTTATTTTATTTTATTTTGATTAGATATATAACTCTCTTTTATTCATCAAAAATTAAATTATGAAACTCTACTAACCAATATACTAGAAAGCTTAATTAGCAATTTTTATTCAATTAATTTTGCTTTTATTATTATTATTATCATGCGAATAAAGATGAAAAGTTGTACGTTTTTGTTTTTGTGTAAATTTGTTTGCCAATTTCTAATTAATATTTTAAATTTTTGTCACAATTGACAGGTATAATATTAACATATAGTATATTTTTCATAGCTATTGGATATTGTTGCCCCTAAAAATATATAATATGGTTTATCATATTAGAAATCTATCACATAATAAATAAATAAATTATCTTTTTGAATTTTTAAAACTTTTAATTGATAAACAAATTATTTAATAAAAAGAATGAAGAAAAAATTCTCATTTATATTTAGATCTTATAAATATGAGAATGGTATCACATATTAATTTTTTTTTAGTGATGGTTACAATAATAATTAGATTAACGTTATAAAACTCTTCCAATGCTCTACATGTGTTAGGGACAAATATTGATCCAACTCTTGGTATACATTTCTACAATTTGACACTTTATGTACACTTGAAAATATAATATTTTATCACTCTATGAAAATCTTTATACAATCAAGTAGATAAGTAACACATGCATCAAATTACTTATAATATCACGACTTCTTATAAATATAAATTTTATTTTATGCTATGTGTTTCAATTCTTTTATTTTCATTGCAAAGTATAATCTCTAATTTAAAGTTATACAGTCAACTTAAATTATTATTTTTGAGATGTTTTTCTCAATAGATATTATATATAGATGAAAATTGGGATATGCGATCCTTTAATGTTAATAAACCATATGCGATGCAAGTACACATTAGATGAATCTTAATACGGAAAATGAAATATCAAAGAAAGTCAAACAAAAAGAAGAATATCTCACTAACTTCTTAATTTCGTATATAATTATATATGTTTGAAACATAATTAAAGTATTTTTCTTACTTTTATATGTCACAAATATATTTTTAATTATTTTTATTACAAATCAAGTTGTTTATACATAAATAAAGTCATGTAATTTGTAATCAATTAAATTTAATGTTACTTTGGTTGAACTAATATCATTATTATAAAATTCATTAAATTTAATAAGAAACTACGATAATCAATTTACTGAAACTTTTCATATTAACTTTTTATGTTTTTCTTCTTTTTGTTGGCAATGTTAAACGAAAATTACGGTTTGAAAATATCTTTCTAGCAATTTTTTGGAAAGACAATATCGAGGCCGGACTTGATTTGTATTATTTTATTTCTATACACTGCTTATTGAAAAATAGTCAATTAGAGGCCAGTTATTTAAAAAATATATTTAATTTCATGCGAAGCGCGGATAAGTCCACTAGTTAAAGATGAACTGTAAACTTGTTAATTGGGCCAGGTTGGGTCAGACCGGCCCAGTAAAAAATTTGTCGGGCTACCGAACCGGGCTGGGTCGAGTCACCCATTAATGGGTCGCTCCGGTCCGAACTCAATAGTATAAATACCCCCATCCGGCTCGGCCAATAACTCATCAGCCCACGTTCCCAGGCTAACAAGGTCGGGCAGGGTTTTGGCCCAGTGGGCTTAACGGGCCTGGTTTTTTTTTAAAAAAAACATCACTATTTATTAATTCGAAAGTTTGAGTCAATTATCAATATAGTGTATTGTTATCTATTTAATTTTGAAATAATTATAACTATTTATAATAATAGATTGCTTACATTATATATATATATACTTATAATGTAATAAATACATACACAATATACTATCTATTATAATAGAATACTTACATTATATTATAGAGAAAAGACATAAGTGACACCTAAAGTTGTCTTGAATTTTCAAAAAGACACCTAAAGTTTGTGGGCATCATATTACCCATGGAACCATTTTAAATCACAATAAATAAACACTTTTGATTCATTTTCACAACAATTGTGTTCTCACATTTGATAGGCACGTGGAGGAGTAAAAATACACCCCCAAATCAGTGAAAAAATGTCACATGGCACTATCAATTTGAAAATCTTCTTTTTATTCAAATCAAGAAGCAATTAACATGTGATCCTTCACTTTTTCATTTTGACTCTATAATTCAAGAAATTATCACCACGAAATAAATTTATTTTGACTATTGAAATGCTTTAGGGTTTTGATCATCAGAGAGAGAGAGAGAGAGAGAGAGAGAGAGAGAGAGAGAGTAGAGTGAAAATGTGAAAGGGATTTAGGGTTAAATGGAGCTGGTCGGGATTCAAATGTTAATGTGTCAAGATTTTATCCAATTTTACTAAATGGGTTGGAAAAAAAGTAATTATATAATTAATTGGGGGTGAGACTCACGCACAAGCATTGAGAATACAAATTATGCAAAAAGTGTGTATTTATTGTGATTTAAAATGTTCTGTAGGGTAATAGGACACCCACAAAGTTAAGGTGTCTTTTTAAAAATTTGGGATGACTTCATATGTCACTTTATGTCTTTTCTCTATATTATACATATACTTATAATGTATACTAAATATACACAATAAATACTATCTATTATAATAAAATACTTGCATTATATTATATATAAAAATTTTAAAATACTTACATTATATTATGATTTCTTATCTAAATTAAATGGGAAAATTTTAAAAATGTCAATACTTTAACATTTAATAGGACCCCTTAGCCACATTTTCAATATTTATTTAAAATGTCAATATTTTAGTTTGTTATGTATCTGATTCACGTTTTTTTATTTATTTTAATTGAAAGATACAATTATTTGAAAACAGAAAGGAGAAATTTAGGGGAGAGAATATTTTTAAAAAGAAACATATCATTTAAAATTCTCACCGGTTACAAATTCAATATTTTTAAAAAGGAACATATCACTTAAAATTCTCATCAGTTACAAATTAAAAAATAAATGACAGGGAACTCATCCCACTTGTTCATCAAATTTCTAATATCGATTTTTAAATTTCTATTAATAATACTCAATCTCTGTTGAAGTGAATTCGATTAAATTTGTATTTTTTTCTGTTTGGGAAGAAGATTTTGAAAACGGGTATAATTTCGTTGACAAACAACTTCGGAGAAGAAATTCCCAACTAGAACTTCGATATAATCGGTGAAATACAAAATCGATCAGGTATTCGTTAACTGCGGGATCATTAATTTGTTTGGAAGTTTTGACATGAAAGTTTTTTAATTTTCTTGGGTAGTTATAATTTTTTTTATGACGAGGCAGAGTTTTACTAATGCACAAGTGAATACGGATTCAGATTTGGGTTTGGTGAACAAAAAATTGAAAAAAAGAAATATAGCAGACGAAGAAAAAGAAGAAAGAGAAAGTCAGAGGAGAAAGTTGCAAAAATTGTATTCATACCAAAATTGTATTCATATTAATTTTTGTTTGTCAATTATTTTTCTTTTACCCAGCATTTGTATTTTTATTAAGAAAATTGTATTTCTTTTTTAGTTTGTAGTCATTCCAATAGGTATGCCAAATGAATTTGTATTTCTTAAGCATAGATGTATCCTATTTCTTTCACAGTCAATTTGTATTTTTTTTTAGAATATTGTATCATTCCTGAACAGATTGTATTATTTTCAATATGTATGCTATTTTTTTCCAGAATCTTGTTTCCTTTCTTAAACCGTATTCATATGTAATGATTAGATTATATTGTGATACAATCAGTAATATTTTTGTAATACAAATAAAAGAAAAAAATATTTGGCAGTCAAGTAATACAATTTTGATCACTCAGATACAATTTTAGTTTTCACTATAAAAGTAAAATATGAATTTTAATTTGAATGGCTAAGTGAGCACATAAAATACCAAAGTTGTTGGTATACAATTATGATGAAAACATAATAAAAAAGAAATGAAGATTTGTTGTCATTGAAATTGAGATTGAAATACGAAGTGAGATTGAAATACAAAATGAGCACAATAAATACTCACTTCAATTGAAATACAAAATTGACTTTGTTAGTATATACCATTTTGATGAATACAAAAATAAAAAGATATACAAACTTGTTTGTATACAATGTGAGAGTCAAATACAAAATGATCACAGTAAAATACTCACCATATTCAATTTTAATTTGAATGGAAAAGTGAGCACATAAAAATACAAAAGTTGTTGGTATACAATTATGATGAAAACATAATAAAAAAGAAACACAGACTTGTTGTCATTGAAAATTGAGATTGAAATACAAAATGAGCACAATAAATACTCACTTCAATTGAAATACAAATGTGACTTTGTTCGTATACCGTTATGATGAATACAAAATAAAAAGAAATACAAACTTGTCTTTATACAATGTGACATCGAAATACAAAATTTGTTGTCATTTGTGTTCTGAGTGGTCGATGATTGTGAGACGGTGGCGAGAAGCACCAACGACGCCACCATTCCGCCAACACTGGTTAATAGCAACGGCCGACGACCGGATCTATAGTTCTATTATGTACTTGAGGAAAGCTTTGCCTGCGGATAGGGTCATGTATATGGTTGGATCTTCTCTCTTCCGCCATTTTAGCCGATGAGCCTACATTATCCAATAGTCCTGGAGTAATACATAGATCAAAAGATGGGAAATCGCTAGAAAATTGATTATTAAGTGGGATACCTCTTGTAATCCTCTTAGAGTCTGCTATTGGGGAGGGTCTTTGAAGTTTTTCTTATCCAAAACCCTAATCGAAATTGGAGAATTTACTAAGCAACTAAACAAACAAAAGTTTTGAAAGGTTTAAACAAAAACAAAATCAGTAAACAAACCTGAAAATTGGATAAACAGTAGGGATATCTTTTCCAATTTCTGAAAAAAAAAACGGAAGCTACGGAAGAGAGAGAAACGGGAGATGAATAGATGAAGAACAATTGAAAGAGGGAATTAAATGAGAGAGAGAAAAAAATTTAAAAATATGAGAGAGAACGTGTGAATAAGGAAAAAAATCGTGTGAGAGAAAGGATAGAATGTGAGTAAAAATATTAGAGAGAGAAAAGTGGGTACTGGGTTTTTTTTTCTTTTCACCGATACTGGGGTCAAGAGTGGGACCAATTTGAGAAAAAAAAAGGTAAATAAAGTATTAATTATATTAGGATACATTGTATTTGCTAAAATATTGACATTTTGACATTTTCAATAATTATTTTTAAGTATAGATGCTTTTAATAATTATGTTAGGGATTTTGACTAGTTTGTTAATTTTTTTTCCAATAATTAAACCTACAGAAACTACAAATTAAATTAATTGTGTAAAGGACACATGAGAAACAAAAAGAGGACTACTATAAACCTTTCGTGACTCGATTTTCTTTTTGGGTGTCTCATAAAATGCTATCATCGAATATCTTTTTTTTTTGTTTTACACCCGGTTTCTGGAATCCACATTGGAGCCCTAACTAAATTCGGATCGCGCACAGGGTCCATTCGGGGGTGGTGCTCCCAACAAGATTTTCTCCATATCCAGGGCTCGAACCCAAGATCTCTGGTTAAGGGTGAAGCAGTCCCACCACTGCACCACAATCCATGTTGGTCTATAATATCAATATATATAGATCATCACTAAATTGTTAAATTGTTAGCAGACACGACTCTAGTTGGTATATAAATATGTACCTAAAAAATAATATATTTATATTATTGTGTGTATATAAAGAAAATCTTGTTGGGAGCGCCACCCCCGAAGGAGGCCTGCAGTGTGCGATCCGACTTTAGTCGGGGCGCTCCAATGTGGACTCTGGACACAAGGTGTGAAACCAAAAAAAATATTGGAATATAGCATTTTTATGAGACACCCGAAAAGAACATCAATTCACGAAAGGTTTATAGTAGTCCTCTTTTTGTTTCTCACGTGTCCTTTTCACAATTAATTTAATTTGTAATTTCTGTAGGTTTAATTATTTAATTTAGATAAATCTTATCAACTTCTGAATCTTGATTATTAGCAATTCTAGAAACTGTTATCTAATTAAGAAGCAAGTCGTAATTAATTTGTAATTGAGAACTCTAATGGAAATTATAGGAAGTTGATTTATTCAAGGACTCCCTTTGTGTGTGGGACACCTAAAATATTATAAAAATTATTAAATTATAATATAAAAAAAATTTACAAATTTTTTTCAAAAATGACCTTTCGGTTCATTACATCATCCACCACTATAAACCATGTTTTCCTCAAACATAAAGAAAAAGAATGTATTCAGTTATGATTGAGTTTTGAAATTTGAACTATTAACCATATGTTTAGTTATAGTATTTATCATAAAATAATTATTTATTCAGTTTTAATAAAAGTTTTAATAGATCATATATTCATTTATGGTGTTTGTTTACTTATATAATAGATGATTTAGTGTATAGAGTTTTAGCTTATACACTGAGGATTAAATCATCGGTTCTTATAAGTATAAAGTTTTTTGTTCACAATCTAAGATGGAAATTCGACATGCCATCGGTATGATTGTAGTACAAGATTATATATAATTAATCTTGATTATGGGAATGATATAGTTTCAACTTCTTGTGCTAGTATGTTTTGTTTGTATTGAACATGACCGAGTTGAGATAGTTGCTTTAGACTGATTGACAAAAGCATATTCTCTAAACTATTAAATGTACTTATATTCTTAATCCTTATATAACTATTATGATCTGTATATATTAATTATCATTTTGATTTTTTAAAAGGTAAGATTCTGAGATCGGTCAATATGCATGGTAGATTGGATGATAATAATATATATTGGTGAAATAATAAGTTAGTTGATGGAATCCATATAAGGGAAAATGTTGATCGCATCTAGCACCAAAGTCAATCACACAAGCTTGGAGCATATCCTCCAACACTTGAATCGTCCGCTCGGACTGACCATCTGTCTGAGGGTGGAAAGTTGTACTCATATCTAACTGAGTACCCAAACCATGCTGCAAAGCCTTCCAAATGTGAGAAGTGAACAATGATCCTTGATCAGAGACAATGAAAATGGGGACTCCATAAAGACGAACAATATAACTGATATAAAGCTGGGCTAATTTCTCCACTGTATAATTCATTCGAACTGGAATGAAGTGGGCAGACTTGGTCAGCCTGTCAACAACCACCTAAATGGATTCATAACCACCCACGGTGGTAGGTAGACCAACAACAAACTTCATAGTAATCCGTTCCCACTTCCAAGTAGGAATAGGCATCCTCTGAGATATACCTCTGAACCGCTGGTGCTCATACTTGGCATGTTGGCAAGTCAAGCACCTAGAAACAAAATCTGCAATATCCCTCTCCATGTCACACCACCAGTAATATTGGCTCAGGTCATGATACATCTTCTCTGCTCCTAATTGAATGGAATATCGAGAACAATGGGCCTCCTCTAGAATCAATCTAATCAACTCGCCCACCGTGGGCACACAAATTCTGCCTCCGATCCTATAAACACCATCAGAATCAAGGACAACCTCCTTAGCTTCTCCTCTTAACACTTTGTCTCGAATGAGACACAACTTCTCATCATCAAATTAGTGCTCGCAGATCTGCTCAACTAAGGAAAAACGAGTCTCTATAAAAGTAATCAAACCACCACTCTTCTCATAAATCTGTAACCGAACGGCAATGGCCTCTCCTCAACACTGATAGCGGCAAGACTCCCCATACTAGAAGTTTTCCTACTCAAAGCATCGGCCACCACATTGACCTTCCCCAGATGATACAAGATGGTGATATCATAGTCCTTCAGTAACTCAAGCTATCTCCGCTGCCTCAAGTTCAGATTATGAAGATCTCTAGCCAATGACCTCTCCTTAATACTGATAGCGGCAAGACTCCCCGTACTAGAAGTTTTCCTACTCAAAGCATCGGCCACCACATTGACCTTCCCCAGATGATACAAGATGGTGATATCATAGTCCTTCAGTAACTCAAGCCATCTCCGTTGCCTCAAGTTCAGATTCCTCTGACTGAAAATGTACTGAAGACTCCGATGGTAAGTAAAGACCTTACAATGTACCCCATACATATAATGCCGACATAGCTTAAGCACAAATACTACAACTGCTTACTCCAGATGATGAGTAGGGTAGTTCTTCTCATGAGTCTTCAACAATCTAGAAGCATAGGAGCCAAAGTCAACAAGGTGGAATAATTGAACCCATCACCTCATTCTCATGACTTCCCAACACACAATGAAGGGAAAATACAAGAATTCTACAAGTTTTACAAGGTTTAGAAATCACTTGTCTCAACTCAATCAAAGTCAATCCAAGACTTGAGTCTTCCCCTTCCGAACAATATCCAAGCCTCACAATCTCATTCAATTAAGTAATCACAATAAGATTCCAGAAATAGCAACTCTCAATTCGTACATTTTGAAAAATGGGTCAAATCAACTCTAACACCCATTTTCGAAAATGAGGTTTGTATCTGAAAATCATTACTTGAAAATATTACCCAAGGCATTTGGAACTCATTGGTGAAAACCATTTAAAAAAAAGGAGTTAAAATCAGGTCACAATCACCATTTTACTTTGGAACTCAAGTTTTTGAAAAACCTTGCCATTTACCAATCAAAATTCCAAGTTTGATGTTAAAATCCATAAATAATCAAAGGGAAATGAAGTTTTAGAGTTACAAAGGCTTACCCAAATGATTTAGCACAAGAAATCTCTTCAAAATCGCCTCCAAGTGTTTTACAAAGCTCAAAATGGGGGAAAATGGGTAAAACCTTGAAAATGGCAGACAAAAAGGGGTCTCTGATGTCGCTTAAGCGAACTTAAGTTCTCTTAAGCAAACCTCGCAAACGCTAGGGGTCTCGCTTTCGTGAACCAGGGTTCGCTTTCACGACCATCACGATCATGACCCATGGTTTGCTTAAGCGAACTCCGCCTAAAAGGGGCCCTTCGCTTTCGCGACCAGGGTCTCGCTAACGTGAACATCGCGATCGTGAGGTACCCTTCACAAAAGCAAGGCACACCAGCAACAGAAATATCAGCCAACTTTCAAATCATTAAATAGACCCTCGGGGTTCGTTTGAAACCCTGTACACACAAACCATATATGCAAATCAACTATACTCGCTATTCTGGACTCGATGGAACCATCAAAATACGTATCCGAGATCTCCTTGACCCAAAATATGTGAAAGTTACAAGAAACTAATCATAACGCCTAAAAGGCCAGATCAAGCTCGGGACTTCTAAAAATTCAATCAAGACCTCACTTTGACCTAAAATCATCCCGTGAATTCAATGGAACTCCCGAAATTCCGATCTAAGCATCCGAACCCCGAATGTTGATCAAATTTAACCCAAAAGCTAAAATCTAAACAATTTTCCAACTTAGGACCTCAAAAGGACTCTAAATAAGAAACCGAACACTCTGCTGGACTAATTTCCACATTTCGGGACTGATGGAATCGATGGAATTCCATTCCGACACTCGAAACTCCAAAAGACACCAAAACTATTTTTAACAACTTTAGCTTCGAATTTCAAAAACTTTCATAAATCACAACTCTTTACTCAAAGTTCGAAATCAAATTTCAAAACTCAATCATAAATGACTCGGGGTCGATATCGAGAGGAGCAAAATGGTAATTTTATGAAAGTTTTCAAAAATGACCTTCCGGGTCATTACATGAAAAGGCAATTTTATTTAAAGCGAAGTCTTTTAATAAAGGGCAAAAAATTTAAACAATGTTTCTAAGGGCCTTCATGTTTTTAATATAGTATAGATAGATTATAAGTACATATATAATATAATATATGTATTCTATTATTACAGATAGTATTGTGTGTGTATTTAGTATTAAATGGATTAGAATTTTATTTTATATAAAAAGAATTTTTATAAGTCTATTTAAGTAATATTTTGGATCAAAATTTACAACAAACATACATTTTTTTTTACTTTTACTTCTACTTTTTCTTCTTATTTTGATTTTGTGTCAAGTCGTCTTCTCGCATTCATCACCATCACCTTTTTATTATTCTTTATTTCTTTTAGTTAATAGGTTTAAAGATTACATATGAATTCTCTGTTTTTGATAATTTTTCGTGTTTCTCTTTTAGATGAAAAAATTTGATTGAAAAATTGGATGAACCAAACATGTTGTCGAATGAAGTAGTCCAAAAAATCAATGGTTTATCTCTGTCCTTTGGTATCAGATCCTAGGGATTTTCATAGTAAATATAGATTTTCAAAGGTGAAAATATTTAACATAGATATGAATTTTGTTTGATTCTTTGTTTATGGAACAGGGAGATAGTAGTACTAAAAGTACTAGATTGCAAGAGGTTGATATACCTCAAAACTTAGATGTGTTAAACATGTGGACTATTCCAAAAGTCTCGATGAAGACTGTTTATGATTATGGTTGGTTTGATAAATTTTCTTCTAAACAGTTGATAAAAACATCTGAACAATCTATTGCTCTTAATTCTGATGAACATACAATTCGTTTATTAAATGAACGAGATATTAATATGTATCGTCATCAATTTAATTATAAGCATATTGGTATGGTTCAAATTGCTTTTAAACCTTTAACTTTAAAGGGTTTGCCAGCAACTTTTATGGCTGCTTTGCGTGATGCAAGAAATTATAATTTCAGACAATCTTTAATAGGATCAAGTGAATCCACTGTTGCTTATGGCCCAGTTTATTTTAACACTCAGCCTAATTTGCAATTATCTTTGTCTGATGTTAATATTTTAGACGCTTTAACATTAAATGTTAAAACTCATGGTTATAATTATGCGCCAGGCTCAGAATTATTGTGTCTTTCTTATAGAATATATTATCGTTTATTATCTACTTTGAATCCAAAGTGTAAGTTATATGACACCTCTCAACAAACGGTGTTAATGGAAACCAACTTTGCGAAGTCAAAGATAACTACAAGGAGGACAATTTTATGGGATGAAATAAACTTTCCAGAAACTTGGACTCTAAGTTCTGTTCTAGCTCCAAAACAGCTTACAAATGAGGTCAGTAATACAGATTGCTCTCATGTTTCTCAAAATCCAGATGGAAGGATTATGATTCAATTTAATAACAGTAATACTGGAAGATTTGATGATAGATCTACAATATATTCTAGACAATCGTTCTCAGAATTGAGAAGACCGATGGTAAGTCATATTTCTCCAATTGAGCCAGTTTATAAGATGGCTAGAAATCGAGCAGCTTCTTTGCATACTTTGTCAACGAATAAGCCAGAGTATAAGGGAAAAGCTGCTGAGGCAATTAAAGTTGATCCTCAAACAAATATTGTGCAGGTTGTTAATACGCAGGGTGATATTCTCACTGCTTCTCAAATAGGTGATATACCTACAAATTCTGAGATGGGAATAGATAATGACAGTTTTTAATGATACCACACCAAATTGATTTTAGTCCTGGTTCTCAGGCAATAAAATATATTCAAGAAGAATTTTTCTCAGAAAAATGGAATCAGTTTAAAACTTGGTTCTTTGAATTTTATAGTAAAGATGATTTGAATAATATTTCTCAAGAATTTTATGAAACATGTGCATTGCATAATCAAATTATGTATTTTGTACCATGGTTTATAACAACTTATATTCCTTTATATATAAATGTTCTTGAAAGATCTTATAAAGATGGGAGTGGAAAAATTATAAAAGCTATTTATCCTCCTCAATCATCTTTTGTTTTACCTAATAATACAGGTATAACTTTTGAAGCTTTTCAAAGATTTATTGAAAAAGAGGTTGCAGAAGTAAGCCGCCGAGGATCCCACAGAAACAGTAGATATACTGTAACATCACACTAGAAACAGTGTTAAGGACCCACGATGTAGGGTCATTACTGTATAAAAAGTAGTGTTTATTTTTCTATTTAAGGAGACTTACTTCGTAGTAGATACTAGACTCAATTAAGATATGAAATAAATTAAGGTAGATAGTAGATGCAACCTCTTTTTCAATAAATCTTTGAAAAGCTTCAAAAGTTATACCTGTATTATTAGGTAAAACAAAAGATGATTGAGGAGGATAAATAGCTTTTATAATTTTTCCACTCCCATCTTTATAAGATCTTTCAAGAACATTTATATATAAAGGAATATAAGTTGTTATAAACCATGGTACAAAATACATAATTTGATTATGCAATGCACATGTTTTATAAAATTCTTGAGAAATATTATTCAAATCATCTTTACTATAAAATTCAAAGAACCAAGTTTTAAACTGATTCCATTTTTCTGAGAAAATTCTTCTTGAATATATTTTCTTGCCTGAGAACCAGGACTAAAATCAATTTGGTGTGATATCATTAAAAACTGTCATTATCTATTCCCATCTCAGAATTTGTAGGTATATCACCTATTTGAGAAGCAGTGAGAATATCACCCTGCGTATTAACAACCTGCACAATATTTGTTTGAGGATCAACTTTAATTGCCTCAGCAGCTTTTCCCTTATACTCTGGCTTATTCGTTGACAAAGTATGCAAAGAAGCTGCTCGATTTCTAGCCATCTTATAAACTGGCTCAATTGGAGAAATATGACTTACCATCGGTCTTCTCAATTCTGAGAACGATTGTCTAGAATATATTGTAGATCTATCATCAAATCTTCCAGTATTACTGTTATTAAATTGAATCATAATCCTTCCATCTGGATTTTGAGAAACATGAGAGCAATCTGTATTACTGACCTCATTTGTAAGCTGTTCTGGAGCTATAACAGAACTTAGAGTCCAAGTTTCTGGAAAGTTTATTTCATCCCATAAAATTGTCCTCCTTGTAGTTATCTTTGACTTCGCAAAGTTGGTTTCCATTAACACCGTTTGTTGAGAGGTGTCATATAACTTACACTTTGGATTCAAAGTAGATAATAAATGATAATATATTCTATAAGAAAGACACAATAATTCTGAGCCTGGCGCATAATTATAACCATGAGTTTTAACATTTAATGTTAAAGCGTCTAAAATATTAACATCAGGCAAAGATAATTGCAAATTAGGCTGAGTGTTAAAATAAACTGGGCCATAAGCAACAGTGGATTCACTTGATCCTATTAAAGATTGTCTGAAATTATAATTTCTTGCATCACGCAAAGCAGCCATAAAAGTTTCTGGCAAACCCTTTAAAGTTAAAGGTTTAAAAGCAATTTGAACCATACCAATATGCATATAATTAAATTGATGACGATACATATTAATATCTCGTTCATTTAATAAACGAATTGTCTGTTCATCAGAATTAAGAGCAATAGATTGTTCAGATGTTTTTATCAACTGTTTAGAAGAAAATTTATCAAACCAACCATAATCATAAACAGTCTTCATCGAGACTTTTGGAATAGTCCACATGTTTAACACATCTAAGTTTTGAGGTATATCAACCTCTTGCAATCTAGTACTTTTAGTACTACTATCTCCCTGTTCCATAAACAAAGAATCAAACAATTTTCATATCTATATTAAATATTTTCACCTTTGAAAATCTATATTTACTATGAAAATCCCTAGGCTTTGATACCAAAGGACAGGATCGAAGCTGTCGGGCGGTAATCCGTCATAACAACTTTAGATCTCGCAATTGAAATACCCGTACAAGGGACATACAATCGAAATATAAAATAAATTTTTGTCTAATCATGATGACTGTATGGTTTGAGGGTAAACCTCTTTTACCCGAGCAAAGGGCCTGTCAAGATCTAAATATTATTTGGAATAGTTCATTAACCAGCAGGTTCTGACCGAGATATTTCTGCCCTTCTTTTACTTAACGGGGACTTACATTTCCCAGTTTTGCTAGTCGGAACTATTCAAAACAGTACCTTAAATCTGACTGTACCACCATCTCGAAACCAAGTCAAAATAATCGGAACAAAAGTTTATTTCATACCTAAATTGAGTCTAGTATATTTTCATAGTTAACATAGTTCAAAAGTTAGATATTTAACATAGATATGAATTAACTTAGCCGGACATCGTCCGATATAGAACAGATACAAAAAAAAATAAAAAAATAAAATAAGTACCTTCGGCTTTGATTCCGCCGGTTGCCTCCAAAATCTTGAAGATTTTATATATTTAGAAGTAATTACAAGATTGCTTTACAAAGAGAGAGCAAAATGAAACTTATCTCAAAAGGACCTGCTTTTCTACTACGAAGTAAGTCTCCTTAAATAGAAAAATAAACACTACTTTTTATACAGTAATGACCCTACATCGTGGGTCCTTAACATTGTTTCTAGTGTGATGTTACAGTATATCTACTGTTTCTGTGGGATCCTCGGTGGCTTTACTGTTTATCTTTGGCCCGTGTCTCTCTAATCAATCTTTCCGCTCTTTTCAATGAGTCTTCAGATAATATTTCTTCTGGTTCTATCGGTTGAGCATCTGTAACCGTAATATCATCATTGCTTGTTTCACTTCTCATCGAAGTATCTGACTTATCAAATTGATTTATAGTCTGAAGCAAATTTCTCTTCACCTCTTCCAAATATCTTTCAATCATTTCATTCTTGTCACCTTCTTGCACAGAAATTCTTCTGGCCATATGTCTAATTGAATTATCATCAATAATTGCTTTTAACGGAGTTTTAGAATACTTCTGAATTTTTTCTTCAATTTCATCGAGGAGTTCTTGACCATATAGGATCTTTGTTTTGGGATCTTTTTTCATCAATTTATCCCAAAAATTGTTATAAAATATCCTATATAAACAAGGGATTTGTTCTGAAGTGAACCCTAATTCTGGGTTCTATTTATGAATCCAAGGAATTGAAAATTCAATGAAAAAATAAATTTGATCAATGTTTTCTAAATAGTAGATATGATCTGCTTGGTATAATTCAGACAATTTTGGAGATACTTTTACCCATTCTCTATATAATTTTGTGAATGGCTCAGGCAATATTTTGACTGTAGATCCATGGTATGACCACCAATGTAGAAACCAGTTTGGAATAACTTGTTCAAATATCTTCGAACATACTTTCACAAACCAAGTATGTTTATGCCTATCATTATTATAATACAACACTTTATCAAAAGCTTGAATATAATCCAGTATGTAAAATTCATTTTTGATTGACCAAGGCTTATCTGCCTTTCTTTCATGGTGGATATTCCCCATTCTTCAATCATTATGATTTGTTTAATAATTATTTTTGAGAAATTATAAACATTCTCACTTGAATTATAACCTGAAAAGTGCTGGAATTCTGCACTACCTGTTTCTTTTAAAATGGTTTCATAATATGAACGAGTCTTATATGACTCACCTGGATAATATAATCCGTTCAATAAGTACCTCTGAAATATCTTCCAAGGTTCTTCCTTTCTCTGAATCTCAGAATTCTCAACAAGAAATATCATTTCTTGTTTACTCACTTTCTCATAAGACTTAATATCATCATTGTCTTCTTGAGCAATTGAAGCAAAAGTATCTTTTTGCTTTTGTTTACCTAAATATGCTTGTAATTGAGCATATAACGGATTATCTTCTGGAATATCTTCCAGATGTATTGAACTAGCTGGTTGAGAAATCTTCTCATTCACCAAACTCCTTTTTCCCATTTGTATTACAGGGGAACTAGAAGAAGCAGATCCATATGAGGATGCTTGCGAATATGATTTTGATCCAGGAGGTGATCTTCCCCTTCTTCCTCTTCCTTTTCCTCTATAATTAGAGGATTCCATTATGCAAATATCACAATATTTATTCTGATAAGTAATCATATATATACTCATCCCTTTCATCAGAAGCATGTTCATAATCGAATATAGAGAATTCTTCTCTAAAGATATTATCAATTATCTTGTAAATAATAATTTCCTTCAAATCTCTTGGAAGATTTATAACTTGAAGAATTGCCATTAATCGCTGATTATCTATGAAAGCATTAAAAGAAGAAGTCATTGTAAAAATTCTCTTGATAAAAAATCTGGTAAAAAATTTTCACTTCCTTTTTTATAAAGAATTTCAAAATCAAAAGGTTCCAACTGTGCTTGCCACCTAGCAAATATTAATTTTGAAGCATCATGTTTAAAATCTTTATTAAACATAAATTTTACTGCTTGAGCATCAGTTTTTATTAAAAACTTTTGATTATATAAATCATCTTGAAATTTTAAAACACATTTAACAATAGTAAGCATTTCATGTGCTACCGTAGCATATTTTTTCTGAGCTTCAGTCCATTTCCAGAATGAAAACAAATTAAATACTCAGTTTTGTCATGGGGATTAACTTGTTTTAGAATTCCACCATAACCAATATTAGAAGCATCAGTTTCTATAATCTTCTGCCATGCAAGATTAGCAAGTGTTAAGCAAGGCAAGTCATTAATTTTTTGTTTAACAAATTTAACTAAATTAGTATGACTATCAGTCCAAGGTTCTTTATAACCCTTTTTTAATCTATCAAATAAAGGAGCTAAGTCTCTAGACAAATTTTTATAAAAAGGAGAAATATAATTTAAACTCCCCAAAAATCTCTGTAATTGAGTTCGATAAGAAATAATGTCAGGAAACTTTGAAGCAAAATCAATAGATCTTTGAATGGGGGTTATCTTACCTTGACAAATAAGATGTCCCAAAAATCTTACTTCAGTTTGAAATAAATTCATTTTTAGTTTTGATATAACCAAACCATTTTGAATTACTACCTTTTTAAATATATCTAAATGCTTAATATGCATTTCAAATGTTTTAGAATACACAAGAATATCATCAATATAAACAATAATGAAATCCATATACGGATTAAAACTATCATTCATTATTTTCGGAAATTCAGAAGGCGCATTTTTCAAACCAAAAGGCATCACATTCCATTCATATTGACCAAAAGGCACATTAAAATCAGTTCTATAAGAATGCTCTTTGAATATCTGGATTTGCCAATAACTTGATTTTAAATCAAATTTTGAAAAAATATTAGCATCATATAATCTAGATAATAAATCCCTTTTATTAGGAATGGGATAACGAATCCATTTTAGATATTTATTAAGAGGTTTATAATTTATTACCAATCTTGGGACACCTCTTTCTTTTTCAGCTGCATTATTAACATAAAAAGCAGTGCAAGACCAAGGGGATTTAGAAGGTTTTATCAAACCCTTTTGTAACAAATTATCAATTTCCTTTTTGCAAAATTCAACTAATTCTGCATTCATTTGACAAGGTCTAGATTTAGTAGGAATATTTTCCTCCACAAAATCTTCTTCATAAGGAAGAGTAACTATATGCTTTTTTCTATCCCAAAAAGCACTAGGATGATCAGCACAAATATCAACAGAAAGCTGTTCAGAGATTTATCTCATCTTTTCTTGAACTTTCACAGATTTTAAAGTTTCAAATATATTCATGCTATAACATTCTAATTGTAAAGTATCAACATGCTTTTGCTTCATATCAATTAAAGCACTTATTTCTTTAGAAATAGGATTAGTGATAAAAGTATAACTAACTTTTTTATCATCAGTTTCTGCAGAAAATCCTTTAGAATCAATATGAGTAAAAGGATATATAACATTTATAAACGGAGTTCCAAGTATAATTGGAGGATATAACTGATTTTTTACCAAAAAGAAGAAATGTGGAAAACACACTTTATTTTGGCAAATACTTACATTAGACAATTTATACTTTATATCTAAAGCATGTCCAGATGCAGATTTAACTGTATGAGTAGTTTTTTGAAAATATTTTGAAGGAATCAATCCTTCTTGAATGCAACTGACATCTGCACCACTATCAATCATAGCATTATCTGTTATAGAAAAACTATTATCAATTAAAATAGTACATTTAACATACCATTTATGAGCAGTAATAACTTGCATCATTCCAAGAAAAGAATTATTTTCAGAATTAATTTTTTCAAAAACTTCTTGTGATTCTTCATCTTCAACCACAATATTTTTTCCTTTTTCATTAGATGCCTCAGTCAGAGAATTAAATTTTTCTACCTGAGATATCCTATGATCACAAATCATTTGATTTTGTTTTAAAGATTTATTTCTTTTTTAAGATTTTCAATCTCATATTTAAATCATCAAAAGAAGAATCTCTTACCGGAACATTTAATTTATTATTTAACCGGTTATTAACTTCGTTTATTGAATAAGGAGCCTGATATTCAAAACTTCTAGGTTTTTCAAATTTTTTTGAAGAACTTGATCCAGACGTGTCTGCCAGACCAATAATCTTTTCCCGAAGTTTGCTATCAGTTACTTCTTTCAAAAGTTCTATCACATTATCAGAAGTGATGGTATTAACATTTAAATCTTGGAATTGAGCCTGCAATTTGTAAAATTCATCATTTTCACAAACACAATTATCATCAAGGCAAGTATTACAACCATTATTACAAACCTTATCATCATCTGAGAAGTCAAGTAAATCAACTTCTTCTTCTGATTCACTTTCCGAACCATAATCTGATTCAGAACCAGAGATGTATAACAAGCCATGAATTCTGTCATATAACCCTTCATCCAATTCTAAAGCTTTAAGCTTTTCAAGCTTACAATTTGGAGCAATATGTCCATACTTTCCACATTTATAACATTTAATTTTTGGCAAATCTCTTTTGGATCTATTTTTGGCAAATCTCTTTTCTCGACGGTAGCTCTTTCTAGCTTCCCTTTCTTCTTTAGATCTTCTTTTAGATCTTCTTTTCATATACGGTCTTTCATCCGAATTGTCTTTTTTCTTTTTATTTTTACTAGAGATATCCGGTAAACCAAACTGAGCACAGAAATCTCCCATTTGATTTCTTTCTTTTAGCTTATCCATCTTAAGCTGTCTTGAAAGTCTTAATTCATTACACAAATTTAATCTTTCTTGTGTACATATTCCTATTAATTTTCCATAAGTTAAATCACCATATGGAACTTCTAGCATATTTCCTCGCAAAACTTTCCTTACTCGTTCTGCGAATAACGATGGAAGCCCATCTATAAATTTAGCTTTCCAATGAGAATACTTATTTTCGGGTAGTTCCATAACCCTACTTAAATAAGTATCGTTATACCATCTAAATTCACTTAATGTCCTGCATCTAAGACCATTAAGCAAAGTTCTAACTGTTTCATGTCCATTAGTATAACGTCCATTAAAATGTTCTAAAATTGTAAGAACAAGAGTATAAACAACATCTTCTCTGTTAGCAACAAGAGCCATACCTAAATTATCAACTCCTCCATCAGTTGCTCTGGCATTTACAATCATAGCCTTTTCTTCAACTGATAAATAATTATCCCACCAGCCTCTTAATTGACCAGTGAAACCTGCAACAATCATTTTACAAATATTTCTATCTGTGTTGTTAACACTTTTGCAAATTGTGGCGTACATCAACATCCGATGAACCAAAATAGTTAACTGCCTATCTGTTAACCCATCCAAATTCCATTCATAAATTTCAGATCCACTATATGAAGTGTTTATTTGATTCCAATCTCTTTCTTCAATAAGAACATCTTGAGGAGTTGGTCTATTATAATAATAAGTCTGCATCCGAGGTCTATCAGCAAATTTGTTATTTTTAAAATAACCCTTTAATTTATTAATTTCTGAAAAAAATCTCTTCTTTATGATCACCCGATTTTTCAATCTTTTCTGCAAAATCTTCAGAAAGATTAATAGGTTGCAAACTTAAATTACCAAATTTTTGATTTAGTTTTTTAAACTTTTGATCAAGGAGATCTTCTAAATCATTTACTCCTTTAAATTTAAATCCCTGAATTTCAGGGGGTCTTTGAATATTGGCAATGGCAACTGGATCATCTGAAATTTCTTTAGAAGTCGAAACCAAGTCAGATGTCTTTTTGCTATTACTAATATCTTTTATCAAAGAAGATAAATTATCTAATTTTTTGTCAAGAGAACTAATTTGTTCACCAAGCACTTTAACGTATAAACCCAAATAATTGTTTTGAGAAATAATTTTATTTATTTCAATTATAGTTACTTCTGCAACCTCTTTTTCAATAAATCTTTGAAAAGCTTCAAAAGTTATACCTGTATTATTAGGTAAAACAAAAGATGATTGAGGAGGATAAATAGCTTTTATAATTTTTCCACTCCCATCTTTATAAGATCTTTCAAGAACATTTATATATAAAGGAATATAAGTTGTTATAAACCATGGTACAAAATACATAATTTGATTATGCAATGCACATGTTTCATAAAATTCTTGAGAAATATTATTCAAATCATCTTTACTATAAAATTCAAAGAACCAAGTTTTAAACTGATTCCATTTTTCTGAGAAAATTCTTCTTGAATGTATTTTCTTGCCTGAGAACCAGGACTAAAATCAATTTGGTGTGATATCATTAAAAACTGTCATTATCTATTCCCATCTCAGAATTTGTAGGTATATCACCTATTTGAGAAGCAGTGAGAATATCACCCTGCGTATTAACAACCTGCACAATATTTGTTTGAGGATCAACTTTAATTGCCTCAGCAGCTTTTCCCTTATACTCTGGCTTATTCGTTGACAAAGTATGCAAAGAAGCTGCTCGATTTCTAGCCATCTTATAAACTGGCTCAATTGGAGAAATATGACTTACCATCGGTCTTCTCAATTCTGAGAACGATTGTCTAGAATATATTGTAGATCTATCATCAAATCTTCCAGTATTACTGTTATTAAATTGAATCATAATCCTTCCATCTGGATTTTGAGAAACATGAGAGCAATCTGTATTACTGACCTCATTTGTAAGCTGTTCTGGAGCTATAACAGAACTTAGAGTCCAAGTTTCTGGAAAGTTTATTTCATCCCATAAAATTGTCCTCCTTGTAGTTATCTTTGACTTCGCAAAGTTGGTTTCCATTAACACCGTTTGTTGAGAGGTGTAATATAACTTGCACTTTGGATTCAAAGTAGATAATAAACGATAATATATTCTATAAGAAAGACACAATAATTCTGAGCCTGGCGCATAATTATAACCATGAGTTTTAACATTTAATGTTAAAGCGTCTAAAATATTAACATCAGACAAAGATAATTGCAAATTAGGCTGAGTGTTAAAATAAACAGTATTCTATTATTACATATATAATATAATATATGTATTCTATTATTACAGATAGTATTGTGTGTGTATTTAGTATTAAATGGATTAGAATTTTATTTTATATAAAAATAATTTTTATAAGTCTATTTAAGTAATATTTTGGATCAAAATTTACAAGAAACATACATTTTTTTTTACTTTTACTTCTACTTTTTCTTCTTATTTTGATTTTGTTTCAAGTCGTCTTCTCGCATTCATCACCATCACCTTTTTATTATTCTTTATTTCTTTTAGTTAATAGGTTTAAAGATTACATATGAATTCTCTGTTTTTGATAATTTTTCGTGTTTCTCTTTTAGATGAAAAAATTTGATTGAAAAATTGGATGAACCAAACATGTTGTCGAATGAAGTAGTCCAAAAAATCAATGGTTTATCTCTTTCCTTTTTTCTTTTCTTTCTTTGTTTAATTGTGACATAGTTTTATTCGCTTATTTAGCTATACTTTGGCATATTATTTGCTACTATTATTGTTGAATCTTTAATTAAACTTATTTGTTGAATTTTAAATATATAGTTATAGTTGAGTGTTGAATCTTGGTATGTAGATCTTTTATTTGAATGACAAACCTATAAATTTAGGGTTATAATCAACTCTTTCAGTTTAGGCTTACCAATTAAGTTTGAAGGCGGATCAAATACACTATTCATTGTAAATTGAGTTTAATTTGTTTGATCTTTAGCTATAAAAATACAAATGTTAAAACTTTGAAATTGAAGGATATTATTTTTGTAAAGTACAAGTAATACTTCATTCGTTCATTTTTACTTATCCAATATTGAGTTGAAACATCCTTTTAAAAAATAATAAATAGAATAATATTTTTAGTATACTCTTTGAATATAATAAAATGCATTGAGAAATGACCATAATTAATAACAAGAATAAATTAAAAACTAAGTAATATATTATCTCTTAATTTTCTAAACTGGACAATTAAAAGTCGACATCTATATATTGCCATAAAAACTATCAATGTATGTCGTAGACTTAAAAAAATCACAATAAAAACTGCCAATATACATGTCGTAATAGATTTTAATGAACCTTTTATCTAACCCAACGCCATATGATATTACACATAATTTATTCTTATTTTTAATGCATTTTTATTAATTATTAATAAATGCATAATACACGTGTAATGCACGTACACGAAGGTCCTTATAAATATTGATTGATCTTTTTACTCTTCATTAAAAGACTATATTAGACAAAATTGTCATTTACTATTTTCTTCAAATAATTATCACCTAATTATTATCCTAATATACACACATTTGAAATTAATTAACTTTATAGCTATTAAATCTTTACTTATTTGTAATATGTTAATTGTCCAGTTTAGAAAATTAAGAGATAATATATTACTTAGTTTTTAATTTATTCTTGTTATTAATTATGGTCATTTCTCAATGCATTTTATTATATTCAAAGAGTATACTAAAAATATTATTCTATTTATTATTTTTTAAAAGGATGTTTCAACTCAATATTGGATAAGTAAAAATGAACGAATGAAGTATTACTTGTACTTTACAAAAATAATATTTAAATTGAAAGAAAAATCCTTTTATATATATATATATATTGATTGAATAATTATATATAATAACTATTTGTAATTTCATTCGACACAAATATTTTATCTAAGAATATGTTATAATCTCCCTTCGACACAATGTTTGGTCTAAGAGTATATTATAATCTCCTTCATTTTTATTAATTTGTTAAACCTTACAAAATTTAAATTTCCCAAACAATATATTAATTGTCTAAAATATCAACTATTATATAAAGTAAAAATAATTATTAATAGCAAAGCACATGGGTGTTTTTTAAGGAAACATGCAACAAAATTTTAAAAGAAAATTTTATTTAAAAACATAAAACAAAAATCAAGAAATATTTCCAATTTAATTCCTTATTGCTCATTACTTTTCTTACCTACACGATAAATACTTACCCTTTTTCAAAATCAATTCCTTTTCTATTAGTAAATAAAAGAACTAAAAATATTAAAGAAAGAGATTCACGTCTTTTTTGATTAGATTTTAAACCTTTCTATGTGAAATTCTTATCATTTACATAGATGAAACATTTATTTTAACATCAATTGTTATTATTTAATAATTTTATTCTTCTTGTATAATATTTTATTGATTGACACGAGACACACGCACAAAACACGTACTCTAAACTAGTGTATACTAAATACACACACTATATTATATATATACTTATAATGTATACTAAATATATTATCAATTATAATAGAATATATACTTATAACGTATACTGAATATACACACAATATACTATATATTATAATAGAATATTTACATTTTATGTATATATAATTCTCTTGGACCGATCTTACTGGGCCGACCCGACCCACTCGACAACTTTAAGATGAAGTAGGGTTATAGTTCTTTGATTAAAATTCAAACAAATAATTTACTATAAACTCATTTAAGTGTGTTCATCATGCAAAACTGACGAATCTATTAGTCTCTTAAAGCCTTTTGGCCCAATTAAGAGAATATCACCCTAAGTCCTTGCCAACATTTGGATGTCGAATTAATTTGTTCATTCTTCATATGACTCAGGTTAGCTATCATATCTCTAACTCAAGTGATTAGATGGAGATTGATAGCTCCAAATTCATGTTAATGATTATTTTTCTAATCTAACTTCTTCTTTCAAGCAAGTCAGAATATATGTGAGTTCTTAATATTTGCAATCATTAAAAAAATAATCTTTTTGAAAGAATTTTGGTACATGATGATCACCCTTTCATGAGAATATTTCAATGTAAATAGTCTATTATCCTTATCCCTACTCTAAGTTCCATAACCTAGTTATGAGCTTAACTAGATGCAAATAATAACAAAAATAATTTAAAGAACTAATGAACATAAATATAAAAGAAAGTAAGCAAAACATTTGATTAATGCAACTCTAGCAAGAATATCTTCTTCGTTCCACAATAATCTTCTACAAAAGCAATAATTAACCCTAGAAAGCTAAGAATGATGAAAACTATATTCTAATGGTAATTACCCTAACTTCTAGTAATAATTCATAACTTCTAACACTAATGTATAACCTAAAAATATCATCTTAAGGACACATTAATAATAGTATGGTTGAAATCCTAATTCCAGTGGAACCTATTTTGACTTGATCAATCAAGATCTGTCAGACAGGGGGGTCGCGACGTGAGGCCCATCGCGGGGACTAGGGATCCATGCCTCGAGCTCCATCTCGCCGTTCTACTTCCTTCTCCATGTGTTGGAAGTTCATTGCATGAATTTTTTATTTTAGAATCTCAGTTCACAATAGGTGCAGCGAGGGTCATCACCTGACATGTGCCTCTGCACTGCAGACTCTAGTTCTATAGTCTCTTTTGTTGCGTTTTAATCTAGGACATTTTGTTTTGCCTTTCAATCCATCTTTTAGGTCATTCCTTGCTGTTTTTAGCCTGAAATCAATCTAGTCATATCTATTAGCTCATCACAACAGTTATGCATAATACACATGGATATACGTATGCTTATACTCAAAATTTATCTAAATTATGAGTAAAATACGGTGCTTGAATGCATAAATACACCCCAAATCACCACCCCACACTTAGAGTTCTTGTCCATCCTCGAACAACTCATCCTATCCTATATAGATCCAATATCTCATCAATACTATTTAGACAAGGTTACTTATAATTTGATTTTCATAGACAGTTTAATCATGATCTAGAATTTACTCATTCAAGCACAACTCTATAACATTAATGACTTTTCATGCAAACACTACAACTTCTACAATGACTCTTTATGACATATATGAGACCAACATGCTCATATGCAATTACCATAGTCATTAAGTTACCAATTCTAGATATTAAGTGCCCTTATTGTCAAAGAAATGTCTTTTAACTCATCCTGTAAATATATAATCAAACATTGACATGGACCGATCAAATTATCTCACTCTCACAAGAAAATTAAGAACACATCATACATATCATAGGGTTGTAAATAGTATATTACTCATTCAATTAAAGCATCGAACTGCAGGATCAAAAAGACTTTTTTGGATTTTAATGTCGGCTAAGCGATGGATAAGAATCATTTGGTTAAAATAGTGACTATTCTTCCCAATGCACTTTAAGACAATGACAATAATAATAAGCCTTTTTCCTTCATTCACCTTAACTTAAAACTTTTATGTTATTTTTCCTTCTACTTTCTTTAGATTTTGCGGTCTTTTCAGTTAACTTAGGTTCTAACAAGGATATTCTCTCCTTTTTTTCCTACTGCTCAACTTTTTATAGTCAATTCATATTAAATTTTTTTACTTTAATCCTCATTTAACAACAAGCATAGCTAATTTTCCACTTGGACACCACTTTCTACTTCATGAAACCACATAACCAGATCTCTCTAAGTCTTTTTGCCTCCTTTTTTCTCATCTCTCTTTTCTTCTCTAAGTTTTTCAACTCAAAGGGCATTAAGGACTCTTTGAATAAAAATATGAACAAAGGAGAATTTGGCTACATAATGTGGCAATACAAAAAAATAAGTTATAGGCTCAAAAAATTTTACCTAAGAAAATTTTTCATGTAGGCATCACAATATGGTTAAAAATATAGGTTAAATAAGAGAATGCATTGATCACATGCAACAACTTCAAATACTGAGTTCAAATTTTCACACACATGGAACAAGTTTTAGATGTCTAACATGAACGAATACATAAATACTCACCACATAGGACACATTAATAGTTTCAAACACATTTATCTAAGACTTCAATCATTACAACTAATTAAATATATTAAATGCTATGAATTATTAAGTCTTATTTTTATTTTTAGAGTCTTGCTCGAAAGTATGTGTGTCTATACTTAAGTTCTCTTATCTTTCTATGCCCTTTTATGAATGAATTCCCATATGATGTCTAGCAAATTTCATTTTTTAGAGTACCTTTCTAACTATTGATGAATTTCATCTTTCTAATGCACCTATAAAACTTATCCTAAAAATAAAATAAAAATAGTTGAATCAATTGGACTATCCTTGAAAAAAGTACCAAAAACAAAAATTGAAGAACTCAAAATAAAAATAAAAACGATACAACAACACAATATATCTAACAACTATCAACACATGCAAACATCTCAATACGCTCCAAAACAACCAAATAGAAATATGAAAAAATACTTGTCTTAAAAACTCCTAAAACCTAACAATCTAAAAATAAATACAACTCGTTAATGAAACTATACAGGAAAATGAGAGAGGATAGAATGTTACAATATCTAGAAATGCAATACAAGGGAAATATATTTCCTCCACCCCACACTTAAAGTAATACACTGACCTTAATGCTCAAACTAATACAAAGTAATAGTGAAGAAAGAGAGAAAATTCAAATTCTCTGGTCTACTCATGCTCTGTGTTGGAGTCATCCTAGTCATCTCCATCAGACTAATCATTTGAGTCCTCTTGTACTAGCTCCTTATATGTGGGGATTTCATCATTTATGGGCTCCTTAATGTCTGGGCCTATGCAGTATAGCCTCTGTGCACTGACGCTAAGGGGATGATTCTTATGTAGCTACTACATATCTTGCTCTAGATGGGCGACCTTCACACCTCAACTATAACATAGCTAGACCATATATATGTCAATGGTAGCTATCTATTGAGAATTATGTTCAACTTCCTCCTACTCAATATCATGGCTTCTCAAGAAGACTATACCTTAGGTCTCTAGGTATACTACCCCTCTTCATCGCTGCTCGCATTACTACCAAAACTATACCTTAGGTCTCTAGGTATACTAGCCCTCTTCATCGCTGCTCGCATTACTACCTCTACATTATCTCCACCTCAATCATCAAGGAAAATACCAAACATACTCTATATCGAGGATATGTGTTATGTCTGTCCGAGGAATGAGACAATTTCACATAATCTTAAGCCACACCCTAGATTTTTTGTTCAAATGTGTAAAAAGAAAAGTCTAGTGCCTCTTTGTGAGCTGGTGGTATGTCTATCTAGCTCCCAACCTCGAGCCACATAGTGTTTGGCAAATAGCCTAATAAGGTGGTTGGGTGTATAATTTTTGCAGTGGGAAAGGGTCAGCTCCATGAGTGTGCAAATACATGTTTAGTTCTAGGGAGGTGAAATCAACTCTTTGGCCTCTGATAGACACCATGTTACTGTGGCTCTGGAGGTTCTAGTTCGCATAGAACTTCCTCACTAAATGGAGATTGCACTCTCCTTGGTAATCAAATATAAAATCCAAGCCAAAGATATGCACACGTGCGAGTATATAAGAAAATTCAGCTGCTAGGATCGCTCTATCCACCCTTTAGTCAGGATGGTATCTAGCCTCCTTGTTAGTGTTGAACCAATGTCTACCCTCAACGTCATCAATCCAGCGAATACTGAATCAGCATGTGAGTGCTTGGGGAGAAAATATTGGTGGGTCAGCGTGTGAAGTCTATTCCTGTAGGGACCTTTTGGGGTTCTTGCTTGAGGACTCAACCTTGGCTTTCCCTCGATTTTGTTGTGAAGATATGGCACCTGCTAATTTAAACCAAAAAAACTTTCAGATTTATTGCTATAGATTGAAAACTTATTTGATAAGTTCGGGGAGTCATGCTTTCTCTCTCGATGCATTTTAGCGAGAATTGCTAGCGTCCGCAAATTTTGAAAAATGACTCTTAGCTCAGCTACAACTCCGGCCATGGTGATGCCAGTTGAGGGCTTTTGTAGTAATCGCCATCTAATTACTTTTGGGAGCTATCTCCCTCCTTTTGTAGCTCCATTCCGAAAGAGAGGGAAGAAACAATGGTAGATCCTCAGGCGTCAATTCACCTTGATGACTTTGGACAAGCGGGTACAACTCTAGCAGCACGACGACTTCAGCATATGAAACATTGGAGGAGAAACTAGTGTTCACGGAGAATAGGCTGCCTCAAAGGGGGCAAACACTTAAGTGCATTGCCCATAGTTCTAATCATGGGAAGTGGGTGGTAACACTTAATGAAGCAGATCTCAAACCCCAAGAGGACTATTAGAAGAATGCAATTATAGGGTTTGTAAGGGGAGATACCCCAAATTTGAGGAACATGGAACTCTATATAGCAAATGCTTGGAGATTTGCCCAGAAACCATGGATTCTTACTCATGATGACGGGTACTTTATTTTTGATTCGATTCAAGGGATGATTGTGACAAAGTTCTGATGGGAGGACCTTACACATATCAAAATAAGCCATTTATGCTTCAGGCCTAGAAATGCGATTTTGAATTCAATTCGGACTGCGTCACAACCATTCCGTTGTGGGTCACTTTACCCAGCTTGCCGCTAGGATTCTGGTCCAATGAAGCTTTGAGTAAAATTACAAGCACACTAGGTAAACCCCTGTATTTTGATAGGATAACAGCGACAATGGAACAGATCTCTTATGCTCGTTTATTGGTGGAAGTTGATGTTGGTCAACCTCTAGTTGAATCAGTGGAGATAGCCTCACCTGATGGTACCTATACGCAACGTATTGACTATGAATGGCGCCCAAAATATTGTCACCACTGCCTCAAGTTTGGGCACATTGAAGATCACTGTCGCATAAAATAGGAACATTAGCAACCTAAAGATGAATTCCAACAAGCACCACGTCAGAGACGGAATAGGGGATGTCGGGGTCAACAAAAGAATAACCAGCAACATTGGGCTATTAGACCCAAGGGGGATCCCAAATCGCAAGTACATGCAGCCCCTATACCAACTATGGAGAATAATCCAGACTCTACTCAATTGATGCAGAGAAACAATCAGGAGATAGGTCAGGCATCACACAGGCCTGATGGAGGGTCAGCTAATAGATTTGAATGCTTGAAAGGGATTGAAGGTGAGGGAGACACAAGGTTAACTAATGACCCAGGAGGAATCCCACACTACCTATGATTATATCCACATGGAACATAAGGGGCTTGAATCAGCCCCAAAAGCAAAAAAAGGTGCGACTCTTTTTGCAAAAGAATAAGGTGTATGTATTTGGTTATCTTGAAACTAGAGTGAAGGAAAATGAGTCTAGTGTTATTCTTAACAAGGTGGTACAAGGATGGAACACTAAATGTAAATACCCAATGGCCTCTAATGGTAGAATTTGGTTTTGCAGGAAACCACACGTTCAAGTGCAGATATTTCAAATCAGTGATCAATTCCTACATTGTAAAGTGGAAACTATTGATTTCTCTACTATTCTCAGAATAATATATGCAAAAAATGAGGCACAATCGAGGAAATCACTTTGGAGGGACTTTATTCAACTAGGGAGGAACATTTAGGAACCATGGCTTCTTAGTGGTGATTTTAATGTAGTACTTACAGTTGAACATAGAATTGGATCACAGGTGACTCATGCTGAGACTCAGGACTTTCAAGATTGGATAAATGAGCTCCATTTTACTCCTATCAAATCTAAAGGATGGTTATACACCTTTTGCAATAAGTAAGAAGGGACTTCTAGGGTCTATTCTAGGATAGACTTGACCTTTGGAAATAATCCATGGTTGCAGAAGTATGAAGGCTTAGAGATATAATTCATGGATCTTGGGGTCTCAGACCACACTCCCCTTATCACAGATTGTAAGCTGATGGTCAATATGAAACCAAAGTCATTCAAACTTTACTCTACAGTAATGAATCATCATGAGTTTTCAGATAAGGCGCAGAAGTTATGGAATCAGCAAATAAAGGGTACTCATATGTTTCAGCTCTGGACCAAACTAAAAGTATTGAAGTTTGAATTGAAAGACCTCAATGCTTATTTAGCATCTTATACTAAAAGGCTCCAGAAGGCCAGAGGAAAGTTGGAGGTCATTCAGTCTAATCTCCGTCAAAATCCATAGGATCAGCTCTTAATTGTATCAGAGACGGATACTCTTCAAGAAATCACTAAATGGGGAATGATTAAGACACAAACACTTAGACAGAAATCCAGGGCCACTTGGATAACAAGTGGAGACTCCAATACAAAATTCTTCCATGCCCAACTGAAAATTAGAACTAGCAGAAACTCAATCCACTCAGTATATACTGAAAGTGGCACCAAGCTTACTGACCCCAATGAGATAGAGCAGGAGTTCATCTCAGTTTTTAAAGGCCTCATGGGTTCATCTACTGACTCACTCCCTTATCCAGACATGACTGTCATACATTAGGGCCCATGCCTCTCTCATGAACAAAAATGCTCCCTAGTAATAGAGGTGACTATACAAGAGGTGCTCACACCCATCAAAGGTCCGTCTAAGGAGAAAGCACCATTGATTTCTTTAATCATCAGTGGGCCACATTCTAGGATTTAACATGTAAAGCAGTGTTGGAATTCTTCAGACATGGTAAATTGCTTACAACTTTCAACAGTGCTACTTTCACTTTGATTCCTAAAGTCCCCAATCCAACAGTAGTGAAAGATTACAGAGCAATTGCTTATTGTACCACCTTTTATAAGATCACTACTAAAATTCTCACTAATAGAATCAAAACAGTTATTGATTCATTAGTTAGTCCCTCACAATCAGCCTTTATAGAGGGGAGGAATATAGTAGATAATGTGATCTTGAGCCATGAGTTAATAAAGTGGTACACAAGGAAAGGAATGTCCGCAAGATGTGTAATGAAAGTTGACCTCCGGAAGGCTTATGATTCTATATAGTGTCTTTTTAAAGGGATATTCTTGCAGGTGTGGGATTTCTCCTAATGTTCATAAATTGGGTGATGGAATGTGTATCAACAGTCTCTTACTCCTTGGTGATGAATGGCAGTCTCACTGAACCTTTCCAAGGAAAGAAAGGAATCAGGTAGGGGGATCCTATGTCACCCTACCTTTTTGTTTTAGCCATGGAGTATTTATATAGAGAGTTAGCAGTGGCAACAAGAGATAAAAGTTTTCACTTTCATCCGAGATTTAAAAAACTTAACTTCTCTCAGATATGCTTTGCGGATGATTTGTTGATGTTTTGCAAAGCTGATGTGAAATCAATACAACTGATCTAGCAGGCCTTTGCTAAGTTCTCAAATGCTTCTGGTTTGCAGGAAAATTGTGATAAGAGCTCAGTGTACTTCTCAGGGGTAAAACCAAATGTTAAACAAGAGATTCTAAGGCTCTTGGGCTATAATGAAGGTAGTTTACCCTTTAAGTATTTGGGCATCCCTCTATCTTCAAAAAAGCTCACAATCAGCCAATGTATGCATGTAGTTGATAGAATTACAGATAGAGTGAAATGCTGGACTTCCAAACTGCTTACTTATGCTGGGAGATTACAGTTAATTTCGTCTGTGGTATTCGATATGTAGACATATGGGGCCCAAATGCTCATTCTCCCTAAGAAGATAATGAAACTAATTGAGCAAGTTTGTAGAACTTACTTATGGAAAGGATCCATTGGCAACTCCAAAAGAGCATTGGTTTCTTGGGAAAAGGTGTGTCAACCTAAGGGTGCAGGGGGTCTGAATGTCATACATTTAAGTGGCTAGAACAAGGTAGCAATACTGAAGCAATTATGGGCTCTAGCTTCAAAGAAGGACTCCTTATGGGTTAAATGGGTACACATATCCTGTGTGAAAGATGATGGCATCAGTTTGTGTCGAATCCCTTCTAATGCAACTTGGGTTATCCAGAAGATCATGGAGGCAAGGAGATATATTTTGGCTATCACCTCTATTCAGGGCAACCTTGGTGATAGGCTGGGAATAATGGTCCACGACAAGAAGTTCAACATCAAATGTATGTATGCAACTTTGAGACCACAGTACCCCAAAGTACAATGGAAGAGCTTGTCATCTCATTCTGAATTCCATCCACATCACAAGTTTTGCTTATGGCTAGCCCTACACCAGAGATTACCAAATGTTGATAGACTACAAAAGTTTGGTATTGATGTTCTTGGTGCTTGCGTGTTCTGTGCAACACCTATGGAAAACCAGACTCACTTAATGTTTGACTGCCCAACTACTAATTCATTGTGGAGTAAACTGTTAAAATGGGCAGGTGAACATATATAGGCCTATTGGTAGCTGGCAAGAAGATGTGGCTCATGCAGGGCTAAGAAATGCTCTAGGAGATGAGGCTTACTCAACAGTTTATTTGCAATGGTTGTTACTGTGATATGGAGGGAAAGGATATTGTTGCGTTTTCAGGGTGGTTAGTTCCAAATTGATAGAGTATCAAGAGAGATTGTAATTTACATACACACAAGAGGGGCAAAACAGAAGAAGTGGCAAGTCTTTCTTCAACAGTTAAACCATATGCCTTGAGGTAGACTATAGTTATTTCCTTACTTGGTTGAATTGATCAGTTAGATGCAAAGTGTTTCTAAGAAAAAAACCCCATTTTTTTTACCTTTCAGATATATGAAAGTTTTAATCGATGAACCAAGCCACTTTTTTTATAAAGATTAATTTTTTTCTTTTTCTTGTGTTTTTTTACAAAAGGGTATCTTCTAAAAAGAATATTTGAGGATGAAGAGAGAGAAATCATTTTATGATTGAGCATGTCTTGACTTTAGTTGGTATCAATTATTAGTATTTTGCATACAAATCATTTTTAACTACTTCCAGACAAATCTAAGATCAACTTTGAAACCTTATAGTTTGAAGTGGCACCTCAAACACACTTAAGTATTGACAAGATTTGTATATCTTGAGTTAATCAAGGGATCAAAATTATTCATATGTTCATGCTTCAAGTGGCCTTACAACAAATAAAGTCCCGATTCGAACACAACTGAAGCATTTAGATATTAGGACGTTAGGAAAGCCACTCTCACTTAGAAAGATCTTCAATGCATGAAATTGAGATACCCTATGCTTGACCCTCATGTAAGTATCTACTAATGTGAAAACGCAAAAAATGAGATTAAATAGGACTTCCCATTGGCTTGTAATGTAAGATTAGGAATGAATAGGATATTTATTTGGGATAAAGTGACTGTTTCCTCTTTAAGCATTGCACTATGCTCTCAAATGGTTTTTCATTTTCACACTTGATCTTTGTTTGCTTGACTATTTCTTCTTATTTATCGTTCTTTTGACTTTCTCCTTCTCTTTTCCTGAGTTTTTCTCTTTTTATTGGAGTTTCTATTCGTAATTTTTTCTTTTGTCTTTGTAATTTTTTTTACTTCTGCATTTTTTTTTATCTTTTCGCTTTGCAATCCAACTTAGATATTTGTCCGTGCGCTCAGGGAGATGGAAAAAAAGAGGGGTAGTGCATTTGTGTACTGAAAAGGATATAAGCTAAGATGTGGTTATCAAAATAAAAAAGGTTTTAGGCTCAAAAAGGGAAACTCTAGGGATCACGTGTGACTTGGTAGGCTTAAAAGGCACAATCGTATTAAAGAAAGCCTACAATCCTTTCCAAATAAATGTTGCTCAATATTTAATTTAAGTAAACATTCGGGCGAAGTTCTAGATCAACAAAGCAATGCCATTACGTTTTAGATCTAAAGCTCACCACACAATGCACATAAAACAATGAGGTTGAATTTATTTTAACCGTAACTTTAAGCAAGAGAATTTCTCCACTGTGACATAAGTATAATCAAGAGGTATCAAAAGAATCTATGGGTTCACAACAAAGTTGGGCCATTCTATCATGTCAAATAGTTTAACACTTTTTGTTTTTCTCATGTTCACTCCTAAGTATGTTGGTACCATCCAAGTCAAGAGATTTTATTTTTATAAAGAAGTTAAAATTCTTATTTAAGAATTATAGTACCCATAAAGGTATGCCTACTATCTCACATGAGAATTATGCGTGCGTAGTTTGTAAAACTTGAAATATGAACTGAATAAATATATATTTTTTAATTTTTGGATAAGAGAAAGAACTTTTTATATTGAATATTTAAATAAAGATAGAATCTTTTTTTTTAAAAATTTTGAATAAAGATCACCGAACTCAAGGAGGGATGCCTATGTATCTCATCAAGGTGAGAAACATGCGGCGTAGTTTGTGAAGTTTAAAATATGAAATTAAAAAAACTTCTTCTTTTTTGGATTATAGGATAAGGAAACAAAACCTTTTATTTTGAATTTACGAATATATATAGATTATTATCTTTTTGAGTTATGAATAAAGCTCGCTGAACCTGAGGAAAATTTCTACGTATCTCATCAAGGTGATAAACAGGTCTTCATAGTTCGTGAAACTTGAAATATTAAACAAACTTTTCTTTTAGATTTTAGGATAAGGAAAAAAAATATTCTGAAGTTTTGAATAAAGATAAGAACTTTTTTAAAAATTTTGAATAAAGATCACTGAACTAAAAAGGAATGCCTACGTATCTCATCAAAGTGAAAATTAAGTGTGCTGCTTCATGAAGATCATAAACATTTTTTTTAAAGAAATATAACTTTTTTTGCTTTTTTGAATGAGGAATAAAAAATTTTCTCCTCATTTTAAAAATAAGGATTACCGAACCTCAGGAGGACAACTTACATATCTCATAGGTGAGAATAGAGTGTGCGTAGTTTACAAGGCTTGAAACATGAAGTAATAAACTTTTGTTTTTTTTTCTTTGTGGATTTTAGAATAAGGAAAAACATTTTTTTTTGTATTTTTGAATAAAGATAAAAACCTTTTTTTTGTTTGAATTTTTGAATAAAATCACCAAACCCGATGAGGGCTGCCTACGTATCTTATCTAGGTGAGAATCATGTGGTGTAGTTCGTGAAGCGTGAAATATGAAGTAAATAATTTATTATTATTTTTTGGATTTTAAGATAAGAAAACCACTTTTCAATTTTTTTTTGACTAAAGATAACAATTTTTTTTAATTTTTAAAACATCGAACTCGAGAAGGGGTACCTACGTATCTCATCAATGTGAGAATCAGGTGTGAGTAGTTCACAAAGCTTGAATGTGTCACGACTCGACAACTCGAGTCATGATGGCACCTACCATAACCCATTAGTAGGTAAGCCAGCCAGTATCCTGGAACGACAAGTAACATACATATTTGGTAGAAACAACAACCAACGAGAAATTTAAAGCAATAACAAGAATCACAGCGGAAAAGAGAGCAACAACAATATATATAAAAGCCAAAATACAAGATTCAATTCCACGACCTGGTGGATGAAAGTACAAAAGTACTATACAAGTACAAGTCCCAAAAGTGGACCAAAAATACAGACTTGTCTCGAATTCAAAAGACTAGTCAAAATCTATATACATGTGGAGATAAGTCGAACTAGGATGCCATCAACTCACCCTCTATCTCCGAAGATCTCCACAACTAGCTCAAATCACCGTTGTCTGCTGGCGCTAGGATTTGAATTAAAAAAATAGATGCAGAGTATAGCATGAGTACCAAAACAACAGGTACCCAATAGGCATCACAAGGTGAATGATCTTGGAAAGTAAAGACAATATGAAAAGCGAGAAAGTAAAAGCATCTAAAAGTCAAACGAGCAAAGAGATAATGAGACACTAACTAATAAAGCTCACGAGTCTAGAAACAGATGAAACTGAAAAGTAGAACAGCTAGTTATCACCTAACTAGACCCCATAAGTCGAGAAAGGTACACCCGCGCATAATTTGAAAGTAAATAATCCTAATGGACCCCCATAAGCCCGATGAGTACACAAAAGAGCTAAAGATAACACTGGCTAAGGCTAAAGATATTCCAAAATTGAAATAGCCAACCCCGGACTCAAACCGTGACAAAGGCACCCCTTAGAACCTAGAAAGAACCACCACGCATAGGACTCAAACTCGACTAAATAAAATGGGCCCAGACTCGAACTGCGGCTAATAAAGATGTGTCGAGGCCTCAAACTGCGGCTAAAAGAGATATGACAGGGCCTCAAATAGTGGCTAAAAGAGATACGCCTGGGCCTCATATTGTGGCTAATAGATGCCAAAAAACCTCCAAATCACATGCTCTCCTCCATACGGGCATGAATTTAGAGTGAAACCATCTTCAGAATCACCAGGGACCCACTCCAACTCGACATCCATGACCCAATCTAAATATAGCCAATAGGGCCCGAAATCTCGAAAAAACACACCCGGGTCGAAACATAAGGGAAGTTATGAATGAACGGTTACAAGAGATGAGTTATCGATTCATACTATCAGGCCCAAGTCTGCAGGAGCTAAGCCATCTAAAGCAACGTGTGAAGATTTCTAAGGCAAAAAGGTTCCAATTAGCAAGTCTTAGGCAATCACTAGCCTACGCCTAGGCTAAGGCCAAAAACAAGCTACCAATAACTATACAATCAACCAAAAGGATACCATAAGACATGATACAATCATGAAAACAAGGTAAACATGCTCACTACCTGAAAATAAGGCTACACATGCGTTTTAAATATTAAACATGATACAAGCTACAACCTCATCCCAAAACTAGCTAATCAACATGAATTTACTAACACAAGCTCAATCTAAAGACCGGTAAGCCATAGCCTACTTCAAAGCTGACCATGCATGCTCCAAAACCACTATACCAGAGCTTTCCCCTTCCGAAAGGCCTACGATCACTACCACGCTAACAAATAAATGATCACAACGTCAATACAAATGTTTTGACACCAAATTTACAATAATTGAAGATGAGCCAAAAAATGAGTCAAAATGACATTTTGGGACCCACATCGGGAATCCCAAAATAGACTCCATTAATTGGTCCCACATAGCTCTAGGAACTTGTGCCCCAAAAATATGTACAATCCAAACTCGGAAACAAACCCAAAAGGTTCATGCATCAAGAGGAACTCAAAATCACCATTGAAGCTTAAAAATAGAGAAGAAGGAGAAGACTTATGGGTAATACGTGAAATTAACGAGCCAACCAACTTCCCAAAGCAACTCACTAATCAATTCCCTCAAGAACTAGCAATTTCCACCTAGAAATGAGTTCTCCAAGCTCAATATTCAAACACAATTTGTGAGAAATGAACCCCAAAATGGGTATAACTACTTGTTGATATTGCTAAAGCGGACACTCTGGCCACGCAGGCCCGCTACTACTAAAGTGGCTTCGTGGCCGCTTAAGCGGCCATCGCTTAAACAAAGCTACGTCCGCTAAAGTGGCTAGCCCCTCACTAGTGTGGCCCGCTAAAGCGAACCCCTGGCCACTAAAGTAGTGCAACAACCACTTAGGCGGCTACACCAACATCAAGCACCAACAATTCTAGCTAAGTACCAAAGGACTTTGCTCGGGTGCTAAGGATTGGGTCAGAATCCTATGCACGTAAATGAACTATGCAACCCCACTAAATTCGACATTCTGGACTCAACAGAGATATCAAAACTTCCAACCTAGGTTCCTCGATAAAAAGTGGGTCCCACACCCAAACTCTAGTTTAAGTCAAAATCCATGAGGTGGCTCCTAATGAGCCCAGAAGTCTCGAGGTATGCACCAAAGGTCCTTTCAGACTGAACTCAACATTTTGAAGCTGACAAAATCGTCAGAATTGCATTCTAAGGCCGTCTACCTAAAGTTTTGATCAAAGACAACCATTCAAGTTTTAAAAGTTCCAAAACATGAAAACTCACATAAAAATCAAATAAACAACCAGGTGACCGAACTGTCAATCCCAACAAGTCATAAATGACTTAGGGTCGCTCTAAACATTGAAAGTAATGAAATAAAGAAGAAATGTTCTGGCGGGTCATTACAACATCCTCTACTAAAAGGACTTTCGTCCTTGAAAGTAAAGAGTCAAGAAGTACCTAAAGGCTCAAACAGGCGGGGAAACTAATCTCACATCTCTTGCTCATCTCCCGGTTATCCCTCTCAACTTGGCAATGCCTCAATTGGACTTTAACAACATGAATGGCTCTTGAATGCAACCGCCTCATATCTTTGGACAAAATAGCAATTGGCTCCTCAACGAAGGTCAAACAGTCATCTAATTAAATTGAATCATACCGGAGCATACAAGACTCATCAGGAATATACTAGTGAAGCATAAAAATATAGAAATTCAAATGAATAGCTGAAAATGCAGAAGGTAGGGCCAACTCATATGCAACATCACCAATAGTCTGGAGAATCTCAAATGGTCCTATAAACCTGGGGCTAAGCTTGCTCCGCCTCCAAAATCTCATCACGACCTTCATGGGTGATACTTGCAGGAATACCAAGTAACCAACTCTGAATCTTAAAGGCCAATGCTTATGGTCAGCATAACTCTTATGCCTGCTTTGTGCTGACCTAAGTCTATCCTGAATCACACAAACTTTGTCCAAAGCCTCCTGAAGCAAGTCAGTACCACGTGGTCTAGGTTCCGTAGCCTCAAACCAACCAACCAGAGAGCAACAATGCCTACCATATAAGGCCTCAAAAGGAGCCATCTGAATACTCGAGTGATAGCTATTGTTATACGCAAACTTCGTTAAGGCTAAGAACTGGTTCCACTGACCTCTAAAGTCCAATACACAAGCTCGCAACATATTCTCCAATACTTGTATAGTACATTATGACTGCCTGTAGGTTTGTGAATGGAAAGTTGTGCTAAGATTAAGACGAGTATCCAACTCTTCCTGAAGGGTCCGAGAAGATAGAAGGGTTATTGAGAACCCCGATCTAAAATAATGGATATATACACCCTATGAAGATGAACTACCTCTCGAAAGTAGACACGAGCCAACCTCTCGATGCTGCATACTTCAATTTGAATTTTGAATTGAATAGAAAATTGAAATTATGTCCTGGGAGAGCACAATGAAAGAAGACTAAATGAGAAGGAAGTGTACTAACTTGGTCAATCGATCCACTATGACCTAAATGCGATCAACACCTCTAGAAGTTCGAGGCAACCCCATAAACAAAGTCCATAGTGATGCACTCTCACTTCCACTCCAGAACGGGAAATCTTTAGAACTCACCACCAGGCCTCAAGTGCTCGGCATTCATCTACTGGCAAAACAAGCAACGGGACACATAGGCTACAATATCTCTCCTCATACCACTCCACTAGTAATGCTGCTGCAAATCATGATAGATTTTCACTGTGCCCGGATGAATAGAGTATCTGGAATCACAAGCCTCACAAAGAATCAACTGTATTAACTCTTCAACTCTAGGAACACATATCGACCTTTAAACCTCAGAATACCATCAACATCCAAGGTGTCCTAATCAGTGATGAGTCAGAGATTTTCGACTCATTTTAGGCTTCTAGTTCACAAAATTATATCCTCAATGCTTGTTTATGTCCATTTCTGATACAAATCTGTTTGAATTTCAGCTATGAGAGCTCATGGACAAAACAAGGACAAATGAAAGCAAAAAAGTTAAAAACATGAAAAAGTGATGAAATGGGCGAAGTTATTGATTATCAAAGTCACTCGGTAGATCACCGAGTGCACCCTAGCTTGCCAAAAAGTTTAGAGAATTTTGATCAGAGAATCAGGCCAGGTCGGCGAGCTAAACATTCATTCAGTGACTCGTTTAATCCAATTGGCAATCTCCGTCATGGTCGCCGAATAGCACTGAGACTTGAAGGCCAAAGTCAACCATGAAAGGCTAACTTGGAGATGGAGAGATGCATTCGGCGACTCGCCAAGCTGTTCAGCGAGCTCGATGGAAATCGTCAAATTTGCCAAAAAGGCTATTTTTGTAAAGATTTTTGGAAATGTATAAATAATTCTTTTTTGGAGAGAGAAAAGTACTTTTTACACTTTTGAATATTTCTGTGCTTGGAAGCTTATGATTTTGGGAGATTATCTTGTACTTGAGATTTTGGGGGATTGAAGGAATTGCGAATTACATTCTCATTCTCTTTTCAACCAATTAACTACTATGGAGAATCTTTTTGGTATCTTACTTTATTTTTCAGCGTGATTGGCTAAAACCTCATAGTCTTAAGGGTCTGCACTTGTAATGGATTCTTAATTAGCATATGAGTTATTGTTAATTGCTTAATATAATGTTGGTTTGATATGAGTTCAACTGTCTCTTCATTGTTTAACTTATAATTTGAGGTTGCAAACTCTACTTTAGCTTAGAACTCCAGTGTTGCTTGTGAAAGACCTCTAGAGTGGAAGAGATAGTTGATGATTATGTGATTTATTTCATTTAATAGCCTTAGCTTGAAGAAGTTTGGCTGAATCACGGTTTTGGATTATTTTCTTTTGTTGTGCATGTTGGGGTTTGATAGAACCCACATGAGATATGATGACTGATTGATAAATAATTGTCATTATAGTGAATCTAGACTACCCATTAACAACCAACTAATTTTAGCAATTGAATTTACCCATTTTTATGAAATTAGCATCCATCTATGCACACTCCTAAGATTTCACTCTTATTTGTAAAAACCCCGTGTCTTAAGATTGCTTATGATAATTGTTGATCAAAATTTGAATTGTCGATCTAAATTCCCCCCAGTTTACTTATATGCATATCTAGATCGATTTACAAGATTCTAGTTTATAAGATCACATCGTACGGTGAATTCTTTCTAACCATTCCTTGTGGGATCGACTCCAACTCCTTGTTGGGTTATATATTATGAGCGATAGTCTCTTCATCAATTTATAAGGTGTATAGTTGAATGTTATTACCTGGCATCACCTCGCAAAACCCAATCTCGGAGCTCTACCAAGGCATCATCTTCAAACTGCCGACCACGAATTCTCTCCAAAAGAGATGACTAAATCCCAACATAGGATAAAACTTGTCTAGATTATGAAATATCAAGCTGAATCATCCTATTGGCTAAAGACTAAATGTCTAAAGCCAACGGTTGTTCCGAAACTCAAAGGAAGGCTAGACTATCCATACTCACAGCCTTCCGACTCAAGGCATCTGCTACCACGTTCGCCTTGCCCGGTATAGAATAGAAAAGTCGTACTCCTTCAGGAGCTCATCCACCTACGCTACCTCGAATTAAGGTCTTTTTGGCTCATAATATACTACAAACTCCTGTGATCGGTATAGATCTCACATTAGACTCCATATAGGTAATGCCTCTAAATCTTAAGCGTGAATACTACCACCGCCAACTCTAAATCATGAGTGGGGTAGTTGCACGAATGCACCTTAGTCTACCTCGATATATATGCAATCATACGGTCCTGATGCATCAATACACAACCCAAAACCAACGCTGGATGTGTCATAATACATTGTGAAGCTCTCGCCCTTAACTATAAGAGTCTGAACAGGAGTAGAAGTAAGCAACTCCTTGAGCCTCTGAAAGCTCAACTCACACTCATATAACCACTCAAAAGGAATATCAAGATGAGTCAACTGGGTCAAAGAGTGATGCAATAGACGAGAAACACTGCATAAAACATCTGTAGTAACCAACTAACCCAATGAAGCTCCGAATCTCAGTAACTGAAATGGGCCTAGCGTAATCACAAATAGCCTCAATCTTCACCGGATCAACCATAATGCCAACTTTGGACACCATATTCCCCAAGAATGCTACAGACTCAAGTCAAAACTCTCACTTTGAGAACTTGGCATAAAGTCATTGATCTCTTAAAGTCTGGAGCACAGTTCTCCAATATTGCTTGTGCTCTTTCCTACTCAGTGAGAGCACAATGCTATCATCAATGAACACGATGAAAAAGGATTCTATATAAGGCCTAAACACATGTTTCATCAAGTTCATGAATGTCACATGTGTATTAGTTAACCCAAAAGACATCACTAGGAACTCATAATAATCGTAACGAATCCTAAAAGCTTTCTTAGGGATGTACGCAACCCTAATTATCAGGTGATGGTAATTGAATCTAAAATCAATCTTAGAGAATGATGAGTGGGTAATTTTCACTCATTTGGATCTCTTTTCTTGTGATTTTGTGGCACTTATGTAGAGAAAGAGGCTAATTATCCCTTGAATATGGTTGTTTCAGATATATTTTGGTTGGCAAGGAGTTTTGATGGAAAAGAATAGAAATCGAGGGAAAAAGGAGCTAAAAACTGAGAAATTGGAGCTGGCAGCAAAGTATTCTCCGCGAACGCGATCAACTGACCCTCGAACACAGAGCTTCGGTCTTCTGGGAACCGCGAACGCGGTGCTACCTCCGTGAATGCGGAGAAGAGAACGTGCCAGACATCTGGGCAGTTTTGGAATTTCACCTTTTTGATCCCAATCCACAATATACACTCATACACAACCATTTGAGGAAGAGGGAGAAATTATTAGAAGAACCAACCAAGAAAGGATAGAGGCTTGAAATTAGGGCTTAGCATTGAGAGCAAGTTTCCATAACAAACACAATTAGAGTAAAGATTGAAAGCTTGAGTTGCAATTATTTTTCATCCTTTCTTCAACTCTTTGTTTTGTAATGCTCAAATTCTAGGTGTTAATTGTTGTTTGGATATTGTGTTAGGGATAAGCAATATTTGGGTTGTTAATTTCTACCTTGTGCTTTTGTAATTAGTTACATACTTTTTCATATATGAAATGGATTTTTGATTATCCCATCAATTTCATGCTTTCATTGCTTTCCAATCGAATTGATCACTCCTAGGACTTGCCCATTTACTTTGATTGAGCTTGTGAGAGTCAATTGAGATTGGAAAAGATTGATTGGTGCATTATTTGAGGTGTAGCAACTCATATATTGGATAATAACTAGAAATAGTGAATCCTTGCAATGCCTATAGTTGGATTATTTGTGTTATCACTTGACTAGGTTCGAAAGAACTAGTTGAGAAATATTTGCCTATATTCGATAGAAATAGGTGGATAATTTAGATTCCAAGGCATATATGATTTCTCCCATGATTAATTGAGATTGTATGAAGATAATTTGCAATGGATCGTATATCTGTTGATTGATTTTCCATTCCCAAATCCCATTGGTATCCTTGCTTGAAAAGGCTTTGTCTCTTGTTCTCCTCTATCCCCTATCCTAAATTGTTACTTGATATCTTCATATTATAATTGAATCTTTTATTTTGGGTTCAAAATAGCAGCTTGTAATTCTTTATTTCTTTAATAGCCTACATATTGTTCCTTGTGGGATCGACCCCAACTCATCGTTGGGTTTATACTTGTTAGCGACTGCCTACACTTTGAATCATAAGAGGTGTAGTTGAGCGTTATCAGAGAACACCTACCACCCTGAATCTGGTTAAACAAATCATCGATACGAGGCATATGATATATATTCTTCACCGTCACCTTGTTCAGGTGCCTGTAATTGATACACAGATACATAAGAGAATATAGAAACCATATCAAATATAGCCAAGATGGGCTAATGGCATAAAAGAATCATACCTATGATGACAACGTCCGATGCCTCAGCCTCTACCCTTGCTGGAGTTACATATAAGTGACCTTGTCCATCTCTGAACTGAGCATTTGATCTACCACCTGACCTGCCTCTCCGAGGTCCTCCTCAAGCCCCACGATGACCACTACACCAATCCTGACCCTGGGCATCACCTCTAGCCAAATGTGCTACTGCCAAAATTAGTTGCACTAAATGTGGAGTAGGTGCAATCATCCCTCGCCGAGAATACTCCCTAGACTAGTGTCCAAGCTTGACAAACTCAAAACAACACTGAGAAGCATGAATCTGAGAAGATCGACCACTATAGCTTGAAGAACCCGAATGCGAGCCTCTCAAACTTTGATATGCATCAGAACCACTGATGAGTCGGATATTTTCAACTTATTTAAGGTTTTTTTCAGTTCACCAAATAGTGTCCTCAATTCTCTTTTATGTCTATTTCTGATGCTAAAGTATTGATTTGCAGCTAAGAAGGCTGAAGAAAAAGGAAAGGACAAATGTAAGCAAAATGAAGCCCAAAAACATAGAAAAACATAGAAAAAGTGAAGCTGAAGCTCGCCAAGAGAAGTTGGCGACTCGCCAAGATGGCTAGACCTTGCCAAAAGTGACTGAGACTTCTTCTAAAAAGCTTCAAAGCAATTTAGCGAGATGATAGACTGAAAGGCGACTCGCCAACTCACTCAGCGAGGGAATTTGAAGTCTCCAAAATTGCTGGAGAGTTCTACTAAAATCTCAAAGAATATCGACAAAATGAAAACTCAATCGGCGACTCACCAACTAGGTCGACGAGTATAGGTTATTTCACCAATTTTTTTTGAAAGTTCTGCTAATAATTGAGAACAAGTTGGCGAGCTGAGGTGATACTTAGTGAATCGCCGAGCCTGAACGGTGATGCTCATCAGGCTCGCCAAATGTTTTTTAGCACCTGAAGCCTTGAAGCCAAAGATGAAAAGCGAGAAGAAGATAAAGTCGGTGACTCACCAAGTTAGTCAGTGTGCCCGACTAAGTACAAATTTTACCAGATTTTGAGAAAGTATAAATAGCTTTGAAGAAAGAGGAAAACATCTTCCATTATCTTTACAGTACACAAGAACCTTTTAATAATTTTTGAGCTTTAGCCATTTTGTAATTGATTTTGGGAATTTTTGCCTTTGGCATTTTTGAATTTGAAGTTTGAGTCAACCATTTCCAATGGAGAACAACCTTTTCGATATATCTTTTTTTAAATTTTATATGAGTGGGTAAAACTCCAATTCTAGGGGTGTACCATTGAATTTGGCTATTGATTAGAGTATTGGGTGTTGTGAATTGCTCTAATTTACATTAATTCTAATGGATACAATCTTGTTGCCATGTGTGAAATTAATAGTTTGGGGTTGCAAACCCAAGCTTAGCTTAGAACTTCATGTTTTTACTTGGGAAAGATTGCATGAAGTGGGTAATTGTGATTGATAATTGCATATTGGCCTTAATAGATAAGTTTGCTTGGTAAAAGGATTTAGATGTTATTGTCAAATGCTAGAGTTGCTTGTGAAAGAATTCGATATTAAGGTTTTAGGTTGGTTTGTAATGCTTTTCACTAGAGGCTTGGTAAAGCTCTTGTGAATAAACAACTTGTGATTGGGTAATACATTTTGCATCTTAGATTAACCTAGCCTATCCATTAGGCATTAATGTTATTGAGCAAACACCTTTACCCATACTTGAAATTGAAACCCAATCGCCCACACTCCTTGATTCAATCTCGTACTTGTTTACTCGATCTTATTTACTTGATCTCGGTGATTAATTGTTAACTATACTCTCTAAATTTGATAGTTTGAGATTCCTAAGATTTAGTTTATGCTACATGATGTTTTTATAAATCTACAAAGAATTAGCTCACGATTTTAACTTTTTAATTGAATTCTAATATAGACCGCTCCTTGTGGGATTCGACCCCAACCTTGTTTGGGTTCTTGATGATCAACAATCACTTTTATACTGATTCGGAAGGTGTACAATTGAGTGTTATCCAAATGGCGCCTCTGCCGAGGAGTGGTGCATAGAATTCTTTTTGTGAAGTATTTTTGTGAACTAATTTATTTGTACTTGAGCACTCTTACCATTGCTTTTCGTGTTGTGTTCTTAATAGTTGAAGATATGAGTGTCATTGGTAGTAATGTTGCTAGCAACCATGGACACATGAATGATGTGGAAACTTGAATGAATTCAACATGGAAGATCTTGGAAGTGCGAGAGCTATCTGCTTGCCCCAATTGTGGGCAATGCTATATTTCATGTGATTGGAACCATGATCCAACTACTTTAAATGAAAGGGAAGTATGAGGGTTTAGCTCATGAAGACCCTCATGACTACTTTCAGAACTTTATGGATGTTTGTGGCCCATTCACTTTCAAAAACATCACTCAAGAGTCCATCCAGCTCAGATTGTTTCCCTTTTCTTTGATGGGTGAGACTATGAAGTGATTGACGGAGTCGCCAAGGGATTCAATTACATCATGGGAGTAACTAACAAAATCATTTCTAGAGAGATTTTGTCCCCATCAAAGATGTTGAAGCTTCGAGGTGGCATTCAAAATTTCAAGTGTATTGATGGTGAGCCAATTCATGAGACTTGGCTGAGGTTCCAAACGAAGTTGATTCAATGCCCAAATCATGGTTTCCCCAATAATGTTCTCTTGCAATTCTTCTATCGAAGCCTTGATACATTGAACAAAGGAGCCGCTGACCAACTTGTGCATGGCGGAATCATGAGGCAACCATTCATAGTAGCTTCAACTTTGCTAGATGAGATGACAAAGATCAATCGAGCTTGGCATACTAGGGAAGATCAAGTCTCCCCCCTCTCTTTTGGTACGACTAAGGAGAAAATAGAGAAAAACTGAGAGCGAGATGAGAATATGGCTAAAATGATGACCCAACTTGATGTACCATCAAAGCATGTCATGATTTGTAATTTCAAAGTGGTAAATGTAATGAGAGCAAGTAGTGGGATGAGATCGAAAGATGATAAGTTTGAGGTAATGTATAATAAAGAGGTTCAATTCTTGGGCAACCAAGTGGAGATTTCTCGTTTGAGCTATCAAAAGCCGGGTAGGAATCAATTTTGGAACAAGAGGCATGAAGGTGTTTGGAGAGATAGAAAAAGGGATTGGCATGATAGGGGCGTAAATTGGAGAAATCGTGAAGGGGAAAGAGATCGATATGTCCCACCGCATGACCGACCTAAGCAAAAGGAACAACAAGTAGATCCGAAAAGTTTTTGGACTGAAGATATGTTAGCAAGGATACTCAACAAAGTAGAAGGGTCCGACAAGGTGTTGAAAGAGATAGAAACTAATTTCTCCACTTTGACTCAAACCATCACCTCACACTCGGTCTCCATAAATCAACTTGAGACCCAAATGAGTCAAATCTCTGCTCATTTAAATCCTAGACCAAAGGGAGTGTTGCCAAGTAATACAGTTGCTAACCCAAAGAATAATGCTCATGTATTGGCTATTGTGACCCGAAGTGGTAGGGTATTGAATAATGATGCTTTGAATTAAGATGATGGATCTAAGAAGGTGATTGTTTGTAATGGATCACCGATGGAAACTAATGTGAATGAGCCAAAGGTTGTTGATAAGAAAGCCAATAGTGATGATCTCGGGAGTGATTGTGATGCGAATTTGGGTGGTGGTGTGGATATTCCACCAAGTGTTCAAGCTCCAATAAAAGTAACCCCTGTTTTTCCTCAAAATTTGAGAAAGAAAGAAGGTGATGCCAAGTTCCAAAAATTTCTTTAGTGTATTCAAGAATTTGTCGGTAAAAATTCCTCTAGTAGATGCCTTACTTAAGATGCGAGGTTATGCTAAATTTATGAAGGAATTGGTTACTAAAAAGCGGCGGATGGAGTTTGACACCGTGGAGTTTTCTCATAATTGTAGTGCTATAATGTCAAGCAATGTGATTATAAAAAAAGAGGACCCGAGGGCTTTTTCCATTCCATGCACTATTGGGGTCTATCAATTTTCAAAAGCACTTTGTGATTTAGGTGCGAGTATTAACTTGATGCCCTTAGCTATCTTCAAAAATCTTGGGCTAGACGTACCGTAACCAACAACCATGAGACTCTTGATGGCGGATCGATCTATCAAAAGATTGATTGGGGTATTATATGATATTTTGGTGAAGGCGGACACGTTTATTTTTTCGGCCGACTTTGTGGTACTAGATTGTGAGATTGATGCAAAGATCCTCATTATTCTTGGTAGACCTTTCTTGGCTACCGAGAGAGCTCTAGTTGATACTAAAAGGGGGGAATTGAAGTTCTGGGTAAACAATGAGGAAGTTGAGTTTAATGTATGAAAGTCCATGAAACATCCTAGTGATATGCACGTGGTATCTTATGTGGATGTGATTGATGAAGCGGTGGCAAGTGTGTGCGAAATTTCTTGTAGTGGAGAGTCATCGTCGGCTGTTTTACTAAACTATGATGGAGAGGAAATCAATGATTATGATGAAGTGGTTGCAACTCTTATTGGGTCGGGTTCATTCTCATCCAACCCCAAGAAGCTTGATATTGAATTGAAGAATCGAGAGAATCCTCCGGCAAAACCATCTATTGAAGATCCACCAAAGTTAGAATTGAAAGCTTTGCCTTCGCATCTCCGGTATGTATTTTTGGGGGAAGACAACACCTTGCCGGCGATTGTTGCAAATGACTTGTCGGATGGGCAAGTTGAAGCCTTGATTGGGGTATTGAAGAAGTTTATTAAACCTTTGGGTTGGTCTATAGCTGATATTATCGGGATTCCACCCGGCATTTGCACACATAAAATCCAACTAGCCGAAGATTGTCAGTAGAGTATAGAGCATCAAAGGAGGTTGACTCCTCCTATGCCAGAAGTGATCAAGAAAGAAATCATAAAGTGGCTGGATTCAGGGGTAGTGTTCCCCATTGTAGATAGAAAGTGGGTGATCCTAGTGCAATGTGTTCCTAAGAAGGGTGGTATGACCATTGTTTCGAATGCAAAGAATGAGCTGGTAGCTACTCGACCTGTTACTCGTTGGAGAGTATGCATGGATTATCAGAAACATAATTCATGGACCGAGAAAGACCATTTCCCAATGCCTTTCATTGACCAAATGTTTGATTGCCTTGCAGGTAGAGGATGGTATTGCTTCTTAGATGGGTATTCGGTGTACAACTAGATCTCCATTGCCACGGAAGATTAGGAGAAAACCACTTTTACATGTCCATACAGTACATTTGCATTCAAAAGAATGCCTTTTGGGCTATGCAATGCTCCAGCTACTTTTGATAGGTGCATGTTATCAATATTTGCGGACATGGTTGAAGAATCAATGGAGGTGTGCATGGATGATTTCTTCGCAGTGGGTGACTCTTTTGAAGAGTGTTTGAGTAATTTGAGTAAAGTGTTGCAGGTTTGTGTTGAAACAAATCTTGTGCTTAATTGGGAGAAGTGTCATTTTATGGTGAAAGAGGGGATTGTACTCGAGTACAAGATTTCAGGCAAGGGAATCGAAGTTGATCAAGAAAAATTGGATGTCATTGCTAGACTACCACCTCCAATCTCGGTAAAAGGTGTTCATAGTTTTTGGGGCACGTTGGTTTTTATAGGCGTTTTATCAAAGACTTCTCTAAGGTGGTTGTTCCATTGTGCAAGTTATTAGAAAAAGAGAAAGTTTTTTTATTTTGATGCGTCTTGTTTACATGTATTCTCTTGTCTTAAAGAGAAACTCATCTCAACCCCAATCATTATCGTCCTAGATTGGAGTATCCCATTTGAATTGATGTGTGATGCTAGTGGAGTAGCACTTAGTGCTGTTCTTGGACAATGAAAGAACAAACTTTTTCATCCGATTTATTATGCTATCAAGACACTGGATGGTGCTCAAAAGAATTACACCATCACCAAACAAGAATTATTGGCTGTTGTGTATGACTTTGAGAAATTTAGAGCATATTTATTAGGTACTAAGGTGATTGTGCACACTGATCATGCTGCCCTTAGGTACTTGATGGCAAAGAAGGAAGCTAAACCGAGGCTGTTTCGATGCGTGCTATTACTCCAAGAGTTTGATTTTGAGGTTAAGGACCGTAAAGATTGTGAAAATCAGGTGGTAGACTATTTGTCGCACCTTGAATCTAATTAAGTGTTGGTTGATGAAAAGGACATTGAAGAGTCCTTTCCAAATGAGCTATTGATGGCGATGTCTCGTGGTTCCATGCCATGGTATGCTGACTATGCCAATTATGTGGTGTGTGGAATCATTCCTGAGGGACTAAATGGGTATCAATGCAAGAGGTTTCTTTTCGATGTTAAAAAGTTCTTTTGGGATGAGCCCTATCTTTTTAGGGAGTGTGCTGATCATATAATCTGGAGGTGTGTTCCGAAAGTTGAAGTGAAGGCAATCCTTGAAGCTTATCATGCATCACCGGTAGGTGGACACCATGGTGGGATTCGAACAACATCTAAAGTCCTCCAATGTGGCTACTATTGGCCAATGTTATATCAAGATGCGAATGCTTTTTCTAAAGTATGTGTTCAATGCCAAATGCAAGGAGGTATTTCTCGTAAGCATGAGCTTCCCCTTTCACCAATCCTTGAAGTTGAGCTTTTTGATGTGTGGGGAATAGACTGTATGTGGCCTTTTGTGAGTTCGTTTGGGAATAAGTATATCCTTATGTTTGTGGATTATGTGTCGAAATGGGTAGAAGTAGTGGCTTTACCCTAAAATGAAGGAAGAAGTGTCACCCAATTCTTAAAAAGGTATATCTTCACTAGGTTTGGCACCCCCCTACTATCATTAGTGATGGAGACTCCCATTTTTGTAACCTCCAATTTGAAGCATTACTATCCAAGTATGGGGTTAAGCACAAGGTAGCATTTCCTTATCATCCCCAAACTAGTGGGCAAGTGGAGGTATCAAATTGTGAGATCAAATACATATTGGCAAAGACGGTTAATGCTAACCGGACTGATTGGTCAAGGAAGCTAGAGGATGCCCTTTGGGCCTATCGTATAACTTTCAAAACTCCCATAGGCATTTCTCCATACCAATTGGTGTTCGGAAAGTCTTGTCACTTGTCGGTCGAGTTGGAACTCAAGGCATTAAGGGTTTTGAAATCTGTGAATTTGAATTGGGAAGTTTTTCCTAGAGGGCGTATTGATCAACTCCATGAGTTGGAAGAATTCTGGCTAAGAGCTTATGAGAGAGTTCAACCCTCTGTATAGAGAAGATGAAGAGATGGCATGATGCCAAAATCCTACACCGAGAGTTTCAGGTAGGTGACCTTGTGTTGCTTTTCAATTCCTGGTAACAGACCATGTCTACAACTTTTTTTATGTTATATATTGAATCTCCACCACCTTTTCAGTCAGTTTGTCCAGTTGTAGTTGTTGTACTTGCTGAAAAAAATCTTAGCTTGTAGGCAATCTACTTCAGTAATAAGATGGGAATCCCTCAACTTATTTCTCATATAGTGAGATTCCTCCTCATATGGTTGGTAAACTTCCTCATTTCTCCCCCCTCCCCCCATCACTGACCTTTCGGGTTGGTGCATCTATCACATGTTTCACTAGCACCTTGATATGTGTCATAAAGTGTGCCATTTTCTCATCTTTGGCCTCTTCTTGAGTATCTCCTTCTTTGACAACTTCCAAGTTCAAGCACTGCCCACTACTTTTGCATCACTGGTGTGCCATGTCTTGTTCGTCTTTGTCATACGTCTTTGTCTCCTTAAAATCCATGCTCAAAAAGGACAAATACAAATAATAAATGTGAGACAAATAATGATTAAAAGTATGTATTTTTGACCTCACATAAACACCCCACACTTAAATTTTTGCTCGTCCTCGAGCAAGCATTAAAGCTCTCTAAAACAAATCAAACTAAGGATTCCATCACTTTGGTTGATACAAACAATTAGGCCATATTCAAATTTCAAACCATCAAGTACACTTCTCAATCATTATGCACGACATACAATTAAACAACAAACCTCTAACCTCCTAACCTCTAGGAAGGACTCTGAACTCATCAAATTTAAGCTTGTCACCTACTCTCATCAAAGAAAGCTAATAAAATCACCTATCTATCATGAAACAAGTGCCCTCACAAGAAGAAATAGTCCACACACTCAAATCAAAATATTGAATATAAATTAAGGACTTAGCATCAAGGAATAATTCACACTCAAAAATAAAATTCACATGTATGCACAAAGAACCATATGCTTGCCCAGTATGTACATCTCCACTAATTAAGCATGCTCGAATAGAATCAAATAGGACTTTAACGGGTTGTAATGTAGGCTAGGGGACGGGTAGGAAAAATTATTTAATAGTGACTTACACTTCCCTAAGCACTTTGTATTTTTAGACTTCATCACCCATTATTTTCTTCTCTTTATTTTCAGCCCTCTCTTCAACAATTATTTCACAAGTAATTCTCATCATCTCAATAATGCTTCCATCAATTTTTTCTACAATAATAATTTATTATTATTTTTTAAAGAATTTTTTTTCTTTTTCTCTCTTTTTTTTTCACATTCTTTCGAAGAGGGCTTTTTCACACTTTGTAGCTATCATTGCTTACCTTTTTCACTCAACCATCACCTTTTCTTCAGAATTAACAATTATAATAAGTCTATGCTACAGTGCTCAAGGAAGCAAGGTGCAAAAACTAGGGATTCAACAAAAGAGTCAAGGCAAAAATATGGCTATCAATAAAAGGCTATAGGCTCAAAAGGGCTAACTAGTGATATAATATCTGAAAATGCTAAAATTCACAAGACAAATCAAAGAAAACCTATTATCATCTCCTAAACAAAGCAGCACGTTTTATTTTGCTTCAATAACATGCAGGGCAAGTTCTAGACTAAGATGCAAAACATGGAATAAACAAATTCTCACCACACATGGCACAAGTATCAATCAAGATGGATCAATTCCACTTCTAAGAGAGACATGATCATAACAAAACTACAAAATAAAATAAGTTATATACAAAGTCACAACCATGAGCCTCGGTGTCAAAGAATCTACAATTTCATTAGCAATCCAGCATTCATAAGAAAGTACTACTCAAAATTAGGCCTAGATAGCAAGTATCAAACAACTCAAAATGGTCTTTTCTTTTCTCTCTAAAAAAATAAAAACAAAAAGAACAAAATTTACTCCCTGTCGGTTCAAAGGGACTATCCTCAGGAAAAGAACCGAAAACAAAAGCCGAGGAACCCATCCTAAAATAAAGAAAAGACTCAATAAAACAGTAAAAACTAGGAATTCATTCTCCCACCCCACACTTAAAACATGACACTGTCCCCAGTGCAACAATAAACTAAGAGTGAAAGAGAGAATTTTTTTTTATGACATGAAAAAAACCAAAAATAAAAGAAGGATTAGGTTAAGTGTGCTTCTACTAACGAATAAAAACTTTTTTTTAATTTTTTAAATTTTTAATTTTTTTACGAAATAATTTTTGTACCCAGGTCCGCGACGCGGCCTGGATACGGACTTTACAGTCCGAAATTTTTTTGTCATTTTTTTTATTTTCTTAAAAAAAATCAATATTAAACAACTCTAAAGCACACTTCACCCTAACCAACATATGTGGAAGAATCCCCACCCCACACTTGAAAAGATGCTATGTTTCCAAAACATCAATTAAAATTTTAAAACAAGGGTTAGGAAAACAGCTGAGACCTTTAGGCCTAGTTAGTAGCATGTTCTCTCAATTTTCATCAACGGTCGTCACCCCACACTTAAGCTCAAACGTGCTCCTTAGCTCCAAATTTTGGATATTCAGACTTCTCCAAAACCTGTAAAAACAACACAAAAAAATGACACTAAAAAAACAAAAAAAACTACGCTATAAATTGGGTTGCCTCCCAATAAGCGCCTAATTTAACGTCGCGGCACGACACAAGTAAGTTCACCACCTTTTTTTTATATCTTTTCTTTTTATTCTTTTTTTTTTCGTTTTTCTTATTTTATGTTTTTTTTTAATTTTTAAAAATAAACTTAAATAAAGAAAAAGAAAAAGTATAACCTAGAAAAATAATTAATTTCTAAGTCCCCGGCAACGGCGCCAAAAACTTGTTGCTTCCAATTGCACATACAAGTGTACGTGGTCGCCCAAGTAATATAGTGGCTCTAAAATAGCCGGATTATTGAACCCACGGGGACTTGTCAATTAACTATTTACTAAATTATACAAATTATGATTATTTATTTAAGGGGAGGATTTCAAAGATGAATATATATTAACTAAAAATAAAGATAAAATACTAAAAAGGCAATTAACTAAGAAAAGATAGACGTTTACACAATCAATGAATGAATCGATCTAGGATTATGATTTAACTAACAATCATGTTTAGCATCAATTTCATCAACTTATTGGATTATCTAGTTGTTGATTGACGGGGTTGATAATATAGTCATGATCTCCCGACCTTTAACCGTCTACCACAATTAACATCCTAACTACATCGTTGAGCGGGGATAGACTGAACTAACTATGGAGCATTACGTTGTCTTCCCGTATTTGAGCCAAGCAAGGCACCTAGGTATATCCCTATCCTAGACACAAATCAATTCAAGTGATATGCAAGAAAAGATCACGCTCCTTATATTCCACGTTCTATCCCTCTATTCCTCTCCTGAGTTCAAAAGAAGACAATAAATTTATTCTAATGGCGGCCAAGCATCAAAATAGTAATCACAAGAATATAAGAACAACCAATATGATAAACAATTATGCTGAATCAAAATCACTAAACAATCATTTTGTAAGTAAATATAATCTAAGAACGAGAAGTTTAACTCCACATAGACATAGAGCAATTACAACGAATCATTCAAAGAAAAGATGTAAAATAAATAAAAGAGAAGAAAAGATAAAACCCTAGATCAAAAGTTATTTTCTACATTATATCCTCCTCTCCTTAATAATTATTCTTATCGACTATTTATAGATATAGAAAACCCTAAATAAAATATTGAGTCCAAAATAAATTGGGAACCCAAAACTTTAACGGAATTGAATTCCACTTGAAACATTGCTCGCCAACCGCCTCATGAAATAGGGGTCCTTCATAATTTGCCACGTGGCACAATTGCCATTCTCAATTCGCTGACTCGCAATTTGCAATCTTCTGTGCTTCAAATTACATTATTATATTAAATTTTATCCATTGAGCTGCCTGGTTGATTTTCTTCTTCAATCTTCCATCTTTAATTCGTTTTAGCTCCAATCTTCTTCATCTTCACACCAATTTAATCGTACAAATAAAATACACTATTTAGTACAATCCATAAAATCCATGCTCAAAAAGAACATATTCAAATAATTAATGTGAGACAAATAATGATTAAAAATATGTATTTTTGACGTCACATCAGCCTCATTATAGGAGTGATTCATTAGTGAAACCTATATAACATTATTGTCCATAGACTTGTTCACCGCATCTAAATACTTGTAGAAGCTCTCTAACAATACTTTATTTAGCAGCCTATGGTTCAAACACTAAATTACCTTCTTTTAAAACTATATTCAGGCCTCATGTAATGCTTCATCCGACAGCTGTCTAAAATTATTTATCTCATCTATGAGCTAGATATGCCTGCTTGGTCCACAAGAGAGGTAGTTTTAAATATTTTGGGTCTATTATCCAGGGAGAAGGAGAAATAGACGAGGATGTCACTCACCGGGGAAGGGTGGATGAAATAGAGGCTTGCATCCAGAGTCTTGTGTGATAAGAAACCCAAACTTAAAGGCAAGTTCTTCAGAGTGGTGGTTAGACCAACTTTGTTGTACGGGACGAAGTGTTGGCTAGTCAAGAACTATCATATTCAGAAGAAGAAGGTGACGGAGATGAGGATATTGCAATGAATGTGTGGTTTTGCTAAAAGAGATAGGATTAAAAATGAGAATATTCAAGACAAAGTGGGAATGACTTTGGTGGAAGGCAAGATGCGAGGTTGAGATGGTTTGAGCATGTGATGAGAAGATGCATGGATGCTCTAGTGCAGAGGTGTGAGAGGTTGGATATGGATGATTTCAGAAGAGGTAGAGGTAGAGGTAGACTGAAGAAGTATTGGGGAGAGATGATTAGACATGACATGACTCACTTATGGCTTACAAAGAATATGACCTTAGATAGAAAGGTGTGAGGATGCGAATTAGTGTAGAAGTAGTAGGTATGAGTGTGTTCATGCTAGTAGGTAGGAGTGCACTGCCTTGGTGACCTTACTATTAGTCATAGTGCTATGCTTGTAGTATCTTGTTTTTCAATTTTGTTGATATTTGTTGTTTTGTGTAGTTTGATGGTAGTATTATTTGGTTGAAGTATTGTTCTGCTACTATCTGATGTTTTTTTTTTTTTACTATCAATTGTCTCTTGTACTTTCATTTCATCTTTTTAGTCTATTTTTGTCTTGAGCGAGGGTCTATCAAAAACTGTCTCTCTACTTCACCTTTGTGGTAGAGGTAAGATTTCCGCACACTCAATCCTCCCAGACTAACAGCTTGTGAAATCTACTACGAGAATATGAAAAACAAATTCCATGTTTTCTTCGAGTGTTTGCGCATAAAGCTTCTAAATAGACTTTCCAAAGGCTCAATTTGTGAGGTTCTAAAATAATCGGACTCGGCCAATGAATTTTTCCAGTGAGTTTTAAACTTTTGTGTGTTCAATTGCCATTTAATCATATAATAGAATCTTGTGACTTCTTTCATAATAAAACTAATTAAAAATGAAATAATATATTGTAATAGCTGTAGGATTTAGTGAAGATTATTTTTTTAATAAACACTAGTATTATTTTTTTGAAATTATATCTTAAATATGATGATGAAACTCATTACTAAGAAAATCTGATACAACCCAGAGAATATACAAAAGGAATTGCAAGAAATTAAAAGAGCTAAGGTATCTAAGAAGAAAGAAAAGAGAACTATGAAACTAACAATATTCCTATTGATTGCCAGTGACAATGATATTATACATCATTATAATGAGACTATGTCACAAATCCATTTTAGAGATGGGTTTTAGTAGTTTTACCAATGAATTTCATACATCTCTCACTACAAAAAAAGGGATCAATAACGGCAGTTGTTTGGAGGGTATTGCGGCGGTTTTAACCACCGCTACTTACATTTCTAACGGTTTTAAAAGACATCGTAATTACGTCTGTCACAAAATATTTATGGCGGTTTTTGAGAAATCACTGTAATTGTAATATCTACAAAATAGCGGTTTATCAATCTATATTACAGCGGTATATCACCACCGCAATTGTATATGTGAGCATTGCCTAAAACGACTGTTTTAAACCGCCACGATACGAGTTTAATGCAATCAATTGTTATTCCTTTTTTAGATTCTTAATTTTAATCCATTTCTACACCTGTTTATTGTTCGAAGCTTATTTATTTTCTCTCCAATAATATTGACACAAACATACCAGAAAGATTACTGAAACAAACCATTCATAATTTGATTGATTGCAAAATTACATAAGGAGTAATGTTTTACATCCATTTGAAGAAAATTAACCATATCATTTATAGAAATAATATTCGATGAGGAGGACTCGTGTGATCCACGTTAGTAAGATTCATCCGGTGAACTTTTTGACTCTTAGGTGAATGGATGCCACCTGCTTGAAATAAATGTCATGAGTATACCCTTTCGGCGATGCTACGAGGATGAGTGGCACAAACTCTCTTCACAGTAAGTGTCATGAGTGTACTGAATCTTGCAAGAGCTTCTCCATGGCTGTCAAAACACGAGAGGTAGCATTGACTGTCAACAGTCATGGAGGCATGCTATGAAGAAATAGAAAGAAAAATAAAACAAAGAACAAAGAAAAGATCAGATTTTCCGCAACCACACATGCTGGTTCTTTTCGCTTATTTCAAACAAATTACAAATGATATAAGAAATTGCTAATAAGGATATTACCTTAAGAAGGTATTGCGTCAACAAGCTTCCCTTGGTTTGAACCAACCTACCACTAAAACCTGGCCCTGTTATTGGCAGCTCAGGTTTATGAGACTTCAGTGGATCCTTCAGCCTTTTTCCTGGGTGCACGAGCAACGCAAACTAGTGCTCCTCTTTCACTCAGTGTTGGATCATATAAAATGTGTGTTCCACCTTCATGTTTATCCCCAACTATTGCAAAGATCTGAGATAAAATCCCAACCTTTATGCATGCTAAGATGGGAAATAAAACCAGAGAGTAGAAGTTCAGGAAACGAGCTTCTACAACAACATATACCTTTTCTTTCTTTCTTTCTTGGGATGAAGACTTTTGGGGGAAGCAGGTTTAAGAAAACACATTACAGCATGGTTATAAAAAATGAATTTCCCTCTTCATGATATACATAGCGGTCACCACAACATGTGCAGTAATCAAGTGACATGACAGAATATTTGCAAGACTGGGAGTAATCTGAAACTACCTGATTCAGTCTAGGGTGCCAGGCACACTGCACAACATTGTAAGTAGGAGATATTCCAACTCTTGACACTAGCTCCAGCTTTCCTCAATCAAAGAAGCATAGCATTCCTCCAGTAGTCCCATCTTTTTCAACAGACGTCCCAGTTATGAACAGTTGTTCATCAGGACTAAATGCAACGTTAGTTTGAGCATATAATTATTTGGGAGATCATCGAACACTTTCGAGGGTTCTTTCATCTGGCGCAAATCCCAAACCTATGAACCCAAGTCAAGATTATTATACATCAGAGAAGATGAATGTCGGTGTACAAACTTCGTGCCTAGTCAAACTACATCACATAAATTGAGACCGAGGAGTACTATGTGTTCCTTCTATAAAATTGGCAGATTTACTGAAATGATGTTTTGTTGAACAGGATGCCCAGCCTCGTAATATTATTATCTTATGGAAGGCTATTGTTGAAGCAGTTTAACATGTTTTAATACTTAATTCAGATATAAGTGCCCAAAATGTTATAGTCAAATTATAATAGAGGAGCATACCTCAAGAATGAAACGAGTTGGTATTTTCCATAAACCTGAAAGAGCGGACACAAAATGTTTCTCTTGCATGACGAGCACCTAAATCAGTAAGTCTATTAGGCTAAGAGATGACATAAAAAATTCAAGTGTCATATATTACGGAGGTATGAGGAAAGTAGAAACTGCTGCATGACAATCAAAACAATCTTGTTATGCAACTGTCACTGCTTGATTTGAAAAGGGATTTGAGAAATTGTAGCTAAAGATTTGAAAAGGGAACTTCAACATTTTCAAATTTCAAATGAATCTCTAGTGTGATGAGCAAAAGCATGAAACTTTAGCAATTAAACTTTCTGTTATGCAATTGTATACAACATTTACAACAGCTTCTATATGCCAAACATATAGAGTGTGTTTGGTATGAATGAAAACATTTTCCGGAAAATGTTTTCCAATTTTCTCATGTTTGGTTGGCTTAAATGTTTTGGAAAATGTTTTCCAAATCAACTTATTTTCCTCAAATTTAAGGAAAATGACTTCCCTTCAAAAATTAAGGAAACATTTTCCAAAACTTTCCTTCACCCTCAAATAACAATTTTTTTCCTTATCCCACCCCACCCCATCCCATCCCTACCCTCGACCCCCCATCGGCCCCCACCCCCCCAAAAAAAAAAATTTCGAAGTTTATTTTTAAAAAATATTTTCAATTTCAAATTTTTATTTTTTTTACTTTACCCCACCCCCTACCCCGACCCCCCCACTCCAAATTTTTTTTTTTCAAAGTTTGTTTTTAAAAAATATTTTCAACTTCAAATTTTTATTTTTTAACTCACCCCACCCCCGATCCCCCCAACCAGCCCCCACCCCCTCAAAAAAAAAAATTTTAAAAAAAATATTTTCAAATTCAAAATTTTATTTTTTTACCTCACCCCACCCCAGACCCCCCCACCACCCAAATTTTTTTTTTAAGTTTGTTTTTAAAAAATATTTTCAATTTCAAAATTTTATTTTTTTACCTCACCCCAACCCCTACCCCCGACTCCTCCCCAGTCCCCTACCCCAGCCTCCCCCCCCCCCAAAAAAAAACAAAATATTTTTATTTTTCTACCTCACCCCACCCCACCCCCTGACCCCCCACCAGCCCCACCTCAATTTTTTTTTTAAAAGTTTGTTTTTAAAAAATATTTTCAATTTCAAATTTTTACCTTACCCCCCCCCCACCCCCGACCCTCCCCCCCCCACAATCAGCCCCCCCTTCACCCCCAACCCCCACCCCAATCTTAAAAAATAAAAATTTAAAGTTTGTTTTTAAAAAATATTTTCAATTTTCAAAATTTTATTTTCTACTCTTAAGTAAAAAAAATAAAAGATATTTTCTTAAAAATGTTTTTTATTCATAAATCAAACACTAAAAAAAATTTCCGGAAAACATTTTCTACTGACCAACCAAACATGAGAAAATAAGCCAAAAATCCACTTGTTTTCCAAGAAAATATTTTCCAGGAAAACATCTTCCTTCATACCAAACACACCCTTAGATCTTATTTGTAAATAGATTTAATTTACTCATGAACAAAGAGTCTTATATCTTGTTTGAGTCATTCAAGTTCTAGTTATCTTGTTTGTTAAGTCTCAATGAATTCATTGAAAAATTCATTAGACAGTGAATCAAAGAGGAGAGCTGCACTTCATAAAACTGTTGCAAGTCTTACCTGAAAGGAGCAATCAAAAGTCAATTCTCGAAAAGCATTTGAGATCATCAACAAGAGTATTCCTGACAAATTGTTGCTCTTCCCTCGCGAATGGTTGTGAGATTTGATAAAACAGTATCAGCCTTGCCAACCATTCAAGCAGCAGGGTCCATCAACTCTACGCGAAACTTAACAGCACCAGCCTGCACAATGCGGGGCTTGTTTTTATTAGTAATGACCTAAGTTGCTCGGACTCTTCACTTTTGGTGTGGGTGTGGGATCCGTGTCCGATTTGGTCAATTGATTTTGGGTACTTTGACAAAAATCGATGGGACACTCTGGACAATTTTAATGATTTTTGTAATCAATACAAAAGCTAAGGTGAAATTGAAGAAAATGGAATACCTTTTATATAGAAATTTCTATGTCACTCATTTTCCTTTAATCTCCTTCTAGGATTCTCCTCAAGTTCTCCACATAATATCTCATAATTTAGGTTTTATAACTCTATTTTTAGATATTTTAATTATTTTTAGGCGAATCCCCGCACCCGTATTCATACATGGATCCATATCCCCGAATCTTAAAAATTAGATCATGAAGGATCCGACCTCTAGATCCGCACCCGTATCGGACACCCGCACCCGAGTCCGAGCAACTTAGGTAATGACAACTTACATATATTAGGCTGTAAGAGGGCCAGGGAAGGGAAATTATATATTGTTTGGTCATTCACTGATTTGAAGTGTCTAATTCAACTGATGCATTTTTATATTTTAGCATCTATGACTATGAAAGACCAATCCAACTATATACTATCCTAGTCAAATTATTGAGATCCAATTAATGATCAAGTTATCATGAGGCAGCTTGGGTACAACCAGAGTCGGATTTTAAAGTTTATGAGTTAAGTAAAGCTTTATACACTCTGTCATCACATTAATTTACTCATTGACGGAGAGTTTGAGCCATTCAAGCACCAGGTACTGCTTTCGAGTACTGTAAAAGCAATCACATACTTAGATTATGTACTTCTTGGGAACATCTTAGCGTTGAATCAAATCCCCTACTTATTCAGCTAGGATCAAATTAGAGATTCCTCCTTGTCATAGATAGGGACAAGTTTTTCAAATGTCATTTCAATTTGGCATCGATTTTCAGATTTATATAGAGAAAAAAGCATTTACAAGGCAAACAGACATCAAAATGTACGAAAAGCAGATAAGATTATAACCTGCACAAGACAAACATCAAAGGCAGGTCTATTCTCAGGATCCTCTGATATGTCCAGCATCTCTTATGCACGAGCAAATCTTCTGCTCATTCCACATTCACATTTGACACATTTGCAAGCACCCAAATTCAGTACCAAAGACTTAAAATTTGAACTTTTAAGGCAAAAAAACTAATCAATTACTCAATAATCAGTACAAATGGCAAAAAGGCAAAAAATAAGGAAAGATTGGGTTTATGAAGTTAACCGAACAGGTAGATGATTAAAGTGAAACCAAAGTTGGTCTTTGAAGTCAGGAAACTTAACCTCTTCTAGATTCAAATCCTTTCACCTTCTGCCAACGGCTCCATCGCTCTGCTTCCGCAACTCTCGTTGTCGTACATCGCCATTCACAAGTACAGAAAATACACGATTTACAAAATCTCCACTTCTTTCTAATAGATTACAAGGGGAAAAAGTTGCAAGTAACTGTACAGTAGTAGAAAAAAAGTAGCATCCATAATTTAGAGAACTTTGGAGTTGATTTGATCGGTGGAATTTAGTAAATTTTGCAAGGAGAAAGGCAACAGAGAATAGGGTTTTGGAGGGACTCGTAATTTGACATTAGACCACCGGTTTAAAACGTGTGATGTGACGGATGGAAAACTGCCACAATATATTGCATTCGGTGGTGGTTTTTCTAAACTGCCGCATGTAAACCGCCACAATTTCTTCCTTTTTTTGTAATGTCTAAATCGATTTATACATGGCTATAGGACCCTTCATACCTGTTTGATGGCTCTGAAATATATCACCTAGCAACATATCAAGTAGTGCTGTCTGATAATAACCAACAAAAACAACTGTTGGATGTCTAATAAAAAAGATTGTGCAATTGAGCTATACAATAGCATGTTAAGTATATGATTGTGAATTTGTCATAGATTCTGCAGTTGTGCTTGTTCAACTATCTCAGTCAATTTAATCTTTAGATAAGTTTAGATAACATTCTACTATCAATTTTCCATGTACGACAAGTTAAGTTAAGTGGTTATTATAAGCAATGCAATTGATGAAACAACTCTTAAACGCCCAAGGACCTAAGTTATTATAAAGCAATGCAATTGATGGACACAAACTAGGCATTTGGATGCATGATATCTAGCCAATTGAAAAGGAGTTTTGAATCAAACATACATGTTAACTAGCCAACTTGAAGATAGACTTCTTTTCGATTAAATAGGAGAAGGAAATGAGGAGAATTCCAACCTCCGTACGAGAGATTACTAAACAATAAACCTTAGTCTAAGATAACTAAGCTCTTTACCCTATGCTTAAACTCAATCTCCAACTCAATCTCTACTGCGATACAGTCGTTGACAATATAACCTTTTTTGTTATCAAGCAACTGGGTTAGAGGCATAAACTCTGAATAACCCCAAGCTTGTACGGTGGTTGAAAACCAAACACAATATGTCAAAACCAAAGAAAAAGAAACTATCAGACATGCCAAAAGAAAGAAATTAATTTTGAAAAAGAATATCATCTTTTGAATTACTACAATGGTATTCAACTTGCAAGAACTCCATATGAAATTTGTTACTGACACAACTAGAAACAAATGATTTCAAATAACAAAGATGTTCCAAAGTTGTCTTACATGATCGCTTGTGACCTCCACCCTTTATCTGATCATTGATGCAAATACTACAATTGCCTTGATTTTTTGATTGGGATCAAAGTCCTTGGAATCAACAGAATGTAAGTGTAACACCCCAAGCTTCCAAAGGATTTTAAAACACAGAACTCACCTGAAGACAGTGACCTACGGAGGCCACCTACGGGCAGTAGATGGATTGACGGGCCGTAGGTGGGAACCGTCAATAGCACTGTGAAATTTCAGGATTTCCAAGTTTCTGAACCTTGACCTACGGAACAGCAAGACGGTTCGTAGTCCAATTGACGGGCCGTAGATGCCTTCCAGACTTAGCCAAATTTTCAGCTCAAAATGAACTTTCTGAATTAATTGACGGAAGAGCAGGACGGTCCGTCAATTGATGTACGGACCGTAGATCTTGTCCGTCGATTGGCCCCGACAGTTTTTAATTAAGGGCTTTTCGGTCTTTTTTCTAATTGATTACCTATTAAGCTAAGTCGGTTATACCCTTAATCTTAGACCTATAAATACTTTCTAAGCGTAATTCCTTTGATTCTAATTCATTCCAAAACTTTCCTCTCTCAAATATTTCTCTCTCTAAAAAGAAACTCTCTCAACTCTCAAGGAAGAAGAAGGAGCTTGAATCCTCCATTGAAGACCTTCAATCTTCTCCAATTTCTTGTGGATTTCTTTGAGGTATGATAGTGTTCACCATTAGGAGTCTTTTCCTCTAATGGGCCCTTCCTCTTCTTCATGATTTTCAAAGGTTTACTCTAACCCAATTGAATTAGGGTTAGTGATCAATCATTATGGGTTATTCAATTATGATTCCAATTATTGATTTTATGATTCCTAGTGCACGATTTAGCGTGATAAAGTAACTTAGTGCACGAATTAGCGTGATAAAGTAACTCAGTGCACGAATTAGCGTGATAAAGTAACTTAGTGCACGAATTAGCATGAATTACATGATTTGATGTAAAGATTGCATGAACCCCAAGCTAATTCTCCCCAATTTGATAATCTATGCTTTGATTGTTGGGTTGAGTTATGATTTGATGAAGTTTATGAATTCTCTATGAAATCAAGCATGAATTATGAATGAATTGAGGATGATTTTATGAATTTAGCATGATCAAGTCAAAAGCATGATTTTCCTCTAGTATGTGAGTTCCTTCAAGTATGGGTAAATTGTCTTAATTATGGCTTTCTAAGCATGAACTTGCATTGAATTGCATGATATGAGTTGAACTTGCATGAACTCTATGATTTATGAATTATGAGCATGATGAACTAAGAAAAGATAAAGCTTATGAACTCATACATGTCTCTTATGAAGTTAATGATGCTTTGAGATTGAAGCATTAAAGTTTATGACATGTAGATATTGATGATGAATTATGAAAGGATTTTCTTAACTAAGGAGAATAGGGAGTTGATTCAATGAAAGGAACAAGAGGAGATCCCTTATGTATTTCCCCCCTCCCTATGATAGTCAAGAGGAGATCCCTCATGTCTTCTATGGAGCTATTCTAATGGAAAGGACAAGAGGAGATCCCTCATGTCTACTCATAGTAAGGTAGGGGAGATCCCCCGTGCTTTCTAATGATATGATAAGATTATGACTATGATTAATCCGTGGGAACTATGCTTAGCACCGAGAGGACGAGAGGAGATCCCTCATGTCCCATACCTATGTGCCCCCATAGGATGTCTTGAATAAACCTTTGATTAGCTAGTGGATCCACTTAAGCTAGAAGCTATGGTCTTACCTTGGCAAGTAGGACAACCCTTTTCGGTGTGGGCACCGGATTCTGTGTTGATAGCTCACATGGTCTTACATGTCGGTTAAGGCTTTTCCCCACAAGTTAATGAACAAGTGCTCTCATGATGAAGTAAAGAAAAGAAGGAAAGATGATTTAGCTTGCTTTGGCCTTGATATATGCTTTATGTTTCATGTTTCTCCTGTTTATCATGTTTTTAGCTTGGCCATTGCATGTCATGATTATGTCTCTCTCTAGCATGATTTATGTGCTTATGTGCATTGCTATCATACTTAGTACTTAATTGTGCTAACGCATACTCTTGCCTACATTAACTTCTTTGGTGTAGGACGTGGCAATTCACCATCCACTCGTGGCTAGAGCATTGACTTAGAGTTGGGAAGAAGACTTGGTGAGTCCTCATCCATCCGAGGACATGGCCGAGTTGTTCTTATTTTCATGTCATTTCTTTTCAGTATTGGATATTGTATTGGGCTGCATCCCTACCACTTGTATTCGTATTCTATGATATTAGAAGGCTTTGAGACATGAGTTGTAGACTTCCGCTGTTTTGAGTAAAGTTTTGATATAAAATGCTCTTTTGAACTCTTATTTCTCTATTATCTTGTATGTTATGTGTGCTAAGGGCTTGTATGAGGCCTCTCGGGGTCTTGTACGCCGTGTTACATCTAGGGGCTACCCTGGGTCGTGACAGTAAGTATATGGAGATCTGACATCCCTTACTATGCTCCTTACCTTTGGGAATTAACCTGAACTTCCTATAGAAGAAACATAAGGATTCAGCAAAAAATACATTCAAAATGTGTGTTGGTGGAAAACAAATGGATGAAGGAAGTACCATCTGTGATCTCCCATGCTAAATTCTTCGGAAAACCAATCTACCCCTAGATTGGAGAAATTACGGATCTTCCATTCACGCTTAAATGAGTTATTAGATTTTACCATGGACAAACATTCACCAACTGCTTGCCTTTGGATATGTTTAGTTCGTTTTTTTTTTCTTCCCACTCGGACAGATCGACTGCCTTGGCCGACCAATATCTCTGCTCCTAAGGAACATTTGTCGTAAACAAGGTATCTGGCCTCTTTAAATATTTTATGAGGAAGAAATTTGGGAAGTCCCCATTCAGACTTGATGGAATTAAAATGCTGCATTTTTCCTAAATGAAGGCATAACAGTTGAGTCAATTGGAAAACGATAAACAGAAATTTTCTCTGTTTCTACTGATCAGACTTTTGTGTCAAAACAAAAGTAGAGAAAATAAATATGTTAAATCATGACATAAGATATTAATGTACCTCGCACGGTAAAATAATTGTTACAGAGTTGATTGAACACAAAGAAGGTAACTGTAACATTGACCTCCCAGCCAGCAGGCAGCGAACTTGTCCCTGAAATGGCCAAGTAAACTGATATATGTTCACTTCCTTTTTCGCTTCTGTTCCCATCAGGATAAATTATCATTTTCCTATAGATTATGCATACAAAGATCAGACAATAATACATTATCTTAATAATGGGGATTAAAATAAGTTTCTTATTACCATTTATAGCCGGAAGCTTCAAATTCATTTGATTCATAATTGTCAATTCCACTTTCTGAAAGTAGGGAGAAAGCTTCAATCTTCAACAAATAGTGTGTTGGTGCAGCATCTCTAACTTCAACTGTCACTTCTGCCAATTCATATTGCACACCAAACAAAAGGGATAAGTTACAACTAGGGTATAACCAATCAAATAAATGCTATATTATTTCCATCTAATAACCTATTATAAACCAAAATATATATATATCTAGTTCATCGATCCGAAGTAAAAGTATATTACAGTAAAAAAGAAGAAGCTATACACGATAAATATTGTATCTTGCATCATGTAGTTACATCGATCAAAAGTAGTTGAATACGAATCAAAAGAAAGAAGTTTATTGTAGAGACTTAAACCTTCATCTTGACAAGGAATGGAGCCCATATATTCCTATTGCTGACCACCAAAGAGAAAAAACCCTAATATTCAGCACTTTTCTATGCTGACCACAAAAAAGAGCCCATATATATATATATATATATATATAAATCAGTAATATCCCTTTCCCTTCGGAGCTCAAATTAAGGGATTAGAAAATTTTAAATTCCCGTGGTTTTGGGGCTTTGGAGAGAGAGAGTGTTTGATTTTCTTTACCTTTTAAAACAAAAGGTTATCACTTTATTAAGAAAAATATATAAATAATATTCGGTATAGATTATTTTTATCCATATAAACTTCAACTGAATTATCTATTTTACTGTCTAAAAAATAAAAATAAAAATTCTTTCTCCTCAATATTATATTATTATTTTCATTTTCTTATTTCATAATATACATCTTTTCTTTCTTTTCTCCAAATAATCACCTTATATAATTTTCATGTAATATAAAATTTTATTTTAAAAAAAAATTCTTTATTTAATATAAAATTATATTTTAATTTTAATTTCTAAATAACATAAATTTCAAGCAAATATTATAGAAATTTTTACATAAAAGAATTCTTTTAAGTTAATTATTACCCTTTTTTAGAGTACCTTTTTATTACTGTCCATAGCATTATTTACTTTAAAATCACTCATTAGTCACTTCATCTCTCTCCCATCTTCTCCTTCTCCATCTCGCTAAAAATATATATATATACTTTTAGAACTCCGAAAGACTGAATAGGAAAACTAAAAAGAATAATGAAATATCTATTAACATGCCTCTAGGCTCCAATATTCTCACTTTGTTCTTCTTCTTTTCAATCTTCTCTATTCGTTTTTCATTGAATAATGTTTACATACATGTTGCTCTAAATTCTTTGCTAAGACAAATGGTAGTGAAATATAGGTAATTAAAGCTACGACTTATTCTAGATTACTATGGTATTATTATTATTGTATTAAAATTACAAAAACAAAACATTTTTTTTACTTATCTATTTTGAACTTTCCAACTTCTATCTTAAGAAATAATTATTGATATAATTATTTTACCACAATACCTATATTAATTGATGTTTGGTTTATGTTGGAAAATGAATTTTGAGAATACGTAACTAATGTTAAGCATATTAACACGTAGCTGACTTAATATCTTTTTTATACAAAATATCTATAAGAACTAAGTTCTAATGTACAAACTTTTTTTTAACACATAGCTGATTTAATACTTTTTAAATACAAAATATCCATAAGACCTAAGTTCTAATGGACAGATATTTTTTAATACATAGCTGATTTAATACCCTTTAACACATAGTTGATTTAATACTTTTTTTAATACAAAGTATACATAACACCTAAGTTCTAATGCACAAACATTTTTTAGCACATAGTTGATTTAATACCCTTTTAACAAATAGTTGATTTAATACTTTTTTAATACAAAGTAGACATAACACCTAAGTTCTAATGCACAAACATTTTTCAAACACATAGCTGATTTAATACCTTTTTAATACAAAGTATACATAATACCTATGTTCTAATGCACAAACCTTTTTTAAACACATAGTTGATTTAATACCTTTTTAATACAAAGTATACATAACACCTAAGTTCTAACGCACAAATCTTTTTTAAACACGTAGCTGCTGATTTAATATCTTTTTAATACAAAGTATATATAACACCTAAGTTCTAATGCACAACCCTTTTTAACACGTAGCTGATTTAATACCATTTTAATACAAAATATCTATAAGACCTAATTTCTAATGCACAAACATTTTTTTAAACACATAGCTGATTTAATACATTTTTAATACAAAGTATACATAACACGTAAGTTATAATGCACAAACCCTTTTTAAACACATAGCTGATTTAATACCTTTATAACACAAAGTATACATAACGCTTAAGTTCTAACGCACAAGCCTTTTTTAAACACACAACTGATTTAATACCTTTTTAATACAAAGTATATATAACACCTAAGTTCTAATGCACAACCCTTTTTAACACGTAGCTGATTTAATACCATTTTAATAAAAAATATCCATAAGACCTAAGTTCTAATGCACAAACATTTTTTAAACACATAGTTGGTTTAATACCTTTTTAATACAAAGTATACTTAACACCTAAGTTCTAATGCACAAACATTTTTTAAACACATAGCTGATTTAATACATTTTTAATACAAAATATCCATAATACATTTTTCATTCATCTTGTGCCTTAATACAAAATTCTAAGCACAAACTTTTTTAACACATAGTTGATTTAATACCTTTTTAATACAATATATCCATAAGACCTAAGTTCTAATGCACAAACCTTTTTAATGCATACCTGATTTAATTCCATTTTTAAATTCACATATAATACTTATAATATATTTGTATTAAAAATATTTTAGTTTTATATATTCACCATGTGCATTGAAACATGCCTATAATATCCTATATATAGGAAAATATTGAATTTATTTTTTTCTCTTTTTAGCGATGTTAAAAATGTATTATATCTAAATTTCAAATATTATATTAATATAATTAGAATTATTATTTTAAAGATATGTTAAAAATGTATTATATTTTAAATGACCATTTATTTTTAAGATATATTAATATTATTTTTAATGTATTATATAATACATTTTGAATATTATTCATTAAAAATAATATCAATTAGTGGCCAATTTACATTTGAGAAAAAACACGGCCAGTTCTTATAGTTATGCGGAAAGAGGAGAACTAGCCGTGATAGTGGCTATAATTGTTAATGCTATTTGTGGTAAGAAAAGTAAGGCTAATTTGTGTAAGAGTAAAAGATATGTTATAATTCGTAAATAATGTTATATAATATATTATTTATATAAATTGCCCAGTATTATATAATATACATATTAATGGACAATTCAAATAAAAGTGAAATCATTAATGAAATACAATATATAAGCATTAGATAAATACTCAACTTTCAAGATTATTACGTTGCTTCCGTAAATACTCTATTAATGCATCACGGAGTTCAAAATGAGCATTTTTGTCCTTAATTTTTTTATGTCTACCTAAAAATTGTTTGTGAATACATGCAATAAGAACAACTACGAATAATTGAAAAATGAAATCAACAAGCACAACTGCAATCACAACCACAACAATTCTCTAGATCATAACACTAATTTTTTTTTCAAATATTGTTAAATCTGGAAACGACCTACCGGATTACTAAATTATTGTTGTTATTCTTAAAATTATTATGTTATGTATTGTATTGTTATATTATATTTAAATTAATATGTTATGTATTGTATTTTTAAATTAAAATTTTAATCTAATCATTTAAATTTTGTACATTCTTCATAGTGAAAATTAATAATAATATCAAATTATATCACTTTAAGTGACGAAAATAAAAAAATATTTGAAAGAATATTTAATTCGAAATGAAAATAGTATATATTAAATAATATATATTTTAAATTCTAATATTACATTTAAAAAGAATTACGAACATTAGAGAGTGATTGGAGTAAGAATTCTCTATTTTAGTCTCCAAATATAAAGATTGGAGAGTGATATAGAGAGAGGTTGGAGATGATCTAACGAAAGGTGCTAACAGTAAAAACAAAAGAAACTAAAACCAGCCAAGCTAGCTAGTAGAAAATGTAAACAAAATTGACCATCCCTCAAACATGATCAGGATGTATCAGTGAACGTCTAGGACTTTGCCTTTGCCTTATAAGAGGCTGATTTCATTGAAATTATTTGCTGAGATTTACTTAATTAATTATATGCAAGTTGATTAATGAGTTGAACATAGTTGATTAGTCAGTTATTAGGCCTAAAAATTTCACATTTGCACTAAATATATCCTTAGTTGTCCCCTTTGAGCCTTATCCTTTTTATTGGCAATCACATTACAAGCCTTGTCCTTTTTGAAAAAGTAACACTCTTTTGAACCCTTCCCTCCTTGAACTTGAGAATTGTGAAAGTTGAGGCTAAAAGCCTAAGTTGGGGGTGTTATGGGAAACTCATAGATGAGATGCTTACCATGTAAGGGCTTGATTAAAAAAAGAGAGTTTGAGAATGGAGGAAAAAGTTTCAAAGAAAGAAAAAGTTTTGAAAATGAAAGAAAGAAAGTGAATAAAGAGAATTAAATCCTCCAAAGGTTGAAAATAGTTGCATGTGGGGCATCTAGAGTGGAAATAAGAAAGAAAAAATAAGAAAATATTGTGAAATGTGCATTGAGTTGAAAAAGTGAAGAACAGTGGAAAAGTTGGTAAATGATGAGTTGGGTGTAGTTTTCAAGGAAGGTGTAGTCACTTGTACCTAAATGATATCCTAACCTTCCCCAAGCCTACATTACAAGCTTAACAAAGTCCTTTGAGATTTCTAACCAAATGAAGTTGAGTCAATATTGATTAAAAATATGGGCAAACCTATGGTGTGATATTTGTGTTCATGAGATGTTTTTGTAGTAAGTTTGAGTTTTTGCATCTTTGTCCCTTGTCTTGTAAATACTTTGTGAGTGTGTTGAGACATTTCTTTCCTTGTGAGGGCATGCAAGTTGATAAAGTAGTGATTTCGAAAATTCCTAATTGAGTCAAGTGAGCATGTATAGGAGCTAATGAGTTGAGTCACTTCTTGAGTTTGAGTTGTTATCAATTAATGATTCTTGGTTCTTGAAAATATGCCATGAGAATGAGGGGAGTTATTTTGCAAAATTTTTGCATGTGGACTATTTGTTAGTATCAACCGAAGCTATTTCCTTTGTGCTTAATTGCATATGGTGAAATTGATTTATGGTGTGTGTTGAAATAAGAGCCTCTTGAGTTTTTGATTTTCTTACTTGAGGACAAGTAAAGTTTCTAAGTTTGGGGTGTTGATGATTGGTGGATTTCCACTCATTTGAGGCTCTTTTCGTAGTCATATTTTTTGGCTAGCTTTGGTTTAGAGTTGGTGCTTTTAATGTGGTTTTCTTCATATTTGTAGGAAAATGAAATGGAGAGCTGATTTGGATGACATTTGAAGGAACCAAGTGAACTTGAGGCAAAAAGAGGTCAAGGGCTGAAAAATGTAAAATCTGACAGAGAAAAGACTCTTTGCGAATGCGCCCGAAGGACCGCGAACGCGGAAGCTTGGTCAACGGAGGATCGCAAACACGCCCTAGAGGCTGCGAATGTAGAACTCTGGTTAACGGAGATCCGTGAACGCGCCAAGAGGATCGCAGACGTTCCAGCCCAGTCAACTCAAGTCCACGAAAGCGGACAACTCTCCCAGAACGCACAATGTCGCATTTCAGACACATGGGCAAAATGGAAATTTCATACCTGATTAATTCTTGAGTCCCTGATTCTTTTTGAAATTCTATTCCTAATTATTGAATTGCTATATGTTATGCATGAGACTTTTGAGTTGATCTGGTCATGTCTATATTTTAGCATGAACCCTATTGATTAGTATTCTTGAGATGAGTAGTATCGTTGAGTTGTGAGTTCTTAAGTTCTGAGTATTGAGTTTTTCTATATTGTTTTTGAGATCCTTAAGTTGAGTTGTTCATGTCTATATTTCAGCATGAACCCTAATTTGAGTTATAGATTTTTAGAATCTTTTTAAACAAAACATAGTTATTTTAAACTGAGTTTTGAGAAAGTAAAGAGGAGTTTGAGAAAGAGTTTTAACCAAGAGTTGAGCAAAAGTTTAAGGTAACTAATTGATTCCCAAATGTATTAGTTTTGCATTGAGAAAGAAACTTTGATTTCTAAATGAGTTTAGGAGTTCAGAGATACTTCAGAGAAGTTACCTCTTTTAAGAGGTTATTTTGAGTAATTACCTCAAATAGAGAAAGAGTATGTTTTATACATTTGAGCATGAGTATATTATTGGGAGTAGTATTGAGCATCGATATGGGGATGAGTTTAGACAACTCAAAATCCTCATAAACCATGTCTGCCAATATGGGTAAAGGATCGTACTTTTTAGATGAATCCTTATTGCTTAGTGGGTCCACTTAGTTGAGGTGTTCTATACCCCGACAAGGTATAGGACAGTTCTGACAGCGTGAGCGAGACGTTGTAGCATCATGTAGCTCATAGTGATGGGTTTCGGTTAGAGAAACTCCCAAATAGAGTAAAGAGTACTTTCATTGTATTTTCACAAATGATTTTCTTTGAGTTATTATGTTATACTTTCTGAAGCTTTAAATGATATTATCTCTATTTACGCTTTATATTGAGTTGAATTGAGTTGAGTTGAGTATTTCTTTCAGCCTGGTCAGTTCAGTATATGCTTTTATTACATTATGTTGGTAAGAGTTCAAATGATTTTTCCATGATGACTTATATTATATTTTAGCGGAGTTACTGGCAGAGTTTCAGTTCAGTTATTTGTTATTCAGCTATATTACATACTCGTACATTCCATGTACTGATGTCATTCGACTGCATCTTTTTATTATGCAGATACAGGTAGTTAGGATCCTCAACAGGAGTTACGTTGAGATCACTTCATCCGCTTGTCAGTTTTTGAGTAAGGCCTCCTTGGTTCCGGAGGACTCCAGTTTTATAAGTAGTTAGTAGCAGTTCTATTGAGGAGCCATGGGTCTTGTCCTGACACTCGTCTATATATAGTAGAGGCTTCATAGATAGACAGAGTCGAGGTGTCTTTCAGTATTTACTCTCTTTGAGGTGTTTTCAAAACTATAAGTATTGTTATAAAGTATTTTCCATATTTTATGAGATGAGTATTTGAGTTCAACTGATTTAATTTTGTTTATAGCCTATCATTTCTCAAGTAAGGCTTTGATAAGTAGTCAACCAGGCCAAGGGTTCGCTTGGGGACCAGAGATGGTTCTCGAGTGCCGGCCACGTCCAGGGTGTAGGCTCGGGGCGTGACAAACTTGGTATCAGAGCACAGAGTTTGAGTGTCTTAGGATTTCTATGAAGCCGTGTCGGTAGGATCTTATTTATGGTGTTGAGGGCCCCACTTCTATAAATGAGGGACTATAGACATCTAAGAAAAGTTTCCATTCTTTCGTACTCTAAATCGTACGATATAACTATGTCATAAGGAACTTATTCATACTCGTGCGTTATCAATTCGACTACCCCTTATACTCTAGGTGGTTGAAATAGTAAATTTCAGATCCTTATCGATGTGTTACTCTCAAATAAAGTCTCCAAAAAGTCATGAGATTATAGAGGGGATGGAGAGAAGCTCGTGAGTGAGCTTAAGTGTTTTGAATTGGATATAATACACCCTTATTCATATGAATTGTGTGTTCGAGCTAAAAGCGAGATGTACTCCCAGACTCTCTTCTCTAAACCTTATTCAGGTGAGACTTTTATGAGGAAAGTGTGTTTTAGAATGCTTGGGTAGTATTTCACCCGAAAAGATGGTATCAGTTACAATGTTATGAGCCAATAGTAGTAGAAGTGCCCAGAGTTAGAAGTATATATTTAGAAGTGTAGTAATCTAAGGGATGAGGATAGTTATTGAGTAAAGTATGTATGTTGTAGCCATGTACCTAGTAAGTCATTAATGATGGGTTTTCCCCTTATATGTAGGCTAAAGAGTAGTAATCTTGTGTGAATTTCATGATAGAAGGTAGAGGAAGAGTTACTAGTTAGGATGAGTTAGAACATACTTTAATCAGAAGGGAGTTTATGTCGATGCACCATTGTATTAGTGAAGATCAAGTATATGTGTTGAATAGAAGAGTAGAGTATTCATGAGGTGATAGATCTGCTAGGCTTATGATTTTTTAAAGGAGAGCCCCACGGTATTCAGAGGGTTATAGAACTAATTAGGCAATGATGTATAGTGAGTGGGTAAGTGGTACTTAGGTTGTGAAAATGAATGTGACGGTAATATGTAAGTAGGTAGACTAGAGATAAGGATTGCCTTACCTGTCATGTGCTCTTAGTAGGTGAGTGTTTCTTGCTTTTAGCAGTAGTCGAAAGTTAGTGTAGTATGTGAGCAATTATATTGATGTCCGTATTTAGTACAATAGACACCAAGCTTGAATTTGAAATGAGTGTCGTGAAAAAAAAAGGATGGCAACAAGAGGGTGATGCTATTAGCTTGGAGATTTGATCTGGTAGATTTGACATAAAGTAGATGAGGAAGTAAGGTGTTAGTTTGCAATGAATGTGAGTGGTATAAGTGTGGGTTCTGACTCTTAGATGAGAGCAAGGGAGTGTGGCTAAGTCATTAGATTAACAAGAGCATTAAGAGGTGTACCTGAGATCGTATGTAGTCAGACGAGGTTCCAATTAAGTTAATGATTTTTCATGTGTGCCTAGATAGTATATTTGAGCTGTCAATATGGAATAGGCTGATGTAAGAATTATTTTTCCCTTAAGAGTTAGATGAAGCGGCCTTATAAGCCAATGGGAAGAGATTAAGAGAAGCATATGAGAAAGAGGTCTTAGAAGGAATCTTTGTACCTGCACATAGAAAGTTTAGTAGCTATGAGGTAAGCTTTTCCTTAGTATTAGAGTAAATGGAATGTAGACCAATTTAGAGATGATGTAATAGATCCATAGCTTTAAAGTGTCAGCTTCAAACCTAAGGGGGGAGATGATAAGATGAGCAACCAAGTCAAGTGTGGAGAATTAGATAGTGAAGTGTTCAGAAAGAATTTTAGAGATATATCAATCTATTCATACTCTAGTGTATTTCTCAAAGTTCAATTGTTACAACATCATGTTGATGTCTCTAATATCAGAATTGTGTTCATGACCTATGCTCATACACTTCAAACAGATTCACATCTATGCTCAGTTTCAAGAATGAGGGGCAAAGACTTTAGCCCATTGATCTCAATCTTACTCCATAAAGTTATGGATATCAGCCTCATGATATGAACATATTCATATAAGCACTCCTGTCTCATAGTATACTCAGTCTCTCAAATTCATGATTTACTCTCAATGGCTAGCAACATAATGTTATGCCATGCATATTCTTATATAAGATATCTTGAATGATCGTGCTTATGATCTTTCGCCCTAAAGCTCTTTCAATGATCCTTTTTAGTTAGAGAATGATGTTGATGATAGTAGTTGAGTGATGATAGAAGGAGAAGGTTGATGTTTCTTATGTTGGTAGACAAGTTCATAAGTCAAAAATATAGTAAGAGTAATTCTTTTTTCCTTTCATTCTCAGTTTAACCATCATTTGAGGACGAATGATCCCAAGGGGAAGATAATGTAACACCCCGAAAATTCTAACAAAAAATCAAACCTTAAAATTTTTCTTCAAACTAGTGTCACGGAAGGCATCTACGGCCCATACACCTTTTCACGGATCGTAGATGGACTCGTAGAGTTCAAGTTCAAAATTCAGTAAAGAGTATTGAGTTCTACGGACCATGTATACGAGCCGTATAACTTTGTACGACTCGTAGACTTGATCTGTAGGTCAAGTCCGAAAACCCATTCCTCAGTATTATTTTTATGACCCTTCAGTACGGCCCGTAGAAGGGTCTACGGACGGTATAAAGGATCCGTAGACCCCAACTTCAGAGACCCAGAAGTTCAACATGTTTTCTACGTGAGGGTCTATGGTCCGTAGACTTTTGTACGGACCGTAGATGGCCTTTCGTAGATGACTTCTATCAGTTTTTAAGAGGGATTATTTTAGTCTTTTTCCACCCTTTCTAAACCTATACCCCAACATTTTTACACCTAATTAAGGTCACTAGAAACCTCTAGCACAAAGTTGAGTTGAAAACTCCCTTACCGATCAAGTTTTGAGAAAGGATTTTACTTAGGTCAACTTCAAATGCTTTTATCTCTCAGCTCATAAAGAATTAGTGGCCTATAACCTATCAACTTGAAGGTCTCTGAGTCCTTTTTCCAACGCCACCAAGTTTTCCTTTTTTCGATCTCGGAGAAAAACGTTATGCTCGTTTTAGGGAAGCCATGTTAGACAGTCATAGAACTACGACTTGACCTACGAATGGTAGCTTGTTTGACGAACCGTAGACTGATTTTTTTCAAAAAGTTCCTGCACATGTCCTAGGGTTATATTGGTCATTTTCCAAGCTTTTTAACACTATTCTAAGTCATTTTTGAGTGTTTTAACGATGTATATCATTCAAGTAACAAATTTTCCTCTCAAAATCATTAATCTAAACTTCCAGAATCTAGGATTTCTCTTAGAACTCACCTAGGGTTTCTCTTCTCTATGAAGAACCCTAAAACTTTCATGCTAAAAATTCAAGATACTAAGAGAATCCTTTCACCCAAGATTTTTCCAAGTTCTTCCACTCTAGAAACGTCATAAAAGAATTTCTTTTCTCAAGATCAAGCACCAAGAATCCAAGATCAAAGGTTTCCTTTAAGAAAGTTAATGTTCTTCCTCGGGCTCAAGGAAAATCAAGTCTCCATCAATGTTTTTAGTCTAATAGCTTCATAATCAGGTATGTAAGGCTATCATAGTGTTGGACTAGTTCATCCTCACGCCCTACATCAACTTTTAAATCAGTAAAAGAGTAATCTAAGGTTCTATCCTTAGATTGGAGTATTTTTGTTATGAGTTGATGTTGAATTCTTAATTCTTGAGTCCCTGATTCTCTTTGAGATTCTTGAGTTGATCTGTTCATGTCTATATTTCAGCATGAACCCTATTAATTAGTATTCTTGAGATGAGTAGTATCGTTGAGTTGTGAGTTCTTAAGTTCTGAGTATTGAGTTTTTCTATATTGTTATTGAGATCCTTATGTTGAGTTGTTCATGTCTATATTTCAGCATGAACCGTATTTTGAGTTATAAATATTTGGAATCTTTCTAAACAAAACATAATTATTTTAAAATTGAGTTTTGAGAAAGTAAAGAGGAGTTTGAGAAAGAGTTTTAACCAAGAGTTGAGCAAAAGTTTAAGGGAACTAATTGATTCCCAAATGTATTAATTTTGCATTGAGAAAGAAACTTTAATTTCTAAATGAGTTTATGAGTTCAGAGATACTTCAGAGAAGTTACCTCTTTTAAGAGGTTATTTTGAGTAATTACCTCAAATAGAGAAAGAGTATGTTTTATACATTTGAGCATGAGTATATTATTGGGAGTAGTATTGAGCACTGATATGGGGATGAGTTCAGACAACTCAAAATCCTCATAAATCATGTCTGCCAACATGAGTAAAGAATCATACTTTTTAGATGAATCCTTATTGCTTAGTGGATCCACTTAGTTGAGGTGTTCTATATCCCGGCAAGGTATATGACAGTTCTGGCAGCGCGGGCGAGACGCTGTATCATCACGTAGCTCATAGTGTTGGTTGTCGGTTAGAGAAACTCCCAAATAGAGTAAAGAGTACTTCCATTGTATTTTCACATATAATTTTCTTCGAGTTATTATGTTATACTTTGTGGAGCTTTAAATGATATTATCTCTATTTATGCTTTATATTGAGTTGAATTGAGTTGAGTTGAGCATTTCTTTCAGCATGGTCAGTTCAGTATATGCTTTTATTACATTCTGTTGGTAAGAGTTCAAATGATTTTTCCGTGATGACTTATATTATATATCAACGGAGTTACTGTCAGAGTTTCAGTTCAGTTATTTGTTATTCAGCTATATTATATACTCGTACATTCCATGTACTGATGTCATTCGATCTGCATCTTTTTATGATGCAGATACAGGTACTTAGGATACTCAATAGGAGTTCCGTTGAGATCACTTCATCCGCTTGTCAACTTTTGAGTAAGGCCTCCTTGGTTCCGGAGGACTCCAGTTTTATAAGTAGTTAGTAGCAGTTCTGTTGTGGAGTCGTGGGTTTTGTCCCGACACTCTTCTATATATAGTAGAGGCTTCATAGATAGACATAGTCGAGGTGTCTTTCAGTATTTACTCTCTTTGAGTTGTTTTCAAAACTATAAATATTGTTATTAAGTATTTTCCATATTTTATGAGATGAGTATTTGAGTTTAACTGATTTAATTATTTTTGGAGCGTATCATGTCTCAAGTAAGTCTTCCGCTAAGTAGTTAGCCAAGCCAAGGGTTCGCTTGGGGACCAGAGATGGTTCTCGAGTGCCGGCCACGTCCAGGGTGTAGACTCGGGGTGTGACATACACTTACCAATAGTCATTTGGAATTCTAGACTCTAGAAAAAAATTTGTAGTTCATCTTCGTAGCTTAGAGTAGAAAAAACTTGTAGATTTCTTGATTTTGGATAGAGATTTTAAGGCAAGTTGCCTCACAATTCACATTTTAGTTTGAAGATTGTGTTCTTATTAGTAAAATCTCTTGTTCCCTTCTTCATATCCTTGCTTTAAATTGCTAGAATTGTGGGTGTAATTGCTAATTGAGATTGGAGTTTTGTGCTAGAAATAGACAATTCATTTGGGTCTTGATTGCTCATTCTATTGCTTTTGTATGTGATTCTATGCTTTCATGAATTGGATTTAATCTAGTTTTATGTTTTAATCTATGCTTTGAGAGTGTGCGCTTCAATCTAGCTTCCGATCTTCGTGGGTTGCTTGAAAGAGAATTCGTGAAGTGGAGAATTAGATTAATAATCATATTTGGCTTTGATTCCTAAATTTGAGACCGAAAGGAGATAATTTAGGTTTTCTTTGTTGAATGCTAAACTTGCTAAAAATAGGGGTTTAGATTAAGGTTGTGGATTGCTTTGTTGTTGAACACGTTTGAGACCGAAATGAGATATCGTGAGAAAACACTTTGATACTGAAAGGACGTAAGTGTTGATTGATGATGATCTAGCCTACCTTTGATTGAATTGCATGTGTTGAGATGATAATGAATCATTGAATGAGTTATGTTCTGAATTTCCTAAATCCCAATTATCCCTTACTTGATATTGTCTTTGCCCAAATCCATTATTTAGTTATCAAAATCGCTCTTAATGTGATAATCTTGTATATTGCATGTTTAGATTCAAACCGCTATTTATTTATCCTCTGTCTTTTCAATTGCTGACAAATTATTCCTTGTAGAATTTGACCCCGACTCTTAGTTGGATATTTTTATTAACGACAATCGCTTACTCTCAAGACAATTAAGAGAATAAGCGGTCTTAGTCAATAAAAATTCCCAACTAAGAGTCGGGGTTGAATTCCATAGGGAGTAATATAGTGCAGAGATTTCAATTAGGAACTTTAGATTGTAAGTCAATTCATTTGCAATAATTAAGAGAAGGGTGGATGATTCCACCAAATTTACGAAAAAAGGGTTTTGATATCAAGTGTCACAAATAAATTAGAATTTCAAGAATTCAAACAATTAAGGAATAATCTAAGGGTGGGGGATTAGAATTGATGTCACATAGGGGTAATTTTGTTGCTCAATGATGCTAAACAATCATGGATAGGCTGGGTCATCCTCAATGATACTAATCTTCTTTCGATCTCATAGTAATAATTCATAGAATCTTCTTTCGGTCTCACCTATGTGAACTACAATTCAACCCAATACCTTACATAATCTCTCTTTTGAGTAGATTTGAACAAATAGATCCGACCTATAATCTCTCTTTCGAGTAAACCATAGACATCAAACCTAAATTGCAAGCATTAAACTAATTACTCACTTCAATTAATCTCTTTCGAGCATAAATCCAAGATCGAAGATATGATTAAGTTTGCAACCTTAACCCATAAGTTAACCCCATGCTAATTAGCTCAAATCAACGAATGAACATCTATAAAAGAGAGCAAAACACAATATCCACTACATTAAATCAACACCCAACCCCAAAATTGCACCACTAGAGTTGGGGTTTTAGCCACACATCACAACAAGTAAATAAATTATACCTATCATGAGAGCAACCATGTATGTGATGAAATTAAACAATTATAATCAATACCCACTTTGATTTCAACTTCCAATTGTCAATTTCAAGAGTGAAATTTAAAACTCCAAAACTAAGAATATTTTCTCGAAGAACTACAAAGTTAGGAACTAAAATTCTTTTCCAAAAGCTAATCTCCAAAAACTCTCCCAAAAAACTCTGCTATTTTCTTTCTCCTTTGGGCTATTTACAGTTTCCTAAAATTAGGCTCAAAATTCACTACGTGACCAACTCGGTGACATTAGTCGGGCTTGCCAAGCAGACTTGGAAGATCGCCATTTGTTCCTTAGCTCGGCGTCCATTTGCTTCAGGCTTCAGGTGTTTGAACCTCAGTCAGCAAACTCGTTTGAGTCCACCTTTCACATTCGGCGGATTGCTAATTACCACATTTGTTCATCTTTTAAGCCTTCATTTTTCATCCAAGTCATGTCACCTTTGGCAATGGTTATCTTGTTCGCCCTTCTCTTTTGGCGAGTCGCCATTTCGCTTTTCAGATCGCCGATATGCATTAAACATCTTCAATTGTGAGCACTGTCACTTTAGGCAAGGTCAGGCCAATTGGGTGATCCACCCTTTTGGTTTGGCGACTACCAGCGTGGAGTTTACACTTCTTTCACTATTTTTGACATTTCTTTCAAGTATTCATCTATGCCTTGTTCTTTAGCCTTCGTAGCTGCAAATCATCAAAATATCATCAGAATAGGACATAATTAGGCATTGAGGACACTAATTGTCGAACTAAAAATGCCTTAAATGAGTGTAAATCTAACACTCATCAACACCCCCAACTTAAACTTTTGCTTGTTCTCAAGTAAATCAAGAATGCAATTAGTTCAAAAGGGGCGTTTACAACAGTTCTCAATGAGAGCTAACATGCAAGTGCCACTACACGACTACTCACAAGCAAATACAACGCTAAATCATGATTAAAAAGCTTCAAATGATGACTAGTCGGTATCAATCCAAGCTCAAGCTCAAGCTCACTATAACTTCTTTTCTATTGCAAAAACCATGTTTCAACAAATGCATTCACGTGCCCTCACATCAATAACGATTCCATGCTCTCACAAAGCAGGTCAATAAAGAAGTTAGGAATCAATACAACTCTCACCCTCCGAATGAGAAATACATGCAATCTTCATCCCATAGGTTTGCCTATATTTTCCAATCATCACACAACCTAGTTCATGCAAGATCTCAAAGGTTTTTTAGGCTTGTAATGGGGCTGAAGGTAAAGGTATGGTCAATTTGGCTCAGTAACTTCACCTTTTCAAAGCAGTGTTGTACTCATCTTCACCTCTTCTCAAGTTCTTTCCATTGTTTTCATTTGGAGACTCAAACCTCAACTTGTCAATCATTTTATTTGAACACCCCTTTTATTTCATCACACTCTTCTTTTTCATTTCAATTTCCAAATTTTTGTTCATCATTCCTTTCTCTCTTTTTTTAATAAGGAGAGGTTCTTTCTTTTTGTAACACACTACAAAGTTGAGTCTCCCTTTTTCTTTCTTTTTCTTCTACTTTGCTTTCTTTTCTCCTTCCTTTCCACACTTCTAATTTAGGCTTTTGGCCTAAGTTGACTATTCAAACATACCAATGCCTAGAAAAGGATTTATGGGTGAGAGTTAGGGACAATTTAGCTCAAGATATTTCAACAAGGTTGCCAACAAATGGTTTAGACTCAAATGGTGCCAAAATGGTAGCACACCCTCACAAGGTAGTCACAAAAGGTATGACATTTGGGTTTCCACTCAAAATATGTGCCCAAGATTATTTTTTACATTCACCAAAGCTTAGACAATAGGACTAACAAGGCAAATTCTAGGATTCAACAAGCATGATTTCAAGTAAAACCTCACCACACAAGGCACTTCTAACACAATCATTTAGCACAACCCTACTAGATCAAAAGCTTACGTGCAATGTTCATTGCAAGACTCAAACCAAAACGCAGCTAGTCAATACAAGAATAAAAAAGCTTATTCAAAAGTGCAGCCACACCAATTTTTTCTTGCAACACCAACACTAAACACATTTCTCATCATAAGTACTATCCAAGATATCGATATTGAACACAATCGATCCTCGAACATTAATAATGAAAACTCAAGCATCTAAAAAATTTCCAAACTCATGGGGAAAATAAATAAGGAGAGACTAAATGGACTAAACCAACAACTATTATAATAAAAGCCAAAATACCAAAATACTACAAATATCTCAAATTAAAATTGAAAATAACAAAATACTATCCAAAAAAGAGAATATTAGCACAAGTGCCCTCACCCCACCAAAATAGAGTAAGCAGTGTCCTCAATGTGAAATAAAGTATGTACAGAAGGAGAGTGGTAAAAAAATCTCCCTGACAGGCTATGCCTATAGAGTGCTCAGATATGGAGTGTCAGAAGGGGAAGCATCATCCTGGGCATCAGTGCCCGGCAAAGTAGGAGCAACAGTCGACAGTGTAGCATCAACCAGGGCATCAATTCCCGGCACATCTAAAGGAGGAATAATGGGGTCTGAAGACACCCCACTAGTGCCTACTGCAGAGGTCTCCACATGAGAACTCTCCATCGTTGCATGTACCATAGTCTCCTCGATATCCTGTAGCTCTGCCAGGGTCATAACAATCCTCTACTCATTCTCCTCTCTCCGTATCTCCTCCTCACCCGTCTCCTAAGCCAAATCATCATCATCCTCTTTCTTAACTCTCTCACCATCATCAACAATATCAATACCACTAGGCTGCTCAGCCACACTACTAGGAACCGCAGTACTCGGCACGGAGGTAGACACAGACTTGGGCATATCAGGCAAGGGAACCTCACCCCAAAGCATAGAAATTTTGATGGACTTCAGCTGGTCCGTATCGGTCCTAAAAGTAGTAAGCTCAGCCCTTATAGCAGTCAACTCAGTTTAGCTACCCTCACTCTTGTCCCTAGCCTCCATTCTAGCCATGAGGTTATCCGACCTCTCACCATACGAAGTCAAAGTATTTTGGAACTGTACCAATTGGCCTCTAACGAGGAGCAAGGCATCCTCAATAACCTTATCAATCAATTTGGGCATCTCTGTCTCAACCCTCGCCGATTTAACATCCACAGATCGATCAAGGTTGCCCATTTGATATATCATGGCCTGGGTTAAGAAAGGTCGGTAAATAGGGGTAGGTGCAACTGCTGTAGAAGTAGAAGGCACAGAGGAAGGATGAGGGGTACCTGATGGCTCCACAGAAGGAGTAGGCTGAGTGGCATCCACCTCAAGGCTAGTAGGGTCAATAGTAGGAGTAGTATCAGGTGGTGGTGGCTTCCTCCGATCCACATTATCTCTCAAGAAATCCACCTCAATCCTCCGAATGTCACTAGAGGAGGTAGGGATGATCCTCACTTTTGTCCTCTCTCGAAAAAGGACTCCTGCAGCCTCACACATCTGTGTGATCAAGACCGGAGGGGGAGAGGTCTCCTCATGACGAGCTCTCATCAATATCTCCTCACAAACAATCCCTCCGACATTAATGACTGTCCGATCAAAGATTCTACCAATGAAGACAACCTTTGGATGCCGGAGGATAGACTCATCCTGGGATGGTATGATGTTGCTACTAATTAAACCAAACCAATATCGGGAGATGATATTCATATCTTTCTTTTCAATTTGCACTCCATCAACTATCCATGGAGGAGAGATGTAAGGGGTGCCAGCCACCTCTTAAGTTCATCTAGGCTTTGTTTCAACCGAAGCTTGTAGCAACCATTCTGATCACCCTTAGTCTCTAATATTGTATCAATGGCTTCAGCGTGGCATTGCACCATCTTGCCATGAACTTCAACTTCCTCCAACAGTTTCCAAACAGTGCCTTTTTGCTTCTTCGGTAAAGCCTTTGCATAGCCTGTGTAAAACTCTTGTACCCAAGCTAGGGCATATGGAGGTCTAGCTCTTGTGAACCTCTCAAACCTGTGGAACTTGATAGAGTCCCAGATAGCAAATAGTCACTCATAACCCCATTTGTGGAGAGTCATCTCTCCTTAAGAATCATTCGTTCTCCAGCTGCTTTGAGCCTATTCAGGGCCCTTAGAGCGATGATAGGGAGAACTCGGGAAGCACTCAAATTTGTGACCAGGTTTGGTGCCAACTTGGACCTAATGTCCATCCTATTTTTTGCTATTCTCTTCTTTGGCTTTTCACTCACACACCAAGAAAAGCGCGGAGTCGCCTATTGTTATTGAGGAGCCTTAGTGGGCCCGTTGATAGAGATCTCCTTATTTCTTTTCAAAGAGGAAGGAAAAGGACACTCTCTTTCAGACTCCGTGTCAGAGGACACAACTTTTTTGCCTTTTGTTCTGGCCATTTATTAAATGGCATAACATTTTCAAACACAAATTGGGTGAAGGTTAGTTGAAACAAGTACAAGCACAAACACAGTTCAAAATAAAGTCTGAGGCTCACCGACTGGAAGGTGATATGCCTAACAGGTTAGGCGAGCTCAGGTGAGCTCGCCGAAGCTGACAGACCTCAATTCAATTTTACTCAAGGGCGGAGTCATTTCGGTGATTCACCGAATTTGTTTCAGTGAGCTAAGACAAGATCACCGAAAGTGACAGAGTTCAACTAAAAGAGACAGGCACATGGGGTGATGTCTACTCCAACTTGGCGATCCACTGAGTTTGTTTCGGTGAACTAAGACAAGCTCACCGAATGAGATAGGGCCCATGCCACATATTTAAACACAAAAGGCGATTTGGGGCTTACTCAGTGATTTACCTAATCACCTTGGCAAGCTAAGACAAGTCCGCCGAACAGATAATTTCATCCCAATGCCAAAATTCACAAGTTCAGCACCAATACACAACAATACCCATTACCTAATCAATTTTACAATCTACCCTTATACATTTCTATCCATGGATACTCAGACTTCCCCCAAAATGTCACAAAACATTGCCCAAAATGATGATTTTCCCTTAAGAAAGTCATCATTCTATCTATCATTGGGAAAATATAAGCCTTCAGAACAACACTGGGCTAATCAGACTTCACCCATAATCAAATTAGGCAAGAACCAACATATTCTCTGAATTAATTTCAACATATAACCTTCACAATCAATTTTCACAATTTCAAGCACTAAATCACAATTAAAACTCATGGGCATAGTTCAATATCATGCATTCAACCCTACCCACACAAATTAAACAACAAGATAACAATAACAATACTAAGCCCACATCAAAATATCCAATGTTACTATAAATAACAAGATAGAACTCAAAAACAAACCTTACAGATACTATCTAGGCACAAAATTAAGGGAGACGGTACTGGGATTGAGAATCAAACACTTCAATGCACTCCAAGCAAGTGAAATCACGCAAATGATATCACAAAATCAAAGAAACAAGAGTATGGGGAGTTTGGGATGAAATGGAGCTAAAAAAGATGAAAGGTTTTCTTTTAAAACTTGAAAGGACTCTTGGCCTTTTTATGTCAGGCACACTCAGTGATATGCGACTAACATCACCGAAGGAGCTTAAGCTCGCCGATGAGGCCTAAAAGAATACCAAACCCGAAGATCGATTTGGTGAACTCGATGGGGTCCACTTAGTTCACTTCGGCAGATCACCGATTGGATCCCTGCTCGCCAAAGTTGACATTACTATTTTTCCAAATTTTTATCCAAGAAAGCGAACATAAAGATGTTCGCACAATTAGTTCGGCGCATCGCCGATAAGGTTTTGGCATCACCGACTTTACCTTTTTCAACCTTTTAACTTCATTTCAACCTGCACTCACAACACACATTATTGAAAACAATAAAATAAACTTGGGTTGCCTTCTATGAAGCGCCTTATTTTATGTTGTGGCACGACACAATTCTTACTCAACAACCATCATTTTTAGGATTTGAGACAGTGTCACTTGGTAATGTTCTCTTTTGCCTTGGATTGAGATGGGAGGAGAGTTGACACAACTGAGTCTCGAGCTGTTTGATTGATACGGAGTGAGAAGTAACCGTTTGGGTTAAGGTGGAGAATTCATTTTTCAAATCCTTCAATACCTTGTCGGATCCTTCAACCTTGTTGAAGATCCTTATTAGTATTTCATCCGTTCGGTTTGCCTCTAGTCCAACTGGTTCTTTTAGTTTTGGACGATCATGAGGTGGGATATACCTATATTTTTCAAACTCTTGCTCTCTCCAGTTTCCACACCCCTATATCTCTAGTCCCTCCAACCATTGTCTCACTCCTTGTTCCAACCTTGGTTCCAACCCGGTCTTGGATAGTTTGGGTGGGAACCCCCCATTTGATTTCCTAAGAATTGTACTTCTTCATTGTATAATGCCTCAAATTTGGCATCGTCTGGGCACTGCCCACTACTTGTACTAACAACATTTACCTCCTTAAGTCCACTTCCCATAACGTGCATGGATAGCAAGTCAAGTTGGGTTAGTATTTTGGCCATATTTTCATCCCACTCATGGTCCTTCTCGATTTGCTTCTTGCTCATACCCAAATGTAGAGAAGATACTTGGTCTTCTCTAATATGCCATGCACGGTTAATCTTCATCATGACATCAAGTAATAATGCTGCTACTTCATATGGCTGCCTCATCAGCCCACCTTGAACCAATTGGTCGGCTAGCCCTTTGTTAATAGAATCCAAGCTGCAATAGTAGTATTGCAGCAACAAGTTATCTGAAACACCATGTGTTGGACATTGCAATAATAACTTTCAAAACCGCAGCCATGTCTCATGAAGATACTTGAACTCTGTGCTCTGATACCAAGTTTGTCGCACGCCGAGTCTACACCCTTGACGTGGCTGACACTCGAGAACCATTGTTGGCTCCCAAGAGACCCTTGGTCTGGCTGACTACTAAATGGAGGATTTGACTCAAGCAAATTAAAAGCTTTAAAGAGAAAAATATAATTCAGCTGTCTCAAATACTCATTTAAGCAAAATATAATATTCGCCAAACACTTTAAAGAAAAAACTTCTAAAAACAACTTGACTCTAGCTATCTATGAAGCCTCTAAGTTCAACATGGATGTCAAGACAAGACCCTAGACGCCCCAAAGTAAGCACTGAAGTGAAAAATGGGTCCCTCTGAAATGCAAGGAGGACTCACCAAAACTCTTAAATGGGAAGTGCAACGTAATCTCAATGAAGCACCTGTTGATGATCTTGTACACCTATATCTGCATCATAAAAAGATGCAGATTGAATGATATTAGTACATTGAATGTACGAGTATGTAACATAGCCGAAGCGAAATGACTGAATGAATGGACTGCAACAGATATAAATATATACTCAACTGAATATAAAGAAATAAAGGAGTGAAATCATTTAAATTTTACAAATACTTACTTATCTCTGAACTCAACATATTAAGTGGTATGATAAAAATACACTTTTAACTCTAATTGGGAGATTCTCTAACTAACAACCATCACTATAAGCAACGTGATGATACAACGTCTCACCCATGCTGCCAGAACTATCCTACACCTTGCCGGGATATAGAATATCTCAACTAAGTGGATCCACTAAATCTCTACTCGAAAGTAATAAGGAGTCGTCTAAAAAGTATGATCCTTTACCCATGTTGGTGCTCAATACTACTCCCAATAAATATATACTCTTGCTCAAATGTATAAAACATACTCTTTTCAATTTGAGGTAATTGCTCAAAATATCCTCTTTAAAGAGGTAACTGCTCTGAACTCATTAACTCACTTAGAAATCAAAATTTCTCTTTTCTCAATGTAATAAGTGATACCTTTGGGAATACTTAGTTTCCTTATATTTTTACTCAAATCATGTTAAAGACTCTTTCTCAAAACTCATCTTTTCTTTCTCAGAAAATCAGTTTAAAACAAAAATGTTTACTTAAAAGGATTATCAATAGTAAATCAGTAATAACTCAATAATAACTCAACAATAGGGTTCATGCTGAAAAATAGACATGAACAATCAACTCAAGAATCTCAATGCAAGATATAGCAACTCAATAATCAGGAAATAGAATTCAGTATTCAACACGAAACTCATCTAAAGAATTATCAAAATCAAGTATGTAACCCTAGATTATTCTTTACTGATAGAAAGTAGATGTAGGGCGTGAGGACGAACTCAGTCCGTCACTATGAGTAGCCTTATATACCTAGAAGAACAAAGTTCTTGGCGAAATCAGTGAAAACTCGAAGAATGCTCGAAACCCTATAGTTTCTCCTCTTGGAACCTTGCTCTAATGACTTGGAGTGTAAATGAACGTAAAAGATCGACTAACACTATTTTAACCCTTAACTTAGAGTAAAAGGTCAGGTTTTAGGATTAGAATGGGTGAGAAAAGTCTAAAATACCCTTCTTAAAAAGCTGACGAAAACCTTCCACGAGGCCATTTACGATTCGTAGTTTGTTCTACGGGTCGTAGATCCCCTCTTTGGAATTCATACTTAATTTTAAGGCTCAAAATTTCATTCTATGGGTCCAAAGTATGACCCGTAGAAGTTTCTATGGACAGTAGAACCAATACGTAGAATTCGTATTGAATTTTAAGGCCCAAAATTCATTCAATGGGTACAAAGTAGAAATGGGACCCCAAAATTTGACTTCTATGAAGTTTTCTACGAGTTGACAATACGGGTCATAGAAATTTCTACGGCCCGTAGAAGCAATTTTTAGTAACTGACTCAAGAAACTCTGATGTGGCAGTCTCTGGTAAAATGGTTATAACCTTTTATTCCGAACTCAAAATGAGGTAAACTTGGTGGCGTTGGAAAGAAGACTCATAGATATTCAATTTATAGGTATGGGCCATCTAATTCATTATGTTCTGAGAGATATGATTGTTTGAAGTTGACCTAAGTAGAATCTTATGTCAAAACTTAATCGGTAAGGAAGCTTTCAACTCAACTTTGTGCTAGGGGTTCTTGTGACCTTAATTCATATCCAAAATAATTTTCACACTAAATAATTGACCTTTACACCTAAGGGAAACTTAAGGATCACTCGATATGACTTTACATGTAAATGAAGAATGGTTTGGGCCTTAGCTTAGAAATATTTGGGGTGTTACATTATCATTGCCACCATAGGCCTCATGATGAAGCTCCTCCATATTACAGGCGTGAACAACCACATTCAAGAATGATTTACCCGCTAATGCCATACACTCAGTCTCAATCCTCATATGCAATCTCAAATCACGGACGAAGCAATAAACCCTCTCCTGCTCTTTAGTAATATCAGGGTAGCATGCTTGGATAACTCACCTGAATAAAGCAACTCTTATGTGTTTGCCTCTTTATGTGATATTTTGCATTATCTATCATGTATAGAGACTAATATGTTTACTTTTTCAGTTGTTTTTTCGTTATTAGGTAATCAGAACCAATTTGTGTTGAGAAAGTAACTGAACATCCATACTTCATGAGGTCTAAAGTCCCTTTAGATTTCTTATTTGACCAAGTTTGTTGGAAGACAAAGGAAAAATGACTGGAAACAGTGAGAACATTGATTTGATTGATGTTTCTATAAGTGATCCTATAATAGCCAAATAGAATGAGGTGATTGAACAAAATGTTAATAGATTGCTGAAATGAGAAGAGAGATGCAATGCATTAGGGAATTGGAAAATCTTATCATCGCTGTCAATACTCCCGTTCTGGGCGAAGAAAGGCCTCCACTTCATCTTCATCCGAAGAATCCTCCAAAAAATGTCTCAATTAACCCTCTTATCGTTCCAACTCAAAATCACCTATTGTCAACTTAGCTATCCCTAACCCACATCATGCTAGCTCCTCATATCAAACACCACTTCTTCCTCAAAACCCGAATACCTAATATTATTAAACATTCCCTATTGCATATCAAACCCTTATTGGAAGAACTCAAAATCCACCTACCACTCAACCCATGCCTTCAAAGGCCACTTTTTATGTCCCAACACTATCAAAATCATACCCTCATTTCACCACATATCCCAAACCCAATAACTATGAGAAAAAAAGAGAAGGAGTGGAAGTCCATGGGAGAAAAGACTAAAAGTTAAGAAAGAGATTGAGAAAGCAATGAAGGAATTCCACTACATCTCAGATGTCGTGGGGTTGAACTATGAAAATTTATGCACTCATCCATATTTGAACCTTCTAGAATGATTTAAAGTACCAAAGTTGGACACTTTTGATGGAGCCCACAATCCTCTAGATCATTTGAGAGCTTATTATGATCAACTTGTGGGACTTGGGAAGAATGAGGCTTTGTAGATGCGGCTTTTTAGTCGAAGTCTGAATGGAGAAGCCTTAGAATAGTTTATATCACAAGAATCAAAGCAATGGAAGAATTGGAAGGCACTCGCAAAGGAATTTATCGAAAGATTTTCATATAACGTAAAAGTTGTCCCTGATCGCTACTATCTAGAGAAGATCAAACAGAAATCTACAGAAAACTATCGAGAAATATGCTTTCCATTGGAGAAAAGAGGTTTAAGAGTTCAACCTCCCATGACTGAATGTGAGATCACTAAAGAGTTTATTCGAACTCAAAATCTTGAGTACTATGAAAGGATATTGTGTATGATAGGAAAAAAATTCACCAAGGGTATCAAGGTGGGAGAAGCTTTGGAGGATAGCTTCAGGACTAGAAAGGTCACAAACATTACTGCATTGCGAGCTAACGACAAAACCATCAAAATTAGTGATATGAAAGTGTTAGGGGAGAAAGAAGAAGAAGTGTCTATTGTTAGAGCTACCCACATGTACTTGACCCATCAAAGAAAATATCAAAACCACCATGCCAATCATAAAAGTTCTCTCGTCTGAACTTTAGGAAGATTGCTAAATTATTTACACCATTGATGGAATCCCAAACTCAACTTTATTAAAGGTTTAAAGTAGTGGGTATGCTCTGTCCTATAGAGGGAAGACCAGTCAATCCTTAGTTAAATGTTTACAGAGTTAACCATAGATGTGCTTATCATTCAGGAGCAGCTGGACAAGATACATAAAATTGTTCGACCCTCAAGCACAAAATCCAAAACATACTTGATAACAAGTTAATCACAATTGAGGAAACTTCCCTAAATGATAATATATTTTATGCTTAAGATTATGCGCAAGATGTTTTGAGCATGGTCATTTGAGACATTCGTCATCAAGGGTAGAAAAGAAGTGTGGGCGACATAAACAAGAAGCATATGAAGTTATTTCTTTCTTTCCTTTGTGAATGCACATTAAATCTCTTTCTTTTCATTTTATCTCATCCTTACCTGTAATAAACTATATTTGGTTTGAATTCTAAAAGAATGAAATACGTAGGTGGTCTATGTCGGCTTTGTTCATCCCTTTATCAAATTTGCATTATTTCTTTATGTTATAACTATGTTTGACCTGATTTCTACCTCAACGGGATATGTAGGCACCACAATGGTCTGGTCATATTCCCTGTTAGATTTTTATTTCCCTTTATAATGAAAACGGAGACACTTTTTGAGAGGATACTAAAAATTTGCTAGAAGATGGGCTTCTCCGACAAGTCAAGATTGAGGATCATAATATGCAACTTGGCAGAATTTTTGAGAGGATTTTAAAATTTTCACAAGATGGCATTTCTCCAATAAATTTGAAAAGAGAGGTTCTGTCTTTCTTCATTCAAGTAAGAAAAATAGTGGATGCTAGCAGACCAGAAGGAAGAGAATTATTACAACTCTATCAGGTTTGAAATCATGTCAAAGTATGCAACTAGGGAAGAAATTTTGAAAAGATCTAAAATATTCCACGAAGATGACATTTGGTACAAGATTGAATACCAATGTTCATTGAAGCAAAATTAGGGTAAAATTTTAAAATGGGACCTCAAAATTCTATGATGGGTAACCTCAAAATATACAAGAGTTCTTTTGTATTCTAAACTGGGCAGAATCTTTGAGGAGGGACCTCATAAATTCCACCAAGACTGGTTTTCAAACAGAGGAGTATGCAAGTCAATTGCATGAAGAAGCATGAGGAAACGACCAACACAAATTAGTCTCTCAAACTAAAATTTTTTCTTTGAATGCATATGAATAGTTAAGTCATAAAGATGACAATGTCAAAACCGTCAAGTATGAAAAAAGGCATCATTTACACCCATCCTGGCTTCATCATAATAAATTGGACAATTTCTCATATCATGTTATCTCCAATTCATTATGTTACTTAAAAGTGATTTCTATACGCTTTCTTTGTGCTTTGTAGGAATAAGAGACAAGCACGAATAGATTTTCTAAAAGTTTAAAAAATCAAGTCGGAGGATCGCCAGGCACAGAGAGTGCACTAGTCTTTTCAAAGATTCTAAATTCTAAGAATCTAGAAAATCCACCGACTAATGTCTTCCTCGACAAGTCATATCCTCTTTTATCTAAATGTCTTTGACTATTTCAAATATAATCTTATATTGTTTGTGAATTCCATCAGTTTGAGGTCTGAACTACGTATGATCTGATTCTTGTTCCAATAAGATACGTGGAGATTTTACATAAGGATTTGATTTTCCAAATGTTTCAAACTACGGATCCCTATAATGGATCTAGGGCATGTTTTGATTCAATTAACTATTCAAAACTTTATTCTCCAGACTACTTTGAATCAAGCACCCTCGAAATGAAACTTAAATAATTTCTTAAAATAGTTCAATGACTTTTCGAAAGACTTCGCTCAACTTCAAGTGATTCAATTTGACATGTCTTTCAATAAAAAATGCATTTTTTTTATCAAATGACTCCCCTTCTCAAGTGAAATAGGGACACACCTTATGTCACACCTCTAAATCAGTCATTAGTGGCTTCTAAATTTGCTCTCGGGATATTTGTCATGAGTTATATACCTTTCATCCTGTCATGGTTCAATATAATTAATTACCCTTGTTCAAACTTAGAATTTTTTTGTCAATTCAGGGACGACAGGACTACAAAGGAGTAAATATCGAATTAGTGACAAATCATTACCAAAGTCACCACTAGGCCCATCATGACCTGATCTTCACAAGTCGAAATGTCTTAACATTTTTCCTTATCTTGATTACATACTCCACTTTATCATGAATATTAATGCCTGGTCTCAAGCTTTGCAGTTGGTGATATTGGTGAAGTCAGGACATCCCTAAAATCGACATCAAATCTAAAGATAATCAAAGTTACACTTCCCTGAAGTGTTACAAGGACAAAGCACCAAGTCCATCGAATTAAAAGAGATGTTGAAGATCATAACGTCATCATGACAATTGAAGTTATCAAATTGGTGCAAGTTTTCAACAATGACCGATGATGTCAATCACCAAACTCAAATTTTATTGAGTTTGTCAAAGGAAGATAGGAATGGATTTAATCTTCGTAGAAGAATTTATCCATTCACAATAATAAGTCTCGGTAGAGATTCTTGACCACAATAATAATATCCATGTGTGTCAATATGATTGTCAGTTGTTTGTCTATCAGGATGATTGTCACGTATCTATATAGGCATACGAGGGTCAATGTTTTGAAAATTGATGGGTTATCCACCCCATAAGTGAACCATGTAATTTTACTTGTCCACTCGAGGGCCTTGTCATATAGTTTTTTCGGTTATCCACCCCATAAGTGGTTTACGTATTTAGTTTGCCCACTTGAGGGACTTTACTTTGAATTATTGTACATCTACCTCGTTATGATTGGATTATTATCGAGCATCCACCTCATTATAGTTGGAATATTATCGAGCATCCACCTCGTTACAGTTGGAATATTATCAAGCCTCTACCTGGTTACAGTTCGAACATTATCGAGCATCCACCTCATTACCGTTGGGTTACTATAAAGCATCATCCTCATTATAGTTAGAATATTATTGAGCATCCACATCGTTACAGTTGGAATATTATCGAGAATCCACCTCGTTGTAGTTGGAATATTATCGATCCTCCACCTCATTATAATATTATCGAGTATCCACCTCGTTATAGCTGGAATATTATCAAGACTCTACCTTGTTATAGTTGGAATTTATTGAGCATCCACCTCATTTATGTTGGAATATTATCGAGTCTCTACCTCGTTACAGGTAGATTATTATTAAGCATCCACCTCGTTACAACTGGATTATTATTGAGTCATCCACCTTGTTATAGTTGGATAATCATCGAAAGATGATTCTAAGCCGTGTCAAATTCCGGAGGTGAAAGATGTGCATGTCAGAATCAGTGGAGGCTGAAGCCAAATATTCAAGGAGAAGAATACATGGAAAAAATGGTAAAATATACTACTTCTCTATTTGAATTACGGTTTCTACTAATAATTTTATCGCAGTTTTGTCGAGATCATCCAAGAGGATAAATTTTCAAATAAACAAGAAGTGCGAACGACATCAGGAAGGATGCAACATAACGTGGTACTTTTTCTTAGCAGTGAATTGGGACAACGACCAAAGAGGAATATCAAACTCTTTGGAAACGACTTCCACCACAATCAAACCACACTCCTATCAGAGGGCATGTAGGTATTTCTTGAGGTTTAACAATTTTAGTGAAAGTCTCACTTGAAGCAGATTTTTCAATTTGGCTGACAATGCACCTAGAGCTTTGGAAATTATGTCCATGTAAGTTCTTACTTATGGATGTGAAGTGCACTACATTCATAGAGATTGCAAGCCTTTTTTTCATACCTGATTTATGTATCACTTCTCCAAATCGAAGGTAATCTTAGCATATGAGATTTCCTTTTCAACCAATTGAGTTGAAATACAAACAGTCTTATTCCCAAATCTAGGGATATGTAGGTGGAATTGAGGTTGAAAACTTAATTGTACTCCAACAAATCTCCTCTCATTCCATTTCTGAGCTTTCTAATCTCTCAGTAATTTGATACTGGAATAACTTTTGAATTCTTTCAAAATAACATGTTAAATAAAGCATCTTAAACTACAAGTGGCCTGAATTCTCATGTAACCTGAGATATATAGGAAACTCGATATCGGGGCCCGGCTATAATTTCTGAAAGTTAGTACCAAAAAGCACTTTATCAAAAGATGAATTAGTGGTCGGACAAAAATTGAATTTGTAAATTTTCTTTGCCTAGGATCTCTTTCATTGATCCTATCTAAAGAAAAGGACAGTTGTTGACACTTAATTTTTGCCCTCCATGATATATATTAACTATCGAGCTTCCTCAACTTCAAACAATTTGAAATAATTGTCTTTGAAAAATTTAAAAATATTTTAATTTTTTTCTAAATAGATCTTGTTGTTTTCTAAAAATTATATAATTTTATGTGTTTATATATAGATTTATATATAGCTTTCATATTTTATATAAATATTTTTAAAAATACCTTAAAATAGTGTTTTCAATTAAGTATCGATTAATTAGTTTAATGTGGTAATAGCCTATATTTGGAAACAATTAGTTTATGTTTAGGATAATTATTTTATATTGTTAAGATCAAAAAGCTCGGTAATTGATCAATAATAATCCTTCATATTTCAATTTTTGCCGACTTAAATCAATGAATTTAATTTGACTACATCTTAAATCAGATTGGCCAACTTTGCAATCAATTGGCCATTTCCAATTTACCCATCCCTTAGATCAATTTTTAGACCAAGGTTTTGGTCCAAATTAACTTAAAATCAGCCTAAATTCCTAATACCCAGTCCACACCCTCTATTCTAGATCCTCCTCACCCTCTCACGCGCACACCCAAACTTTCACGCGTTTCCTTCTTCCTTTCCAACAGCCAGATAACCCTAATCTCTCTCTCTCTCTCTCTCTCTCTCTCTCTCTTTGCAACATTGTAGAAGCCTTCCATCGTCCTAACCTTAATGTCGCACCATTTGTTCGTCAACAGAATGATTTTTTCAATCTAAGTGATGGTATTGAATATGGAATATTTTATTTGTTCAGAGTTACCACTTGGAATTGAGTTATGGTGTTCCAAGTCACCTTTTTTTAATCCCTAATTAAAAGAATATGACTCTTTATTTTGGTGTGCGAACTAGAAATTCGGCTAAGAAATTCTGTTGACTGAGGAGAAGGTGTTAGGCACCTCTCGAATCCCGTGATTTAAGCATGGTTGCTTTTATCAACTTATACTTATTTAAAACTATTTTTAGATATATTTTTATGGGCTATAATTTTGCTCGCATTTTTTTTATTTTTGAACTTTTATCAGTCTTCACCTAGTTGCGTTACCTCATTCTTGGTCTTGGCATACACTCGCTTAGAAGCATAACTGTCTTCTTTGCACGTGTTCATTACACCTAATAATTTTTGTCTACATGTACCTTTTGATTTAATTAAAGAAAGTTAATTATTAAAATAATTTGGCCAAGGTATGTCACCACATCCTTGAATTTCTTTTAAGTGTCTCAAAAAAAGATGCACAACCACATTCTTAATCGAAAAAAATATTTTTAATGTGCCTAAAAGTTCGTCTAACGTTAAAAGAAATATTCTGTCATGACCTGATTTCTCGAATCATAATGGCGCCTACCAACCCGCCAGTAGGCAAGCCAAACCCTGCGCCGGAACTTGACAGTAATGGGACTAAGGGTGGAAACTAGCCTCAACTAAGCGAAAGCATAAATAAAAGGATCACACAAGGAAAAGGCAGAAGAGAACCCAAAACTATATACAAAAAAAGATTCCTCCTTGAACCTAGAAGTCACAAGTACAGAACTACTAAAAGAGTACAAGTCCCAAAAGTAGACCACAGAAACAAGACTGTCTCAAAAGCAAAAGACAAGCCAGAATGCATAAACAGAAGGAGACAGGTAATCCCAGAACGCCATGTGCTCACCCTCGTCTCCGGAACAGACTGTTGCAGGCTCGACGTCAATGCTGATAGCTAGTGCTCGGACCTGCATCACGAAAATAGATGCAGAGTGTAGCATGAGTACCAAAACAACAGGTACCCAGTAGGCATCATAGGCTGACTGAGTAAGAAAGGTAGAAACAGACGGAAATGATAGAATCTACAACAACAGAGGTCAAAGGAAATAAACAAAAAACTAATCGACAGCAAGTCAAGAAAATACCTAAACTAAACCTAACTGGGCCCCCATAAGACACAGAAGGTACACTCAAACAAAACCCGAACGAACCCTCATAAGCTCGACAGGTACACATAAAGGCTAGATCTACGGAACCAAAGGAAATCCAACTCCGAACCAAAACCACCAGCCAACTCCAACCCAGTCAACAAGTCTGATTTCCAAATCGAGCCATCCCGCCTGCTAGCAACTCCGGGGGCCCTACATTGCAAGTCGAGTATCGTGCGGGGGGGGGGGGTATAGCAATCCCATCCAAAGGCCCTGATATCCAATCGCCCAATAGGCTAACACTCCGAGGGCCCTATCTTGCCAGACGAGTGCGCTAGCTAAAACATCGGAGGCCCTGCCCAAGCCAGAGGAGTGCGTAGGGCATGTCGACTCTGAAGAGGACCTCAAATAACTCATATCCAATTTCCTAGCCGGCTGATCACTCCGGGGACCCTGCCCAACCAAACCAAGTGAGTCAGCTAACACTCCCGGGGGCCCTACCCAGCCAGTCAGAGTGTGCGGGGCATATCAACTCTATAGAGGATCTTAAATACCAAACCAGATGGATCGCCGTCCACCACCAACCATATCACAACATGCGTATCATCTCCAAGCCATCATGGATCGGCGTCTACTACCAACCACAGAACCAACCTCGACGCACCCAACCCAGGAAGATACCCCGCCTTCGACAAATGCATCAGCACCATAGAAATAGGGAGAGAAAATAGAAGGATCACAAGCAATACCAAGCCCAAAACTAGGCTCAATTATCAGACCCAAGTCTGCTATGCCGGTTTACATGGACCTAGTCCATCCGAATCGACGTTGGATACATACCAAATTCAACCAGGTGTATGGGTCTATGGCAACACTAGGCTATCCTAGACTAAGGCCAAAAATATACTCCAACACAAATAAACAACCAACCAAATAAGCCCTTCCAATAACATGGTATTAACCTCCAAAACAGCCCTAAAATAAACCCTAAATCAAGAATTCAGAGAAGAAGAACAGAAATACAAGCTACCCACCCTAGATTCACACAAATTAGTATGCATTTACACATTCAATCTCAATCTAAAGGAAGGGAAGCCGTAACCTACCAGAAGGCCGACCGCGTGCGCTCCAAATCACTCTGCCGGAGTTTTTCCCTTCCGAATGGCCTCGGATCGCTGCCACACTATCAAAAATAGAATCACAGCATCACTATGGTCGTTTATACACTAAAATCATCAAAATCAGAGACATACCAATTTCAGAGTCAAAATCGGGAAATATGGGACCCTCTCCGAGAATCTCGAAATTGACTCCGTGAAGAGGTCCTAAACCCTCCCCCGAGCTTGTGTTCCAAAATGGAACACCTCTCGGGGCTCGGATCAGCCTCATGCAACAACAAACCCAAGATGCAAACTTTACACATTTCTAGCTCAAGGCAGCCACTTACACCTCAAATTCATGTAAATCGAGGGTCACCCAACTCTATCCGAGCTCTAACCCACATAACCACCAAGATTTCAAGCACCTGGACCTTTGAATCACCCAATATAGAGCTCTAGAACTCGAGATATTGAAGTTTTAAAATGAGGGCCGAATCTGATTTTTCGCTCGCTAAAAGCTATCTCTGGTCGCTAAAAGGTTAAATTCTGGTCGCTATAGGTCTTCACCAGCAACACCAGATTTTGTTATTTTTCAAAGTCTCCGAACGGATCCTCGGAATTCGTTCGGGACCCGATGAAAATAAACCGGATATGCTACCCCACTAAATTCGACATTCCAGACTCAATGGCGTAGTCGTAATTTCCATACAAGGTCGTTTCGACAAAAAGTGAGTCCCACACCCAAAGCGCCATTTTAGCCGAATCCTACCAAGGGCCTCAGAATTAGCCGAAAGCCCCGGGAAGCACACGAAGGGTAATTCTAGACCAAACTCGGCATTTCGAAACTAACCGCACTGACAGAATTCTCATCCGAGTGCATTTACCAAGAATGTTGACCAAAGTCAAACTTGAGCCAAATTTCAAAGGCTAAAATGCCAAATGGCCCCAAAGTCTCACCGAAAGCTTTGGGACTCGTGCCAACCATGCTACTTGTAACACCCCATATTCGGAAAGGATGAAAATTACAATTTTTTTGAAACTTGGAAGTTTGACCTACGGTTGGCACCAATGGTTGGTAAGTGGACCTACCAACCGTAGGTCGAATGTGGAAAGGAACCATTGATGCTACTATTGGGGAAGAAAATATTTAAATTTTTGGGCTAAGGCAAGGTGACCTACGGGCAGTAGGTTGACCTACCAACCGTAGGTCAAGTTCGTAGGTAGGGCCATCCGGGAAATTTTTAAGGGATCGTTTGATCTTTTCACCTAATAACTTATTTACTCATTTAAATCAGTTTCCTTCATTCCCCAACACTATATAAGCCTTTTTAATCCTAAAATCTACCTTTCCAATCACTTTGCAAAATTTCCCCAAACTTTTCTCCCTCAAATATTTCTCTCTCTAGAAGTTAGAAGAAGAAGAAAAAGAGGGCAAGCTAGGGTTCGAGAAATCAAGTTCTTCTTCATCAATTGCTCAAGGAAATTGAGCACTAAGGAATGATAGTCTTCATCCATGGAGCCTTTTCCTCCATGGAATCCCTAAAATCTCCAATTTTCAAGTTAGAAATTCCCAATTGAATTAGGGGTTTTCTTCCATGTTTTGGGTTCTTTGCAATGTTGCTTCAATTGATTGTTTTATCAACTTTGAAGTATAAATTGAGTTGAATTTCATTAATTTAGATGAATCCCCATGAACCCATGCCAATTCCCCCAATTTCGAAATCTATGCTTTGTTGGTGGGTTGAATTATAAAGTGATGAATGTTATGAAATCTCTCTGAATCCATGCATGAATTATGATTTCTAAATTAAGGTTTTCATGATGAGATTATGAATGACCTAAGGATGGTTTTATGAAAGTAAGCATGTTCAATCAAAAAATATGATTTTCCTCTATTATGTGGGGTTTTATGAAAGTAAGCATGTTCAATAAAAAAATATGATTTTCCTCTATTATGTGGGTTACTTCAATTATGGTCAAATTGCCTTGTTTATGGTTTTCTAAGCATGAGTTTGCATTGAATTGCACGATTTAAGAGGAATTCTCATGAACCCATGTGAACTCTATGATTTGTAAGGTATGAGCATGATAAACTATGTAAGGATGAAGTTTATGATATGTTAATGTTGTTGTTGAGTTGTGAAAGGAATTCTCATATATTACACAACCCATGAATGTGAAAGGTTTTCTCACATTTAATGATTCATAACTTGTAGAAACGCTTGCTCAGCTAAACTTGAACCAATGATTAAGGAGCTATTCTAATGAAGGGACAAGAGGCGATCACCCATGTTCCCTAATGTAGATAAGAGGCGATCACCCATGTCTACTAATAATGAACTTATGACTAATGAAAGACAAGAGGCGACTACCCATGTCTACTTATGATAATTGAACTTTGTCTAATCCGTGGGAATTATGCTTAACACCGAGTGGACAAGTGGTGATTACCCATGTTCCATAAACTATGTGCCGCCATAGGATGATGGTCTATGATAGACACTAGCTAGTGGATCCACGTAAGCTATATGTTGAGTAAAGGGTTCTACCTTGGCAAGTAGGATGGCCCTATCAGTGTGGGGTTAGACACCGGATTCCATGTTGCTAGTTCACATGGTCTTACATGTCGGTTAAGACTACTCCCCACAATAAAGAACTTAAGTGCTTTTATGATGTTTCTCAAGTAAAGTAAAGATGTTAGCTTGCTTTGACCATGTTTTATGACTTATGTTTCTAACCTCTTTCATGTTTTATCTTGGTCATTGCATGTCATGAAAATGTCCCATTTTAGCATGTTTTAAATGATTTTGTGCATTGCTATCATACTTGGTACTTGATTGTACTAACGCATACTCTTGCCTACATTGACTTGTTAATGTAGGGCTTGGCGATTCTCCATCTATTCATGGCGAGAGCTTAGTAGAATGATTATTGAAAACTTGGTGAGTTCTCATCCATTTGAGGACATAGCCTTGTTGTTCTTACTTTTATGTTCTTCATTTTGACATTGCATTGGGTTACGTCCGAAATGTTATTTCTCATTCTTATGTTAGATTGGCTTTGAGACATTTGATGTAGACTTCCGCAATTTTCCTAAAAATATTTGATATGAAACTGTCTTTTGAACTCTTTAATCGTTATGATCTTGTATGTATGTATGCTAAGTGGCTTGTATGAGGCCTTTCGGGGTCTTGTACGCCATGTCACATCTAGGGAGTACCTTGGGTCATGACAAACTTGGTATTCAGAGCACAAGGTTTTAGAAATATCCTAGGATGTCTCATAAGCCACGTCGAGTAGAGTTTTGTTCATGAGTGTGAATCGCGCTGCATTTATGAATGAGAGGCTATAAGATGTTTAAGAAACTCCACTTCTTTCATTACTCTTAAGTCGTGCGATAGAGTGCAACTCTATATGTCTCTCTCCTAATCCCTATCCTATGCGTTTCAGGATATGGCTACCCGAAGAGCTCATGCTAGAAGAAATGCGGGAGAGAATGTGGATCAACAAGCTCCTCCTCAAGCTCCTAAAGTTTCGGTCGGTCCTTTGGCCGAACAAGTGACTAATGCGAAGTTTAGGGCTGTTTTTCAAGTGTTGGCTCAAGCCATGACGGCTCAAGCCAATAGAGAGGTTGTGGCTCCTGTGAACCCAAATGTGGGTATGACGGCATCAAGGGTGCGGGACTTCACTAGAATGAACCCTCCGGAGTTTCATGGCTTTAAGGTTTAGGAAGATCCTCAAGAGTTCATTGATGAGGTGTACAAGGTGCTAGTGATCATGGGTGTGACGCCGGAGGAAAAGGTGGAGTTGGTTGCTTATCAACTTAAGGGTGTTGCTCAAGTTTGGTTCAACCAATGGAAGGAAGGGAGGGCGGTTAATGAGGGTCCTCTTGATTGGGAGTAATTCAAGATTGCTTTTCTTGATAGGTTCTTTCCCCTTGAGAAGAGGGAGGCAAGGGTGCTTGAATTTATCAATCTTCGTCAAGGAAGCATGCGTGTGAACGAGTATGCCTTGAAGTTCACACAATTGTCTCGATATGCTTTTTCTATGGTTGCCGATCCTAGGGCAAAAATGAGTAAGTTTATTTTGGGAGTGTCCGAAATAGTGGTCAAAGAGTGTTGTACCGCTATGCTTGTCAATGACATGGATATTTCTGGTCTCATGGTGCATGCTCAACAAATAGAAGAAGAGAAACTCAAGGAAAGGTCTAGAAAGACAAAGAGGGCTAAGACCGCTGATGGTAATTTTTCACACTCAAGGTTCGATGGACATGGTCGTTCTAGATTTCGACAAAGGTTTTCCGGTCAAGGTTCGACCAATGCTCCTCCTAAGTCCAACAAGGATAGGGTGTCCAAACCTAAGCCTCAAGGAGGGAATGGTGGTGGTTTTTCATTGACTACTTGTGATAGGTGTGGGAAAAAGCATGAGGGTAAATATCTAGCCGGTTCTAATGTATGCTTTGGTTGTGGCAAGATGGATCACAAGATAAGGGATTGTCCCTTAGCAGCTAAAAATGAAGGGGATAACCGTCGAAAAACTCAACCCTAAAATCAATCGGGTTCTAGTGGAAATCAAAAGCAAAACCGATTCTATGCACTTCAAGCTTGCCATGAGCAAGAGGGTTCTCCCGATGTGGTTACCAGTGTTGACACCAAATTTTGGTCTGATATTTTTCAACGTTAATCTTTTTAAATATTTTATTTGTTAAATAGTTCAAAATATATGTTTTGCAATTTTAATGCAATTTGTTGATATTTATCCTTATTTCTCAAAATATTAGGATTTTTATCGGTTTATCTTGTTTACATTATTTTTTGGTCACAACCGGTTTGAATATGTTCAAATATTTGCTCAGTTTGATTAAATCATTATTTTTGTTAAATTACATTTTTTATATGCCGTTGGTTACATTAGTTACATTTTTAATATTCATTTTATTCGTTACATTTGTTAATATTCTTTTTTATTTGTTACTTTTCATTTAGATATTTTGCGCAGTCTAGAAATTTATTAAAATATGGATAAGATTTGCATACACAGATATTTTATTAACTGGATAAGATTTCATACACAGATACTTTATTAATTGGTGGTTTTGGCCCAAGGTTTTAAGATAATGGTATTGTATTATAGGTGGTTTTCGATTTTCTATTTAAGCATTAGCTTGGTCATTAAGTTAGGGGGTGATGGATAAGATTTTAGGGGTAATTTTCATATTTTTTAGTCTTTAGAAATTTCTTTTAGTGTTCATAATTTTCCGGTGACAAGCTCACCGGAGCTTCGCCGGAATCCAGTGAGTCCACCACCAAAGACCCCATTTTTCAGATCACTCCAATCCTCTCTCTTTCTCCATTTTTTCCGGCAACCAATCCACCGGCAAAACAACACCAGATCTTCACCTGAAACCCCAAACCCACTTATGAAACAGCAGTTGAAACAGCCACCGCACGCACCTCCAACCAACATTCTTTTCCTTCCTACCGCCGAGCTCCACAAAAACCCCACCTCGTTTTCTCCATTTTCTCAGACCCCCCTTCACTGGTGAGCTCTAAGCTCCGGCAAGCAGTAACAACAACATCTAAACGACCCAACACGCCACCAATAACGCCGACCTCCATTTACGACGAGATCGCCGTCAACGCCAGATCCGACGAACAACAGCCAACACGGCAGCACTATACAGTCCTCTTAATCTCTCATTTTGGCTTGTTTATGTTTTGTCTAGTCACTGATATTGTTGGAATACATTTTGAGTCAAACTCTAGTAACATGTCCATTCTACCATTGTTATAAGCTATGGTTTGTTTCAATTCTTTTCATTTTCATTTTTTGTGTTACTATTCTTACGATTTTGACTAATTTTTGTGCTAAATTGATTGATCGTTGTTATGCTATGCTTTACTATATTACTCTCTTTGTTGAACTATTACTGTACTGTTTATATTGAATTATACATATTGGGTTTCAATTGTTTTATATTTAAAATTGATTTTGTGATGTTCTGATCTTTAATGATTATAGTCATTTATTATTTTAGCTTCTAAATTTGTTATATGCTTGTTGGGTTGATTCGATTTTGTTCATGAGGTTGTAATATTTTCTGTTAGAGTTCATCTTCTTCATTATATGTCACCATGTGTCATTTGTCTATTAATTGTTATTCTATTTTTATTCATGTTTGACCACTGTTAGTTTTGTTAGAATGAATGGCATGCATTTTTATAAGAATTTTTAGTGAGTTATATTGTTTATTATTTGGTTACTGTTTTAAGATTATTATTATTTTATGTCATTTTTTTGGTTAGTTTAATGTGTTTTTGTATTTGAAAAACGAATTAGTTAATTGGCCAATAAAAAAATCTTTCCGTCGATTTTAGAGGCCTCCCCAATGTTAAAAGACGGAATTTTAGTTAAGTTCATATTTTTTGCATGTTAAAATTGGCCGATGAAGAAATTACCGTCGATTTCCAAGGCCTCCCATGTTCATAAGATGGATTGTTATTTTAAAATTATTATTTAATTCATTTGTTTTTATTTTTATTTTTATTTATTTGTTACTAACACTTTTACTAAGTGTCTTTACAGGTAACCGGAGTTGCTTTCCAAAGAAGCTATTCGAACGAAATTCGAATTATATTTTTTATTCAATGTTGTATATATTATTGACGTTAGGCAAATTTAGGCCGTTTCTTATATTATTGCTTTGCTTTATTATTTGTTTATATTTCATATTCATTATACTTGTATATTATTGTTATCTCCTCCTCAATTTGAAAAAATGAATTCAGTCGGGACCCACAGTTGTGGATTTCGAAGGATGCCTAATGTCTTCCCTTCGGAATAACTTGAACCCTTACCTAGAATCTATTGGTTTCGTAGATATTTTTTTATTAATTGGTTTCCTAGTTTTCCTAAAATTAGGTGGCGACTCCCTTTAACTCCTCTTTACCCTTTCCTTGTAAACCCCTTTTAAAATTCTCTTAAATTTAAAATAGTTATTATTTTTTGAGTCACCGCGACGTTGCTCCTTTTTAGGGATGTCAACAACCGGTATGTTGAAAGTCTTTCACTTTGATGTTTATGCCTTGCTTGATCCCGGTGCTACTTTGTATTTTATGACGCCATATGTGGCTATTAGGTTTGATGTTGTTCTGGATGTGTTGTTAGATCCTTTTCATGTTTCTACTCCGATTGGTGAATCTATTGTGGCTAGGAGAGTCTATAGAAATTGTCTCGTCTCCTTATCCCATAGAGTCATTCATGTTGATCTTGTAGAGCTTGATATGTTAGATTTTGATGTTATTCTTGGGATGGATTGGTTGCATTCTTGCTATGCTTCTATTGATTGTAGGACCCGAATGGTCAAGTTTCAATTTTCAAATGAGCCTATCCTAGAGTGGAAGGGGGGGGGGGAATTCTATGTTTAGAGGTCAATTTGTTTCTTGTCTTAAAGCTAGAAAGATGATTTCTAAGAGGTGCATATACCATCTTGTTAGGGTGAGGGATGTGGATTGCGAAACCCCTACTCTTGAGTCGATTCTCGTTGTAAAAGAGTTTCCGGAAGTGTTTCCCGATGATCTACCCGGTGTTCCTCCCAAAAGGGAAATAGACTTTGGTATTGATCTTCTCCCAGATACGCAACCTATCCCTATTCCTCCTTATAGAATGGCTCCGGCAGAACTTAAGGAACTAAAAAATCAATTGAAAGACTTGTTGGATAAAGGCTTCATCTGACCAAGTATTTCTCCATGAGGTGCTCCAGTTTTGTTTGTAAGGAAGAAGGATGGTTCACTTCGTATATGCATTGACTACCGCCAATTTAACAAGGTTACTATCAAGAATAAGTATCCTCTTGCAAGAATAGATGACTTGTTTGATCAACTTCAAGGGGTTAGTTACTTCTCTAAGATCGACCTTCGTTCGGTTTATCACCAATTGAGGGTGAAAGAAGATGATATTCTGAAAATGGCTTTCTGGACTAGATATGGCCATTATAAATTCCTAGTGATGTCGTTTGGGTTGACAAATGCTCCGGCCGCATATATGGATTTGATGAATAGGGTGTTTAGGCAATATCTTGATAGGTTTGTGATTGTGTTCATAGATGATATTTTGATTTACTCAAGGAGTGAGGATGAGCATGCCGATCATTTGAGGATTGTATTGCAAGTCCTCAAAGACCAACAACTTTTTGCGAAGTTTAGTGAATGTGAGTTTTGGCTAAGGTCTGTGGCTTTTCTTAGTCACATTGTCTTCGGTAAGGGTATTGAGGTAGATCCTAAGAAGACGGATGCGGTTAAGAATTGGCCTAAAACTCTATCACCTTTGGATATTCGTGGTTTCTTGGGTTTATCCGGCTACTATAGGAGATTTGTTGAAGGGTTTTCTTCGATTTCTTCTCCATTGACGGCTTTAACTCTAAAGAAGGTTAAGTTCACTTGGCCCAAAGCGTGTGAGAAGAGTTTCCAAGAGTTGAAAGATAGACTTACTTCGGCTCCGATGTTGACCTTACCGGAAGGGTCTGATTGGTTTGTGGTTTATTATGATGCCTCGAGAATTGGGCTAGGATGTGTTCTTATGCAAAATGGGAAAGTCATTGCTTACGCTTCAAGGCAACTCAAAGTTCATGAAAAGAACTATCCTACTCATGATTTAGAATTAGCGGCGGTTGTGTTTGCTTTAAAGTTTTGGAGGCATTATTTGTATGGTGTGCATGTTGATATTTTTATCGACCTCAAGAGTTTGCAATATATGTTTAAACAAAAAGATCTAAATCTTCGCCAGAGAAGGTGGCTTGAGTTGTTAAAAGACTATGACATGAGTGTCCTCTATCACCCCGATAAGGCTAATGTGGTGGCGGATGCTCTTAGTCGGTTGTCTATGGGTAGTGTTGCTCATGTTGAGGATGGTAAGAAAGAGTTAGTTTGTGATGTTCATGGATTGGCCCGATTGGGTGTTCGGTTAGTTGATTCCACTAAAGGTGGTGTTATGGTTCATAATGGTTTCGAATCATCTTTTGTGCATGATGTGAAGGCTAAACAAGATCTTGATCCTAATTTGGTTGAATTGAAGGAATCGGTGCTCAAAACGTCCGTTGAGGCTTTCTCCCAAGGGGGAGATGGTGTGCTTCGATATCAAGGTCGCTTGTGTGTTCCCGATGTAGATGACCTAAGAGGACAAATTTTATCGAAAGCCCATAGTTCTCGATATTCCATTCACCCGAGAGCTACCAAGATGTACCGTGATTTGCGGGAGGTCTATTGGTGGAATGGGATGAAGAAGGATATTGGAGAATTTGTGGCTAAGTGTCCTAATTGTCAACAAGTAAAAGTTGAGCACCAAAAGCCGGGAGGTTTGTCTCAAAATATTAGTATTCCTACTTGGAAGTGGGAAGAGTTGAATATGGACTTTATTGTTGGTTTACCATGCACCCGGCGACAATATGATTCGATTTGGGTTATTGTAGATCGAATGAGGAAATCAGCCCATTTCATTCCCGTCAAGGTTTCTTATTCGGCGGAGGATTATGCTAAGTTGTACTTGAGGAAAATGGTTAGGTTGCATGGAGTGCCTTTATCCATTATCTCCGATCGTGGTGCACAATTGACTTCTCAATTTTGGAAATCCTTCCAAAAGGGTCTTGGTACTCATGTTAAGCTTAGTACGGCCTTTCATCCTCAAATCGATAGGCAAGCAGAGCATACTATCCAAACTTTGGAAGATATGTTGAGAGCTTGTATGATTGATTTCAAGGGTAATTGGGAAGATCGTTTGCCTTTGATTGAGTTTGCTTATAATAATAGCTACCATTTTAGTATTGGCATGGCTCCATTTGAAGCTCTCTATGGTAGGAGGTGTAGATCTCCTATATGTTGGTTGGAAGTTGGTGAAGTTGCTTTGATAGGTCCCGAATTGGTACATGAGGCTATGGAGAAAATTAGGCTTATTAGAGAGAGGTTGAAAACGGCTCAAAGTCGACAAAAGTCCTATGCCAATGTTAGAAAGAGAGATTTAGAATTTGATGTTAATGATTGGGTCTACTTGAAAATTTCACCTATGAAGGGTGTAATGATATTTGGAAAGAAAGGGAAGCTTAGTCCCCGTTATGTAGGCCCATATCAAATTTTGAGACGTGTTGGTAAGGTTGCTTATGAACGTGGCTTGCCTAATGATTTGGCATCGGTGCATCCGGTTTTCCATGTCTCATTATTGAAGATATGTGTTGGTGATCCGACCTCTATAGTGCCATTGGAGAATCTTGGCATAAAGGATAGTCTTTCCTATGAAGAAGTTCTAGTTGAGATATTAGACCGGCAAGTTCGAAAGTTAAGAAATAAAGAAGTTGCTTCCGTGAAGGTTCTTTGGAGGAATCAATTAGTTGAGGGTGCTACTTGGGAGGCCGAGGCCGATATGATGTCTCGATATCCTCATCTCTTTCCCTCCGATCCTACTCTATCTTGAGGTATCTAGTTCCTCATAGTTCATTCTTTTGGTTTCATGTGTCTTAGTTATTTCCATGATTCCTTGATTATGCATGTTCATGAAAAGTCTAATTTTGAGAAAATGAGCTAGCTTGATTGATTTCTCTGTGATTATGTGCATTGAGTATGAGTTGCATAAACTCTTCATGAAATGATGTGTTGAACATGCTTTAGCTTGGAGTTGATGTTTTCCTCCTCGGATATGTGCATTTGTGTGATTGCATTCTAGGTTGGGTTGTTATCTCTTGTTTCTTTCCCTTCTTATGATGTCTTGATTCTTATTCGAGGACGAATGTTCCCAAGGGGGAGATATTGTAACACCCCGGATTCGAAGAGGACGAAAAATTGCAATTTTTTTGAAACTTGGAAGTTTGACGGTTGGCACCAACGGTTGGTAAGTGGACCTACCAACCGTAGGTCGAGTGTGGAAAGGAACTGTTGATGCTACTGTTTTGGGGAAGAAAATATTTAAATTTTTGGGCTAAGGCAAGGTGACCTATGGTTGGTGACCTACAAGCAGTAGGTTGACCACAAACCATAGGTCAAGGTCGTAGGTAGGGCCATCCGGGAAATTTTTGAGGGATCGTTTGGTCTTTTCACCTAATAACTTATTTACTCATTTAAGTCAGTTTCCTTCATTCCCCAACACTATATAAGCCTTTTTAGTCCTAAAATCTACCCGTCCAATCACTTTGCAAAATTTCCCCAAACTCTTCTACCTCAAATATTTCTCTCTCTAGAAGTTAGAAGAAGAAGAAGAAGAAAAGGGCAAGCTAGGGTTTGAGAAATCAAGTTCTTCTTCATCAATTTCTCAATTAAATTGAGCACTAATGTATGATAGTCTTCATCCATGGAGCCCTTTCCTCCATGGAATCCCTAAATTCTCCAATTTTCAAGTTAGAAATTCCTAATTGAATTAGGGGTTTTCTTCCATGTTATGGGTTCTTTGCAATGTTTCTTCAATTGATTGTTTTATGAACTTTGAAGTATAAATTGAGTTGAATTTCATGAATTTAGATGAATCCCCATGAACCCATGCCAATTCCCCCAATTTCGAAATCTATGATTTGTTGGTGGGTTGAATTATAAAGTGATGAATGTTATGAAATCTCTATGAATTCATGCATGAATTATGATTTCTACGTTAAGGTTTTCATGATGAGATTATGAATGACCTAAGGATGGTTTTATGAAAGTAAGCATGTTCAATCAAAAACTATGATTTTCCTCTGTTATGTGGGTTCCTTTAATTATGGTCAAATTGCTTTGTTTATGGTTTTCTAAGCATGAGTTTGTATTGAATTGCATGATTTAAGAGGAATTCTCATGAACCCATATGAACTCTATGATTTGTAAGTTATGAGCATGATAAACAATGTAAGGATGAAGTTTATGAAATCATGCATGTCTCTTATGAAGCTAAAGATGAATTAAGGGTGATTTGAGATTGAAGCATCAAAGTTTATGATATGTTAATGTTGTTGTTGAGTTGTGAAAGGAATTCTCATATATTACTCAACCCATGAATGTGAAAGGTTTTCTCACATGTAATGATTCATAACTTGTTGAAAGGCTTGCTCAAGTAAACTTGAACCAATGATTAAGGAGCTATTCTAATGAAGGGACAAGACGCGATCACCCATGTCCACTAATAATGAACTTATGACTAATGAAAGACAGGAGGCGACTACCCATGTCTACTTATGATAATTGAACTATGTCTAATCCATGGGAATTATGCTTAGCACCGAGTGGACAAGTGGTGATTACCCATGTCCCATAAACTATGTGCCACCATAGGATGATGGTCTATGATAGACACTAGCTAGTGGATCCACGTAAGCTATATGTTAAGTAAAGGGTCCTACCTTGGCAAGTAGGATGGCCCTATCGGTGTGGGGTTAGACACCGGATTCCATGTTGCTAGCTCACATGGTCTTATATGTCGGTTAAGGTTACTCCCCACAATAAAGAACTTAAGTGCTTTTATGATGTTTTTCAAGTAAATTAAAGATGTTAGCTTGGTTTGACCATGGTTTATGACTTATGTTTCTAACCTCTTTCATGTTTTAGCTTGGTCATTGCATGTCATGAAAATGTCCCGTTTTAGCATGTTTTCAATGATTTTGTGCATTGCTATCATACTTGGTACTTGATTGTACTAATGCATACTCTTGCCTACATTGACTTATTAATGTAGGGCTTGGCGATTCTCCATCTATTCGTGGCTAGAGCTTAGTAGAAGGATTATTGAAGACTAGGTGAGTCCTCATTCATTTGAGGACATAGTTTGTTGTTCTTACTTTTATGTTCTTCATTTTGACATTGTATTGGGTTACGTCCCAATGTTATTTCTCATTCTTATGTTAGATTGACTTTGAGACATTTGATGTAGACTTTCGCTATTTTCCTATAAAAGATTGATATGAAACTGTCTTTTGAACTCTTAAATCGTTATGATCTTGTATGTATGTATGCTAAGTGGCTTGTATGAGACCTTTCGGGGTCTTGTACGCCATGTCACGTCTAGGAGGTACCTTGGGTCGTGACACTACTAGCCTAATTTGGCCGCTCCGGAGCTGATGGAACCATCAGAATTCTCATCTAAGGTCGTTTACCTGAGGTTGTGACCGAAATCAACTTTTCAAGTTTCAAAAGCTCCAAAACAGGAAAACGGGCATAAAACCCAAACGAACGACCAGGCGACCGAACATTCGGTGCCAGCAAGTCATAAATGACTTGGGGTCGCTACAAAAATGTTCTTAACGACAGGAAGAAGTCATTAACACATAAATGACCTGAAGGGTCATTACAACATCCAATACTAAAAGAACTTTCATCCGCGAAAGTAAGAGTCAGGAAGTACCTGAGGGCTCAAATAACCTGGGGAACTTCTCCCGCATATCCTGCTTGGTTTTCTAGGTAGCCTCCTCGACTGGACGATGCCTCCAACGGACCTTAACCACTGGAATGACTCTAGACCTCGGCTGTATCACATCTTTGGCGAAAATAACAACTGGCTCCTCAATATAGGTCAGACGATTATCTAACTCAACGGCATCATACTGGAGCACATGAGACTCATCTGGAACATACCGGCGCAACATCGAAACATGGAAAACTAGATGAATAGCTGAGAATGCTGGAGGTAAAGCTAACTCATAGGCCACCTCACCAACTGTCCTCAAAATCTCAAAAGGCCAAATATACCTGGGGCTAAGCTTGCCCCGCCTCCCAAATCTCATCACGCCCTTCATGGGTGATACTTTGAGGAATACTCTATCACCAATGACAAATCTCAATGGTTGGCGCCTGCGATCCTCATAACTCTGGTGTCTACTCTGAGCCGTCCTGAGGCAATCCTGAATCATCCTTACATGCACCAAGCCCTCCTGAAAAAAGTCGGTACCATGTGGCCTACGCTCCGTAGACTCAAACCAACCACCTGGAGTGCGACAACACCTACCATATAAAGCCTCAAATGGGGCCATCTAAATGCTAGAGTGGTAGTTGTTGTTGTACGCAAACTCTGCCAAAGGTAAGAACTGGTCCCACTGACCTCCAAAGTCCAACACATAGGCACACAACATATCCTCAGGAACTTAAATAGTATGTTCTGACTGGCCATCAGTCTACGGGTGAAATGTTGTGCTAAGATCGACACGGGTGCCCAACTCCTCCTGAAATACCCTCCAAAAGCTGGGTGTGAACTGTGAACCCCAGTCTGAAATGATAGAAACAGGCACACTATAAAGACAGACCTCCTCCCGAATGTAGATACGGGCTAACCTCTCAACACTGAAGGAAGTATGAACTGGAAGGAAGTGTGCTGACTTGGTCAATCGATCCACGATGACCCAAATGTTGTCAACATCTCTAAAAGTCCAAGGCAAACCCACAATGAAATCCATGGTGATAAGCTCCCACTTCCACTCAGGAATGGGTAATCTCTGCAATTCCCCACCAGGCCTCAAATGCTAGGCCTTCATCCTTAATTGGAAGAGTCAAGATAGGAACGGTGGTAAGCAACTCCTTGAGCCTCAAAAAGCTCCTCTCACACTCCTCCGACCACACAAATGGAACATCCTGGTGAGTCAACGAGTAAAAGGCCCCGCTATAGTAGAGAAACCCACAATAAAATGCCTGTAGTACCCTGCCAATCTGACAAAGCTCCCAATCTCTGTCATAGAGTTGGGCCTAGCCCAATCACGAATAATCTCAATCTGTCACGACCCAAGGTAACCCTTAGATGTGAACATGGCGTACAAGACCCCGAGAGGCCTCATATAAGACCCTAGCATACATTACAAACAAGATAATAGAGAATAATATTTTGAAAACGAATTTCATATCAAAGCTTTTTAAAAGAAACAATGGAAGTCTACATCTCATGTCTTAAAGCCAATCTATCATAGAAAGTAAAGTTGGGACGTAACCTAATACAATCCAAAACTGAAAGGAAATACATGAAAAAGAAATAAGAGCTAGGCTATGTTTTCGGATGGATTAGGACTCACCAAGTCTTCTATCAACTCTCTGATCAAGCTCTAGCCATGAGTGGTAGGTGAATCGCCACGTCCTACACCAAAGAAGTTAATGTAGGCAAAAGTAAGTGTTAGCACAATAAAGTACTAAGTATGATAGCAATGCACATAAACACATAAGTCGTGCTAGAGATAAAGACATAATCATGAAATGCAATGGCCAAGCTAAAAATATGATAAACATGAGAAACATGAAACATAAAGCATATATCAAGGCCAAAGCAAGCTGAATCATCTTTATTTCTTTTCTTTACTTCATCATGAGAACACTCATTCATTAACTTGTAGGGAAAAGCCTTAACCGACATATAAGACCATGTGAGCTATCAACATGGAATCCGGTGTCTACCCCACACCAAAAAGAGGTGTCCTACTTGCCAAGGTAAGACCATGAACTTCTTAGCTTATGTGGATCCACTAGCTAGTGTCTATCATAGACCATCACCCTATGGTGGCACATAGGTTATGGGACATGGGTAATCGCCAGTTGTCCACTTGGTTCTAAGCATACTTCCCACGGATTAATCATAGTTCATTTTATCTTAGGTAGACATAGGTAATCACCTCTTGTTTACATTAGTCATAAGCTCATTATTCGTAGACTTGGGTAATCGCCGCTTTGTCTTTATTAGAGTACATGGGTAATCACCTCTTGTCCCTTCATTCATTAGAATAGCTCCTTAAGAACATGGGTAATCGCCTCTTGTTCTTATATTAGTCATGTTGGGAGAATTACGTGAGAAAACCTTTCACCACTCAGCCATAACATCATCGAATCAAAACTTTGGTACTTTATTCTCAAAGCATCCCTTAACTCATTATCAACTTCATATGAGACATGCATAAGTTCATTAGCTTTATCTTTACTTAGTTCGTCATGCTCATAGTTCATAGATCATAGAGTTCATATGGGTTCATGCAAGTTCAACTCATATCATGCAAATTAATGCAAGTTCATGCTTAGAAAGCCATAATTAACACAATTTACCTATATACTTGAAGGAACTCACATAATGGAGGAAAATCATGCTTTTGACTTGATCATGCTAAATTCATAAGATTATCCTCAATTCATTCATAATTCATGCCTGATTTCATAGAGAATTCATAAACTTCATCAAATCATAGCCTAACCCAACAATCAAAGCATAGATTATCAAATTGGGGAGAATTAGCTTGGGATCATAGAGGTTCATGCAATATTTACATCAAATCATGTAATTCACGCTAATTCGTGTACTAAGTTACTTTATCACACTAGGTCGTGCACGAGGAATCATAAAATCAACAATTGGAATCATTATTGAAGAACCCACAATGATTGATCAAAACCATAATTCAATTGGGTCAGAGTAAATCTTTAAAAATCCTGAAGAAGAGGAAGGGCCCATTGGAGGAAAGGACTCCTAATGGTGAACACTATCAGACCTTAGCAAAGCCCACTAGAAATTGGAGGAAATTTGGTGACCTTCAATGGAGGACTTAGCTTCTTCTTCTTCCTTGAGCTAGAGAGGATTTCTTTTAGAGAAGAAATATTTGAGAGGAGAGTTTAGGAATGAGTAAAATTAGGCTTAGAAAGTATTTATAAGTCTTAGATTAAGGGTATAACCGACTTAGCTTAATAGGTAATCAATTAGGGAAAATACCAAAAATCCCTTAATTAAAAACTGTTGGGGCCAATCAACGGATAGGATCTATGGTCCGTACATCCATTGACGGACCGTCCTGCTCTTTCGTCAATTGATTCAAAAAGTTCATTTAGGGCTGGAAATTTGGCTAAGTCTGGAAGGCATCTACAGAACCTATCTACGATCCGTCAACTAAACTACGAACCTTCCTGCTATTCCGTAGGTCAAGGTTCAGAAACTTGGAAATCCTGAAAGTTCATAGTGCCATTGATGGTCCCCACCTACGGCTCGTCAATCCATGTACGGCCCGTAGGTGGCCTCCGTAGGTCATTGTCTTCAGGTGAGTTCTGCATTCAATATTCTTTGAAAGCTTGGGGTGTTACAATATCTCCCCCTTGCGAATATTCATCCTCGAATGAGAATCAAGACATCATGAGAAGGGTAATAGACACGGACTAATAACCCAACCTAGCATGCAATAACATGCGTGCACATATCCGAGAAGGAAACATCAACTCCAAGCTAAAGCATGATTAACATATCATATCATGAACACTTTATGCAACTCATACTCAAATGCACATAATCATATAAGACTCTTCATGAACATGCATAATCAAGGAATCATGGAAATCAATTATGACACATGAGACCAAAAGAATGAACCATGAGGATCAAGATACCTCAAGCTAGAGTAGGATGGGAAGGAAAGAGATGAGGGTATTGGGACATCATATCGGCCTCGGCCTCCCAAGTAGCACCCTCAACCAATTGATTCCTCCATAGAACTTTCACGGAAGCAACTTCTTTATTTCTTAACTTTCGGACTTGCCGGTCTAAAATCTCAACCGAAACTTCTTCATAAGAAAGACTATCCTTTATGCCAAGATTTTCTAATGGAACTATAGAGGTCGGATCACCCACACACTTCTTCAACAATGAGACATGGAAAATCGGATGCAATGATGCCAAATCATTAGGCAAATCAAGCTCATAGTCAACCTTACCAACACGTCTCAAAATCAGATATGGGCCTACATAACGGGGACTAAGCTTCCCTTTCTTCCCAAATCTCATTACACCCGTCATAGGTGAAATTTTCAAGTAAACCCAATCATCAACATCAAATTCTAATTCTCTTCTTCTAACATCGGCATAGGACTTTTGGCAGTTTTCAACCTTTCCCTAATAAGTCAAACTTTCTCCATAGCCTCATGTACCAACTCCGGGCCTATCCAAGCAACTTCACCAACTTCAAACCAACCTATATGAGATCTACACCTTCTACCATAGAGAGCCTCAAATGGAGCCATACAATTACTAGAATGGTAGCTATTATTATAAGTAAACTCAATTAAAGGCAAGTGATCATCTCAAGTACCTTGAAATCAATTACAAAATCTCTCAACATATCTTCCAAAGTTTGAATAATACACTCCGCTTGCCCATCGGTTTGGGTATGAAAGGTCGTACTAAGCTTAACACGAGTACCAAGACCTTTTTGGAATGACTTCAAAAATTGAGAAGTAAATTGTGCACCACGATCGGAGATGATGGATAAAGGCACTCCATGCAGCCTAACTATCTCCCTCAAATACAACTTAGCATAATCATTCGCCGAATAAGAAGTCTTGACGGGAATGAAATGGGCTGACTTCGTCATTCTATCAACAACAACCCAAATCGAATCGTATTGTCGCCTCAAGCGAGGCAAACCCACAATAAAATCCAAATTCAAATCTTCCCACTTCTAAGTAGGAATACTAATATCTTGGGTCAAACCTCCCGGCCTTTGATGCTCAACTTTCACTTATTGACAATTAGGGCACTTAGCCACAAACTCTGCAATATCTTTCTTCATTCCGTTCCACCAATAAATTTCTCGCAAATCACAATACATTTTGGTAGCTCCTGGGTGGATGGAATATCGAGAACTATGGGCTTCCGATAAAATCTGCTCTCTTAAGCCCTCTACATTGGGAACACAAAAGTGACCTTGATATCGAAGCACACCATCTGCCCCTTAGGAGAAAACCTCTATGGACTTCTTGAGTACCGCTTCCTTTAGTTCAACCAAGTTAGGATCAAGACCTAGCTTAGCTTTCACATCATTGACAAAAGAGGATTCGTAACCCTTTTGAACCGTAACACCACCTTTAGTAGAATCAACCAATCTAACACCCAATCGAGCCAATCTATGGACATCGCGAACCAACTCTTTCTTACCATCCTCAACATGAGCAACACTACCCATAGATAATCGACTAAGAGCATCCGCCACCACGTTAGTCTTACCAAGGTGATAGAGAACACTCATATCATAGTGTTTTAACAACTCAAGCTACCTTCTTTGGCGGAGATTCAGATCTCTCTATTTAAACACATATTGCAAACTCTTATGATCGGTGAAGACATCTACATGTACCCCATACAAATAATGTCGCCATATTTTCAAAGCAAACACAACTGCCGCTAATTTCAAGTCATGAGTATGATAGTTCTTTTCATACACCTTAAGTTTCCTTGAAGCATAAGCAATGACTTTCCCATTTTGCATAAGAACACATCCTAGCCCAATTCTCGAGGCATCACAATAAACCACAAAACCATCGGATCCTTCCGGTAGAGTCAATATCGAAGCCGAAGTAAGTCGATCTTTGAATTCTTGGAAACTTTTCTCACATGCCTCGGACCATACGAACTTAACCTTCTTTTGAGTCAAAGCCGTCAATGGAGAAGCAATAGATGAAAACCCTTCAACAAACCTCTTATAATACCGGCTAAGCCCAAGAAACTACGGATATCCGAAGGTGATAAAGGTCTAGGCCAATTCTTAACCGGTTTCGTCTTCTTAGGATCTACCTCAATGCCCTTATCGGAAACAATGTGACCAAGAAAAGCCACGGACCTTAACCAAAACTCACATTTACTAAACTTCGCAAAGAGTTGTTGGTCCTTGAGTACTTGCAACACAATCCTCAAATGATTTACATGTTCTCCCTCATTCTTTGAGTAGATCAAAATGTCGTCAATAAGCACAATCACAAAAATGTCAAAGTATTGCTTAAACACTCTATTCATCAAGTCCATAAATTCGGCCGAAGCATTTGTCAACCCAAACGACATTACCAAGAACTCGTAGTGACCATACCTAGTCCGGAAAGCCGTTTTTGGAACATCATCTTCTTTCATCCTTAATTGGTGATAGCCCAAACGAATATCGATCTTAGAGAAATAACTAGCCCCTTGAAGTTGATCAAACAAGTCATCTATCCTTGGTAGAGGATACTTATTCTTAATGGTAACCTTGTTCAATTGGCGATAGTCGATACACATGCGGAGTGAACCATCTTTCTTCCTTACAAACAAGACCGGAGCACCCTATGGAGAGATACTTGGCCGGATGAAACCCTTATCCAAAAAGTCTTTCAACTTCTCTTTTAGTTCCTTTAGTTCTGCAAGAGCCATTCTATAAGGAGGAATAGAAATAGGTTGCGTATCTGGGAGAAGGTCAATACCAAAGTCTATTTCCCTTTCGGGAGGAATACCGGGAAGTCATCGGGAAACACTTCCGAAAACTCATTAACAACGGGGACCGACTCAAGAGTATGGGTCTCGGAATCAATATCCCTCACCCTAACAAGATGGTAAATGCACCCCTTAGATATCATCTTTCTAGCCTTTAGATAAGAAACAAATTGACCTCGAAACATAGAATTTCCCCCTTCCACTCTAGGATAGGCTCATTTGGGAATTGAAATTTGACCATTCGGGTCCTACAATCAATCGAGGCATAACAAGCATGCAACCAATCCATCCCAAGAATAACATCAAAATCTAGCATATCAAGCTCTACAAGATCAACATGAGTGACTCTATGGAATAAGGAGACGGGACAGTCTCTATAAACTCTCTTAGCCATGATAGATTCTCCAATCGGAGTAGAGACACGAAAATGATCTAGCAACACATCTGGAATAACATCAAACCTCATAGCCACATATGGAGTCACAAAAGACAAGGTAGCACCGAGATCAAGCAAAGCATAAACATTAAAATGGAAAACTGTTAACATACCGGTAACCACGTTGGGAGAGCTCTCTTGCTCATGACGAGCCTGAAGTGCATAAAATCGGTTTTGCTTCTGATTCCCACTGGAACTCGATGGATTTTTGGATTGAATGCATCGACGGTTATCCTCTTCATTCTTAGCTTCTAAGGGACAATCCCTTATCTTGTGATCCGTCTTACCACAACAAAAGCATGCGTTAGAATCGGCTAGACATTTGCCTTCATGCTTTCTCCCACACTTAGGACAAGTAGACAATGAAGAACCACCACCATTTCCTCCTTGAGACTTGGGGTTAGACACCCTATCATTGTTGGACTTAGGAGGAACATTGGATGAGCCTTGGCCGGAGAACCTTTGTCAAAATCTAGGACGACCATGTCCATCGGATCTTGCATGCAAAAAGTTACCATCTCTGGTCCTAGCCCTCTTGGTCTCCCTAGACCTTTCCTTAAGCTTTTTTTCTTCAATTTGTTCGGCATAAACCATGAGATGAGAAATATCCATGTCATGCACAAGCATGGCATTGCAGCACTCTTTCACCAACATATCGGACACTCCCGACACAAATTTGCTCATTCTTTCCCTTGGATCGGCAACTATGGACGGAGCATATCTAGACAATTGTGTGAACTTCAATGCATACTCCTTCACACTAATATTTCCTTGTCGAAGGTTAATAAACTCAAGCACCTTAGCCTCTCTCTTCTCTAGAGGGAAGAACCTATCAAGGAAAGTAACCTTGAATTTCTCCCAATCAAGAGGACCCTCATTAACAGCCCTCTCACTCTTCCATTGATTGAACCAAATTTGGGCTACACCCTTGAGTTGATAGGCGGCCAACTCCGCCTTTTCTTCCGGTGTCACTCCCATGATCATCAACACCTTGTACACTTCATCGATGAACTCTTGAGGATCTTCCTCAACCTTAGAGCCATGAAATTTTGGAGGATTCATTCTAGTAAAGTCCCTCACTGTTGACGCAGTCGTACCCACATTTGGGTTCATGGGAGCCACCACCTCTCTATTGGCTTGGGCCGTCACGGCTTGAGCCAACACTTGGAAAGCAGCCCTAAATTCTGCATTAGTCACTTGTTCCACCAAAGGGTCGGCCGAAACTTGAGGAGCTTGAGGAGGAGCTTCTTGTTCCACATTCTCTCCCATGTTTCTTCTAGCGTAAGCCCTTCGGGTCGCCATATCCTGAAACACATAGGATAGGGATTTGGAGAGAGATATATAGAGTTAAACTCTATGGCACGACTTAAGGGTAAGGAAAAAAGTGGAATTTCTTAAGCCTCTTATAGCCTCTCATTCATAAATATGGCGCGCTTGACACTCATGAACAAGACTCTACTTGACGCGGCTTATGAGACATTCTAGGATCTTTCTAAAACCTTGCACTCTGAATACCAAGTTGTCACAACCCAAGGTACCCCCTAGACGTGAACATGGCGTACAATACCCCGAGAGGCCTCATACAAGCCCCTAGCATACATTACATACAAGAAAATAGAGAATAAAATTTTGAAAACAAATTTCATATCAAAGCTTTTTAAAAGAAACAATGGAAGTCTACATCTCATGTCTCAAAGCCAATCTATCATAGAAAGTAAAGTTGGGACGTAACCCAATACAATCCAAAACTGAAAGGAAATACATGAAAAAGAAATAAGAGCTAGGCTATGTGCTCGGATGGATGAGGACTCACCAAGTCTTCTATCAACTCTCTAATCAAGCTCTAGCCATGAGTGAAAGATGAATCGCCACGTCCTACACCAAAGAAGTTAATGTAGGCAAAAGTATGCGTTAGCACAATGAAGTACTAAGTATGATAACAATGCACATAAACACATAAATCGTGCTAGAGATAGAGACATAATCATGGCATGCAATGGCTAAGCTAAAAACATGATAAACATGAGAAACATGAAGCATAAAGCATATATCAAGGCCAAAGCAAGTTGAATCATCTTTCTTTCTTTTATTTACTTCATCATGAGAACACTCGTTCATTAACTTGTGGGGAAAAGCCTTAACCGACATATAAGACCATGTGAGCTATCAACATGGAATCCGATGTCTACTCCACACCAAAAAGAGGTGTCCTACTTGCCAAGGTAAGACCATGAACCTCTTAGCTTATGTGGATCCACTAGCTAGTGTCTATCATAGACCATCACCCTATGGTGACACATAGGTTATGGGACATGGGTAATCGCCACTTGTCCACTCGGTTCTAAGCATACTTCCCAAAAATATTAATCATAGTTCATTTTATCTTAGGTAGACATGGGTAATCGCCTCTTGTCTACATTAGTCATAAGCTCATTATTGGTAGACTTGGGTAATCGCCGCTTTGTCTACATTAGGGTACATGGGTAATCGCCTCTTGTCCCTTCATTCATTAGAATAGCTCCTTCAGAACATGGGTAATCGCCTCTTGTTCTTCTATTAGTCATGTTGGGAGAATAACGTGAGAAAACATTTCACCACTCAACCATAACATCATCAAATCAAAACTTTGGTACTTTACTCTCAAAGCAACCCTTCACTCATTATCAACTTCATATGAAACATGCATAAGTTCATTAGCTTTATCTTTACTTAGTTCGTCATGCTCATAGTTCGTAGATCATAGAGTTCATAGGGGTTCATGCAAGTTCTACTCATATCATGCAAATTAATGCAAGTTCATGCTTAGAAAGCCATAATTAAGACAATTGAACCCATACTTGAAGGAACTCACATAATGGAGGGAAATCATGCTTTTGACTTGATCATGCTAAATTCATAAGATTATCCTCAATTCATTCATAATTCATGCTTCATTTCATGGAGAATTCATAAACTTCATCAAATCAGAGGTTAACCCAACAATCAAAGCATAGATTATCAAATTGGGGAGAATTAGCTAGGGATCATGGGGGTTCATGCAATCTTTACATCAAATCATGTAATTCACGCTAATTCGTGTACTAAGTTACTTTATCATGCTAGGTCGTGCACTAGGAATCATAAAATCAACAATTGGAATCATTATTGAAGAACCCACAATGTTGATCAAAATCGTAATTCAATTGGGTAAGAGTAAGCTTTTAAAAATCACGAAGAAGAGGAAGGGCCCATTGGAGGAAAGGACTCCTAATGATGAACACTATCAAACCTTAGCAAAGCCCACTAGAAATTGGAGGAAATTGGGTGACCTTCAATGGAGGACTTAGCTTCTTCTTCTTCCTTGAGCTAGAGAGGATTTCTTTTAGAGAGAGAAATATTTGAGAGGAGAGTTTAGGAATGAGTAAAATTAGGCTTAGAAAGTATTTATAGGTCTTAGATTAAGGGTATAACAGACTTAGCTTAATAGGTAATCAATTAGGGAAAATACCAAAAAGCCCTTAATTAAAAACTGTCGGGGCCAATCGACGGACAGGATCTACGGTCCGTACATCCATTGACGGACCGTCCTGCTCTTCCGTCAATTGATTCAAAAAGTTCATTTAGGGCTGGAAATTTGGCTAAGTTTGGAAGGCATATACGACCCGTCAATTGAAATACGAACCGTCCTGCTATTCCGTAGGTCAAGGTTCAGAAACTTGAAAATCCTGAAAGTTCACAGTGCCATTGACGGTCCCTACCTACGGCCCGTCAATCCATCTACGGCCCGTAGGTGGCCTCCGTAGGTCACTGTCTTCAGGTGAGTTCTGCATTCAAAATTCTTTGAAAGCTTTGGGTGTTACACAATCTTCGTTGGATCCCCCATAATGTCATCCTTGGACACCACGTGCCCTAAGAATGCTACAAACTCAAGCCAAAACTTGCACTTTAAGAACTTGGCATAAAGTCGATGATCTCTCATAGTCTGGAGCACTATCCTCAAATGCAGCTTGTGCTCACTATGGCTCCGCGACTGTACCAAGATATCATCAATGAAGACTATGACGAAGGAGTCCAGATACGCCCGGAATACATGAGCCATCAAGTCCATGAAGGCGGCAGGGGCATTAGTCAACCCAAAAGACATCACTAGGAACTCAAAATGGCCGTAACGAGTCCTAAATGTTGTCTTAGGAATGTCCGTTGCTCTAATCCTCAATTAATGGTAGCCGAATCTCAAGTCAATCTTAGAAAACACTGCAACACCCTGAAGCTGGTCGAACAGATCATCAATACGAGGCATGGGATAATGGTTCTTTAGTGTCACCTTATTTAACTGCTTGTAATCAATGCACATCCACATAGTACCGTCCTTCTTCTTCACAAACAGGACTAGGGCACTCTAAGGTGATACACTAGGCCGAATGAACCCCTTACCCAAGAGATCCTGAAGCTGAACACTGAGCTCCTTGAGCTTTGCGGGGGCCATACGGTATGGTGGGATGGAAATAGGACGAGTACCCGGCTCCAAATCAATGGCAAAGTCAATGTCCCGATCTGGGGTAGGCCAGGAAGGTCGGCAGTAAACACATCAGTAAACTCTCAGATTATAGGCACTAAATCAACTGTAGGGCCCTCCCTACTAATATCTCTAACACAAGCCAAATATGATAAACACGAACTAGCCACTAGCCTCCGAGGCTGAACATAAGAAATCACCCCAACCGGCGTGTGACTACAAGAACCCTGCCACACCACTGGTGGAATACCAGGCATGGCTAAGGTAACGGTCTTGGCATAGCAATCCAAGACCGCTCGGTGAGGGGCTAACCAGTCCATACCGAAAATCAAGTCAAAATCCAACATACTAAGCACAATAAGATTAGCCCGAGTGTCCTGCCCCCGAATAGTCATCACACAGGATCTACAAACCTGATCCACTACTAAAAAATCCCCTACTGGGGGAAAAATGCAAAGGTACCACTAAGGGCTCTAGACTCACCCCCAACCGATGAGCACAATAAGCAAACATATATGAATATGTAGAACCAGGATCACATAAAGCTGAAGCAAACTGATGGCATAAGAAAACCGTACCTGTGATCACATCATCCGACGCCTTGGCCTCTACTCGAGCTGGAGCTGCATAAAAATGGCCCTGGGCACCTCTACCCCATGCATCCACCCTACCACCTGTCCTGCCTCCCCGGGGACCTCCCCGAACACCCTGATATAGACCTCCTCCCGTAGCTGAAGGTGTTGCTGCTGGTACCGATCTCGCTGCTTGTGGGGTTAGTAAAGCTGGTCTAGAGATAGGGCACTCCCTAGACCAATGAACAAGCTCCCCACATGTGAAACAATCCTGATAAGACCTGCTCACAACTTGAGGCCAGCCACCCCGACCTGAGAAACCTGTCTGAAAACCACCTCGGCCCTGACTCAGACCGACACTATAACCACCTTGATGGTGCTGGTCACCCTCTGCTATCTGCAGTGAGGCTTGAAATGGGTGACTAGGCTGACCCAGCTGCAACCTCTGATAGCCCTGTTCTGAGTAACCCTAGGCCTAGGACGGGGCCCACTGAAACGATCATCCTGCCTGGACCTCTTGAGGCTGCCCCATGGGCCTCACGACGAAGCTGCTCAAGCATACGGGCATTGTCCACTACATCCAGAAAAGAGTGGCCGGCTAAAACCATGAACTGCGACTCAATACGCAGCTGCAATCTCAAACCTCTCACGAAACACCTGACTCTCTCCTCTTCCATGGGCAAGATCATAGTGGCATGACGGGACAACTCATGAAATCTAGCCTCGTACTCAGATACCATCATAGAGCCCTGCTATAACCTCAAGAACTCATCACGAAGCCGATCTCTGATGCTCCGTGGAATAAATCTAGCCAGAAAGGCCTCAGAAAACTCTATCCACGACATCGGCGAGGACTCAACTGGCCTAGTCTCCATGAAAAAATGCAACCACTGCCTGACCGGTCCATCTAACTGGTAAGCTGTGAAGTCGGCTCCCCTCGACTCCACCAACCCTAAAGTATGCAGTCGCTCCCGACAAGTAGTAAGGAACTCCTGGGCATCCTCGCCAACTGCCCCAAAAACCTCGTTGGTGACAATCGCAGAAACACCCCAAGCATCTTCTGCTCCCGCAATGGCATGACCCCATCAAAGATATTTGGCTGCACGGCGGCCGAGGCTGGTGGCTGCTGAACCTCTGGAGTCACTGCTGCAGGCTGACCCTGCGGTGCTGGAGCTGGCTCTGGAACTGGTGCTGGGGCTTGCTGTTTCTATTGTATACCCCTATAGCCGCTAAAATCTGTGCAAGCATCGCCTAAAGATTAGGGGTGGCAGCTGGTGCGGGTGGTGGCTGGGTTGGTCCCGGCCCCACCGGTTGAGGAGGAATCTGATCTATTTGAGGCTCCGCCTTAGGCTTCAGAGTCCTCTCTCTAACTCGGCCTAATGCCGCAGTACCACCTTGAACTCAGGGTCGACCTCTACTGCACGTACGAGCCATCCTACGATAGAGTGAAACAAGTAAGATTTCATGAAATCAATCGGACAACGACGCATGAACATGATACAAAACAAGAAAACCTCCTAAAGACATCCTGTAGCCTTTCGAAGATAAGTCATAGACGTCCTTGCGCTGATTCGTAGGACTCTACCAGATGCTAGCTCTGTACAAGTGAGATCGGCGAACCTGGGGCTCTGATACAAACTTTGTCACGACCCAATTTTTTGAGTCATAATGGCGCCTACCAACCCGCTAGTAGGCAAGCCAAACCCTGTCCTAGAACTTGACAGTAATGGGACTAATGGTGGAAACTAGCCTCAACTAAGTGAAAGCATAAATAAAAGGATCACATAAGGAAAAGGCGGAAGAGAACCCAAAACTATTTACAACAAAATATACCTCCTAGAACCTGGAAGTCACAAGTACAGAACTACTAAAAGAGTACAAGTCCCAAAAGTGGACTACAGAAACAAGACTATCTCAAAAGCAAAAGAAAAACCAAAATGCATAAACAGAATGAGACAGGTAATCCCAGAACGCCATGTGCTCACCCTTATCTCCGGAACAGACTGGTGCAGGCTCGACCCCAATTCTAATAGCTGGTGCTTGGACCTGCATCATGAAAACAGATGCAGAGTGTATTATGAGTACAAAAACAACAGGTATCGAGTAGGCATTATAGGCCAACTGAGCAAGAAAGGTAGAAATAGACGGAAATGATAGAATCTACAACAACAGAGGTCAAAGGAAATAAACACAAAACTAATCGACATCAAGTCTAAGAAAATACCTAAACTAGACCTAACTAAGCCCCCCATAAGACCCAGAAGGTACACTCAAGCATAGACAAACAAAACCCGAACAGACCCCCATAAGCCCGACTGGTACACAAAAAGGCTAGATCTACGGAACCAAAGGAAATCCAACTCCGAACCGAAACCACTAGCCAACTCCAACCCAGTCAACAAGTTTGACTTCCAAATCGAGCCACCCCACCTGCCAGAAACTCTGGGGGCCCTACCCTACGAGTCGAGTGCCGCGCAAGGGGGGAGGGGTATAGCAATCCCCTCCAAAGGCAGTGATATCCAACCGCCCAATAGGCTAACACTCCGGGGCCCCTACCCTGCCAAACGAGTGCCCCAGCTAACACTCTGCGGGCCCTACCCAAGCCAGACGAGTGCGCGGGGCATGTCGACTCTAAAGAGGACCTCAAATAACATATATCCAATTGCCCAGCCGGTTAATCACTCCGGGGGCCCTGCCCAAGCCAACCAAGTGAGTCAGCTAACACTCTTGGGGGCCCTACCCAGCCAGTCAGAGTGCGCGGGGCATTTCAACTCCATAGAGGATCTCAAATACCAAACCAGATGGATCGCCGTCCACCACCAACCACATCACAACAAGTGTATCAACTCCAACCCTGAACCCAAGCCAGACGAGTGCGCGGGGTATGTCGACTCTAAAGAGGACCTCAAATAACATATATCCAATTGCCCAGCCGGTTAATCACTCTGGGGGCCCTGCCCAAGCCAACCAAGTGAGTCAGCTAACACTCTTGGGGGCCCTACCCAGCCAGTCAGAGTGCGCGGGGCATTTGAACTCCATAGAGGATCTCAAATACCAAACCAGATGGATCGCCATCCACCACCAACCACATCACAACAAGTGTATCAACTCCAAGCCATCGTGGATCGACGTCCACTACCAACTACAGAACTAACCTCGACGCACCCAACCTAGGAAGATTCCCCATCTCTGACAACGCATCGGCACCATAGAAATAAGGAGAGAAAATAGAAGGATCACAAGTAATACCAAGACCAAAACTAGGTTCAACTATAAGACCCAAGTATGCTATACCGGTCTACAAGGATCTAGTCCATCTGAATCGATGTTGGATATATACCAAATTCAACCAGGAGCATGGGTCTATGGCAACACTAGCCTATCCTAGACTAAGGCCAAAAATATACTCCAACACAAATAAACAACCAACCAAATAAACCACATGCAACACCAAATACACAACCCCTTCAATAACATGGTACTAACCTCCAAAATAGCCTGAACATTAACCCTAAATCAAGAATTCAGAGAAGAAGAACAGAAATACTAGCTACCCACCCCAGATTCACACAAATCAGTATGCATTTACACACTCAAGTTCAATCTTAAGGAAGGGAAGCCGTAACCTACCAGAAGGCCGACCGTGCGTGCTCCAAATCACTTTGCCGGAGCTTTTCCCTTCCTAACGGTCTCGCATCGCTATCAAAAATAAAATCACAGCGTCAGTACGGTCGTTTAGACACTAAGATCATCAAAATCGAAGACATACCAATTTCAGAGTCAAAATCGGGAAATATGGGACCCTCTCTGAGAATCCTGGAATTGACTCCGTGAAGAGGTCCTAAACCCTCCCCCGAGCTTGTGTTCCGAAACGAAACACCTCTGGGGGCTCGAATCAGCTCCATGCAACAACAAACCCAAGATGTAAAACTTAACACAATGCTAGTTCTGGGCAGCCACTTAGGCCTCAAATTCATGGAAATTGAGGGTCACCCAACACTTTTCGAGCACTAACCCACACAGCTAACAAGATTCTGAGCACCTGGGACTTTTAATCACCTAAAACGGAGCTCTAGAACTCGAGATATCGAAGTTTTAAAATGAGGGCTGAATATGATTTTTTGCTATTTAAATAGCAGCAATTCTGGTTGCTAAAAGCTATCTCTGGTCGCTAAAAAGCTAAATTCTGGTTGCTAAAAGCTATCTCTGGTAGCTAAAAAGCTAAATTCTGGTCGCTAAAGGTTTGCACCAGCAACACCAGATTTTGCTATTTTCCAAAGTCTCTGAACAGATCCTCGAAATTTGTTCAGAATCCGATGAAAATAAACCAGATATGCTACCCCCCTTAATTTGACATTCCGGACTCAATGGCACAGCCAGAATTCCCATACGAGGTCGTTTCGACAAAAAGTGGGTCCCATACCCAAAGCGACATTTTAGCCGAATTCTATCAAGGGCCTTGAAATTAGATCGAAAGCCCCGGGAAGCACACGAAGGGTCATTCTAGACCAAACTCGGCATTCTAGAACTAATTGTGCTGACAAAATTGTCATCCGAGTGTGTTTACCAAGAATGTTGACCAAAGTCAAACTTGAGCCAAATTTCAAAGGGTAAAGCGCCAAATGGCCCCAAAGTCACACCGAAAGCCTCCGGACTCATGTCAACCATGCTACTAGCCTAATTTGGCTTCTTCGGAGCTGATGGAATCGTCAGAATTCCCATCTGAGGTCATTTATCTGAGGTTATGACCGAAATTAACTTTTCAAGTTTCAAAAACTCCAAAATAGGAAAACGGGCATAAAACCCAAACAAACGACCAGGCGACCGAACAATCGGTGCCAGCAAGTCATAAATAACTTAGGGTCGCTACAGAAATGCTCTAAATGACAGGAAGAAGGCATTAACACATAAATGACCTGTAGGGTCATAACATATTCGCTCCTTATAATGAAAATCAAATAACATAAATAAATCTAAACTTCTAGGATACAATATAAAATTTTGGATCATTTTATATCTTTTATTTTAGTTACTCCTAAAGTTGTTGTCAAAATTAAGTATAACGCATATTGCAATTTCTTTCTAATCCAACAATGTAATGATTATTTCTAAAAAAACATTTTTTGTTCAATAAAATAAAATGACAATAATTTCTTTGAGCCTAATAATTCCTACGTTATCATTATTGGCATCTAAATTAAGACAAGAACACCGTCATGACCTGCTCATTTTTAAGAGATAACTACTAACGAATAAAAATAAATAAATGAAAACAATCAACAATTAATGTTATGTTCATTCATTAGATAGAGATATAACACTTAACCCAATATTCATTTAAATCAAATTATGAATAAAACAAAAGTGTAAGAAAACATATCACATAATTATATCTAATTACATAAATAAATTTAAGAGATAAGTTAAAGTTGAACCTCAAATGAACAAAAATAAGTACCTTAAAATCTTGACCAAAATGAGAGTAATACTGGATAGTTTTTTTTTTAATTGATGGGTTGATGGTTTTTTTTCTTTAGTTTTGTTTGCAGATGTCTAGGTGTATATGTTGTGCGTGGAAGTGTTGTTGGATAATTTTTTTTTTTTTTTTGTTTTGTGAAGTGCAGGTGGGTATTTGGGTTGTGAATGGAGTGTGTATTGGCTTATATTGCTTTTTTCCTTTTCCGTGTGAGTATCGCATGGGAGGAAAGTAGGATAAGGTAGGTGAGTGATGAGAGGTTTAAGGGGGGTGGGGAATGTGTATAAGGGGGGGGGGGTTTGGTAGTAGTTAGGATAAATGAGGAGTGTGCAAAAAATTAAATATATATAAAAATTATAATAATAAAAATATTAGCTAACTATTTTGAACTAATAAAAATATAAGAAAAGTTAAATAGCTAATCTAAAAATATAATTCAGAAGCACTAGTTTATTTATTAATATAAATAAAAAACATATTTTTTTTGTAAATTTTCTTCTTTTTTTTTTTAAGAAATTGAAAATAAAACTTAACCTAAAACGTGACTCTATTTTGTGGTTTCCAAATATTTTAAAATAAATGTAACACCTCAGAATTTGGAAAGGAAAGAAAAGAAGTTTTTGGGTCGTAGGCTATGTCTACGGGTCCCATGTACAGACCGTAGAAGCTTCTACGGGCCGTAGATGGCAACTGTAGGAAGTAGGAAATAAAAATTTCAAACCAAATCCCTGTATCTTTTTTTACGGCTCACCAAGACGACCCGTCATCCCATATACGAGTTGTAGAATAGTCCATCAAAATGGGTCAAATTTCAAAGGTCTCTGAATCTTTCTACGGTCGAACAGTAAGACCTACAGACCGTAGGTCCAAATCGTAGAGGAAGGGTTGACAGTTATTTTAAAGGGTTTTTGGGTCTTTTCCTAATTATTTTAAACCAATACTATGTCATTTTGTCTACTACCCTAAGCCTTAATAAAACTTTTAGCCCCAAATTACCCACTTCCAATTCATTCTCCTAAGTTCCCTAAACTTGACCAAATTCATCCTCTTCGAATTCTCTCAACCTAAGGAAGAAGAAGAAGAGCTAGGGTTCCATTCAAGTCTCCAATCCCCCATTCATCTTGGGCCTTGAATAGCAAGGTATGTGGATATTCACCCATGGAGTCCTTTCCTCCATGGGGTTCCCAAGATTTCTAATTTCTCAATTCAAATTCAATTGATCAAGTAAGGGTTGAAAGTCAATCTTTGTGGGTTTCATTGTAATGACCCTTCAGGTCATTTGTGTGTTTTTTCCTTCTTCCTGTCGTTTAGAGCATTCCTGTAGCAACCCCAAGTCATTTATGACTTGCAGGGACTGTAGGTTCGGTCGCCTGGTCGTTCGTTTGGGTTTTATGCCTGTTTTCATGTTTGAGAGCTTTCGAAGCCTGAAAAATTAATTTCGGTCATAACCTCAGGTAAACGACCTTAGAAGGGAATTTTGACGGTTCTTTCAGCTCCGGAGCGGCAAAATTAGGCTAGAAGCATGGTTGACCCAAGTCCCGGGGCTTCCGGTGTGATTTTAGGGCCATTTGACTCTTTAGCCTTTGAAATTTGGCTTGAAGTTGACTTTGGTCGACATTCATGGTAAACGCGCTCGAATGAGAATTCCATCAGCGCGGTTAGTTCTAGAATGCCGAGTTTGGTCTAGAATGACCCTTCGTGTGCTTCCCGAGGTTTTCGAGCTAATTTCGTGGCCCTCGGTTGAAGTTGGCTAAATTGGCACTTGGTAAGTAGGACCCACTTTTTGTCGAAATGACCTCGTATAAAAATTTTGATTGGGCCATTGAATTTAAAACGTTGAATTTGATAGGGTAGCATATCTCGTTTGCATGCATGGGGTTACGAACGAATCCCGAGCACCCCGTCAGAGTTTTTGGAATGCCCAAACTCAGTTGGTGCACAACTGATGTTACAGACCCATCTCTTCTCCGTGTTTGCGGGCTTGGCTCCGCATTCGTGGAGGTGTGTGGTGTTCTTCATCGTGTTTACGGAGTTCTGGGGATCTTCTTCTCCGCGTTCGCTGATGGGCCTTCGATCCCATGTAGGTGTTGATCTTCTCTCTCCGCGTTCGTGGGCCCATGGCCACGTTCAGAGAGCTCTGTGTGTTCCTTCTCCATGTTCTCAGGCCCCTGGCCACGTTCGTGAAGGTATAATTGTTTTCCCTCCGCATTCGCGGGGCCATGGCCGCATTCGCGGAGGTCAGCGACTGGCAGTGTATATAAAGGGGAGGTCGGGTTCATTCGTGATAAGGCTTAGAATTTGATATCTCTCTCATTTCAAATCGGTTTTCGGTGATTCCTAATCCTGTGTGTTCAGAAGTTCGTTGGCCTCATGGGTAGTTGAGCAGAGCGTGTTAGGCTAGCCCCGATTCCCATGAATTTGATGCGTAAGTAGTTATCATGTGCTTATGGTGTAAAGTTTTGCATCTTTTGCTTCTTTGTGTTGTTGGCTGTTACGAACCCCGAATTGTGTTCTATTTTGGAACATAAGTTGATGGGAGAGTTTAGGACCTTTTCACAGAGTCAATTCTGGGATTTCTGAAGCGGTCCCACGTTTCCCAATTTTGACTCCGAAATTGGTATGTCTTTGATTTTGATGATTTTAGTGTCTAAACGATCTTACTGACATTGTGATTCTATATTTGATAGCGTGGCAGTGTTCTGAGGCCACTCGAAAGGGAAAAGCTCCGGCAGAGTGATTTGGAGCACGCGCGGTTGGCCTTTCGGTAGGTTACAACTTTCCTTCCTTTAGATTGAGCTGGAATGTGTGAATACTTGCTGGTTTGAGTGAATCTAGGGTAGGGTTCTAGTATTTCTTCTCTTCTTCTCAGAAACCATGCTTTAGGGTTAATTTTCGGGGTTAGTACCATTATAGTGGTGGGGTTGCTTATCGGTGTTTTATGATTATCTGTTGGACTATTTATATGTTGTTGCATGCGGATTGTCTGGTTGGCTGCTTATTGTAGTGGATTTTGTCTTTGGCCGTAGTTTAGGATAGAGTAGCATTGACTTAGACCCATACACCTCTTTGACTGTGGTATGTATCCGATGTCGATTCGGATGACTAGGTCCTTGTAGACTGTCATAGCAGACTTGCGTCTGATAGTTGATGCCGGTTGGTCTTTGTGTGGTAACCTTTCTAGCTTCTATCCCCATTTATGTGGTGTCGATGGGTCATCAGAGGCGTGTTGTTTTTCCTCAGCTTTCGGATGTTTCGAGATCGGTTCAGCGGTACTGTGGTTGGTAGTGGACGACGATCCACCTTGGCTTGATGTTTGAAGTTATTTGGATGGCGCCACGTACTCTACTAGCTTGGGTAGGGCCCTCGGGATTTTTAGCGAAATTGGCGATTTGATATGAGATACTTGGGTTGTCCAGCGTACTCGACTGGCTTGGGTAGGGCCCTCGGGAGTGTTGGCTAATTGGGCAGCAGAGTATTAAGGCTTGGGATTGGCTGGTTGTTCCGTTTCAAGTTTGGGGTTGCCAGAGTCGTCGTGCCTTGGCACTCTACTAGCTCGGTAGGGCCCCCGGGAGTTGCTGTTTGGCCGGCGGTCTGATTTGAAAGTCAGACTTTTGATCGAGTTGGAGTTGGCTATTTTGGTTTGGTTGAGTTCGTTGGTGGATTCAATTCGTGGCTTTGGTCTTCCTCTGCTCTCGTAGAATAGCTCTTCTGTGTAGTTGTCGGGCTTATGGGGTCCGTTCGGGTTTTTATTTACCTGCACTTGAGTGTACCTTCTGGGTCTTATGGGGGCCCCGTTTAGGTTTAGATCTGTGTTCTTAGTCTTTCTGTTGTTTAGTTCTCTCTTCTCTCTTAACCTTGGTTGTAGTAGATTCTATCCTTTCAGTCTATTTTTACCTTTCTTGTTCAATCGACGTATGATGCCTATTGGGTACCTTTTGTATTGGTACTCATGCTACAATTTACATCTATTTTCTTGATGCAGGTCCGAGCACCAACTATCAGTGTTGAGTTCGAGCCTGCAGCAGTCTGTTTCGGAGGCGAGGGTAAGCACATGGCGTTCTGGGATTACCCGTCTCCCTCTGAATATATATATTGTCTTGTCTTTTGCTTTTGAGACAGCTTGTTTCTGCGGTCAACTTTTGGGACTTGTACTCATTTAATAGTTCTGTACATGTGGCTTCCAGGTTCTAGGAGGTATCGCTGCTGTATATAGATATTTTGTTTCCGCCTTTCATTTATATGTTCCTTTAGTTATGCTCCGCGTAGTTAAGGTTAGTTCCCACCCTCAATCCTATTACTGCTAAGTTCCGAGATAGGGTTTTCGCTTGCCTACTCGTGGGTTGGTAGGCGCCATCATGAGTCGAGAAATCAGATCATGACAAGTTGGTATCAGAGCCCCAGGTTCGTTAGTCTCACTTGTATAGAGCTAGCATCTAGTCGAGTTCTGCGGATCAGCGCGAAAACGTCTGTGACTGATCTTCGAGAGGCTACAGGATGTCTTTAGGAGGTTTTCTTGTTTTGTTTCCTATTCGTGTGTCGTTGTCTGATTGGTTTCTTGAAATCTCACTTGTTTCACTCTGTCCTGGGATGGCTCACACTCACAGTAGAGGTCGACCCCGAGGTCGAGGTGGTTCTGCGGCATCAAGTTGCGATAGAGCGAGGACTCCAAAGCTGGACGTGGAGCCTCGGGTTGAGCAAATTCCTCCTCAGACGGTGGGAACGGGACCAGCCCAGCCACCGCACACACCAGTTGCCACCCCTGATCTTCAGGCGATGCTTACGTAGATTTTGGCGGCTATAGAGGGTATGCAGCAGCAGAAGGCCCCATCACCTGTTCCAGGGCCAGCTCCAGCACAAAAGGGTTAGCCAGCCCCAACGGTTCCAGAGATTAATCAGCAGGATCAACCTACAGCAGCGGCCCCAGAGGGTCAGCAGCTGCCAGCACCGGCCGCCGTTCAGCCGGATGCCTTAGATGGAGTTATGCCACTTCGGGAGCAGAAGATGCTCGAAGTGTTCCTTTGACTGACACCACCGAGGTATTTTGGGGCTGTTAGTGAGGAAGCCCATGAGTTTATTACTTCCTACCGGGAGGGATTGTAGGCCCTTGGGTTAGATGGATCGGCCAGGCAGTGGTGGCGCTCGTTTATGGAGACTAGGCCAGCTAGGTTCCCGCCGGTATCGTGGATAGAGTTTTTTGAGGCCTTTTTGGCTAAATTTATTCCACGGACTGTCAGAGATCAGCTTCGTGATGAGTTCTCGAGGTTGGAGCAGGGCTCCATGACGGTATCGATGTACGAGGCCTGATTTCACGAGTTATCCCATCATGCTACTATGATATTGTCGATGGACGAGGAGAGAGTTAGATGTTTTGTCAGGGGCTTGAGATTGCAGTTGTGTATTGAGTCGCAGTCTATGGTGTCAGTGGGCCGCTCTTTTCTGGATGTCGTGGACCATACCCGCACGATCGAGCAGCTCAGTTGCGAGGCCTAAGGGGGTAGTGGCAAGAGGGCTAGGCAGGATGACAGCTTAGTAAGTACCGTCCCAGGCCTAGGGATACTCAGGACCGGTCCAACAGAGGTTTCAGTTAGGTCAGCTCAATCGCCCATTTCAGGTAGTATTGCAGACATCAGAGGGTGACCAATACCGTCAGGGTGGTTACAGTGCCGGTCAGAGTCAGGGCCGAGGTGGTTTTCAGAAGAGTTCCTCAGGTCGGGGTGGCCGACCTCTAGTTCTGAGTAGGCCTTCTCAAAGTTGCTTTACTTGTGGAGAGCTTGGTCATTGGGCTAGGGAGTGCCCTATCTCCAGATCAGCTTTACCAGCTCCTTAGGTGGTGAGACCGATTTCAACAGTAGCACCTCCAGCTAGAGGAGGAGGTCAGCATCAGGGTGCGTGGGGAGGTTCCCAGGGAGGCAGGACAGGTGGCGGGTAGATGCTCGTGGTAGAGGCCCCCAGGGCCATTTCTATGCAACTCCAGCCAGAGCAGAGGCCGAGGTGTCTGATGATGTGATCACAGGTACGGTTCTCCTGTGCCATCAGTCCGCTTTAGCTTTATTTGATCCTAGTTCTACATATTCATATGTATCTGCTTATTGTGTTCCTCGATTGAGGGTGAGTCCAGAGTCTTTAGTGGTACATTTGCATGTTTCGACCCCGGTAGGGGATTTGTTAGTAGTAGATCTTGTGTGGTGACTATCCGGGGGCAGGACACTAGGGCTGATCTTATTGTGTTGAGCATGCTGGATTTTGATTTGATATTGGGCATGGATTGGCTATCCCCTCACCGAGCGGTCTTGGATTTCTATGCCAAGACTGTTACTTTAGCCAGGCTTGGTATTCCGCCAGTGGTGTGGTAGGGTTCTTGTAGTCGCACACCAGTTGGGGTGATTTCTTGTATTCAGGCTTGGAGGCTTGTGGATAATGAATGTTTGGCTTATTTGGCATATGTTAGAGATGTTAGTAAGGAGAGCCCACGGTGGAGTCAGTGCCTATAGTCCGAGAGTTTACTGATGTATTTCATGCCGACCTTCCTGGCCTACCCCAGAGCGAGATATTGATTTTGCCATTGATTTAGAGTTGGGTACTCGTCCTATTTCCATCCCACCATACCATATGGAAGAGCTCAAGGAGCTCAGTGTTCAACTTCAGGACCTCCTAGGTAAGGGGTTCATTCGAATGAGTGTATCGCCTTAGGGTGCCCCAGTTCTATTTGTGAAGAAGAAGGATGGTACCATGCGGATGTGTATTGATTATAGACAGCTGAATAAGGTAACAGTCTCTTTTGAGCAGATTTTAGCAAGAAGAACAAGTCTGGAATTCCTTTCCAAGCAAAAATATAGAAATTTAAGTCCGCATTGCGAGTATCAAGATGTCTAACCACTTCTACTAATCCTTTTCAGGAATCAATTAAAGATCTGACCTAGGGTTAAGTTGGCTACCTTAACCCATTAATTAATTCATGTTAAACAACTTGAATCCATGATTAACTAGTACTAAAAAAATAGCAAAACACCTAACCCATTAACATTCATCAACAATCAACCCTATAATTACACCCCTAGACTTTGGGGTTTCAGCCACACATAATAAAAAAGGAAGAGAGTATATCCAACGTGAAATCAACCATTAAATTACTGATAATAAGCAAGAATATTGAAGACCCACTTTGAATTTAACTGTCCAAATGTTTATGTCAAGGCTATCCAAAACCCCAAAACATAGGAAGATGAAGAAAAAGCTTGGCTTAGGTATTCTAAAGTTTGAATCAATGAAAGTTACATTTTCTCTCTCTAATTTTCTATATAGCTTCCCCAAAAATAAATTCAAAATTCTCTCGTGGCTTGTTCGGTGACATTAGTCAGGCTCACCTAACGCATTTGGTGGATCTTCATTTGATTCTTTAGCTCGCCCTATCTTCGTTTCAGGATTCTAGTGTTTGAATCTCAGTCAGTGAACCCGACTAGGCCCGCTTTTTCCCGTTAGGCGTGTCACCAGTTTTAACCTTGATCGCCTTCCCGACTATCATTTTAGCTCCAAAGTCTATCGCATTAGGTGGTGAAACTTAGCTCGCCCTTTCTTGTTCGATGTGTCGCTAAGTTCTTCTTTTTTTGCCAACTTGGCTTGACCCATTTGTATTGACCACTGTCATCTTCGGCAGAGAAAGCCACTTTGGCGATCTGCCTTTCTCCTTTGGCGAGCTTCAGCTTTGGGGTTTTCATTCAAATTTAATACTTTTGGCCTCACTTTAGAGTATTCATCCTTTCTTTGTACTTTCACCCTCATAGCTACAAAGCATAAAAATATCATTAGAATAGCACATAATTAGGCATTGAGGACACTAATTGTTGAACTAAAAAGGCCTCAATTTAGTGTAAACCTATCACTCATAATTATCCCCCTACCGTGCAGTCTTAGATTGCTTCTCTATGACCGTTGCCATAGCCATGCCTGGTATTCCCTCGGTGGTATGGCAAGGCTCCTTTAGTAGCACACTGGTTGGAGTTATCACTTTTGTTTGGGCTCGGAGGCTAGTGGCTAGCGGGTGTTTGTCTTATTTGGCTTATGTGAATGATGTGAGTAGGTAGGTCTCTCCAGTTGAGTCAGTTTGATTTGTTCATGATTTTGTAGACGTGATTCCTATAGACCTACTTGGCCTACACCATGAGCATGAATCGAATGAGAGAATAGTGTATGGTATTGGTTTGTTTAGTTATGCACATAGATGGGACCGAAAGGAGATTCTATAAACTGGCGCTATGAGATCGAAAGAAGATTAGTCTCATTGAAAATGACTCAGCCTATCTAAGAGTGTTCATCACTTTAGAGCAACACAATTACCCCTAAGTTACATCAATTTTCATTCTCCACACCCCTAGATTACTTGTTACTTGATTGAATTTCTGAAATCTTAGTTTAATTGTGACTTTTGAAACCAAAATCCTTTTTATAAATTTGGTGGGATCATCCCCCCATTGTGCTTATTACTACAAATAAATTGATTTACAATCTCAATTTCTTGGTAGAATTCTTTGCCTTGTATCATTATCTTTGGGATTCGATCCCGACTTTTAGTTGGGTATTTATATTGACAACGATCGCTTAGTGTTTGAATTTTTTTAGAGAGTACTTTGAGAGTTATCATGCCCCCATATGTTTAGAAAGACATATCTAGTGGATCCACCTAAGATAGAAGTTTATGATCCTTGCCTCTACAAGAAGGATATATCTTTTTGGTGTTGGAGCAAGACACTAGATTCCATGTTATAGCTGATGTGGCCTATATCGGTTAATGGTAAATACCCCACAAAATGAACTTACTTCAACGATATTTATAAAGTTTTCATTATGATTTTTATGATGCGCTGACCATGTTCAAGAGTTATGATTCTTCTTTAAATGTTTTACTATGTTTTAGCTTGGTCATGCATATCGTATTTTCCTTTATGTCCCCTTATGATCATGTTTTATGTTTTTTTGGATATCCCTCATACTTAGTTCTTCCATGTACTAATGCATACTTGTGCTTATATTGTTTAATATTTTAGGGTTAGACATTTCTCCTCCTCCCGCTCGTGGCTAGTGGATTGTAGACTTGGTGAGTCCTCATGTTCCGAGGACCATGTCACCTTTACTATGCTTTTCTTGTATCTTTAGTTTTCTAATGTTGTACGTGGTATGCCATGGTTTGTTAACTTTGGTCATATCATCTAGTAACAACGGAGCCACATCATATGGTTGTCTCATTAATCCTCCTTGGACCAAATGATCAAACACACCTTTATTGACTGAGTCGAGGCTGCAATAGAAGTATTGTAGCAGCAAATAGTCCGGAACACCATTTGTTATTGCAAGAGTAGTTTCTTGAACTTTAGTCAAGTCTCATGTAAAGGTTCACCTCTAATACGGTTGAAATCTTTTATCTAGATTAGAAGTTTAACCATCTTCGAGGGTGGAAAGAATCTCTCATAGAAAGCATCAGTCAACTCCTCCCACGAAGTGATAGAGTCATTTGACTATTCTGCCAACCATCTTGTAGCTTCATCCGTCAAAGAAAACGTGAATAACCTCAACCTTACGGACTCTTGAGAGATGTTCTTTAACACAAATGGTCCTCATACCTCCACAAAATTCCTAAGGAGTTCTTGGGGATCCTCATGAGCCAGTCCCCCAAGGACTCTCTTTGTTGGAGTGATTGTAGCATGGTTCCGGTTACATGAAACACAACCTTTCTGGCTCTGAGAGGTATTTGGATAGCTCCTATGGTTTAAACAATATTCACATGCATATCATTCAAATCACTCATATTTTCGTTTTGACCATAGGGACAATCATTTTCTCTACCATGGTCACTCATTGTATTAGGCCTGCAAATCAACAAACCATAACAAAAATCAACAATCTACTACAACCAAACAAAATTAAATCTAATTTCTCAAAAAGAATTTTCAATCTTCACTCCCTGGCAACGGCGCCATTTCTGATAAGACTCAAATGTCCTCTTTAAAACAAATTACAAGGGAAAGCGGTCATAGTCAATAAAAATATACTAAAGAGTCGGGGTCGAATCCCACATCGAATGGTATATCGTAGAGAATTATTATCAAGAAATTTTGATTGTAAAATTACTCATTTGTAATTGTAAAAATAAGTGTGTGGATGATTCCACCAATTTAATAAAAAGATTTGGTTACCAATTGTTACATTTAAACTAAAATTTCGAAGAATTCAAGTGTTAACAAGCAATCTAGGGATGTGGGGATTAGAAATCGATGTCATATAGGGGTAATTGTGCGGCTCTATAGTAATGAACATTCATGAATAGGCTAGGTCATCTTCAATGACGCTAAATATCTTTCTTTCTCAAAACATCTATGCATAGAATATCCTTTCAGTCTTATCTATATGTCATTCTAAACAATCCAATACCTTTCTCTATTTTCTCTTTCGATGCAGAAATGGGACAAATATATCCGACCCATGACCCCTATTTTCAAGCAAGTTATAGAGATCAAACCTAAATTTCTTGTATTGGACTAATTACCCACTCCAATCAATCTCTTTCGAGCAATGACCAGAGATCAGAAGTATGAATTAAGTTTAAGTTTGCAACCTTAACTATTAAATTAACCCCATGCTAATTAGCCCAAATTCATGCATGAGCAACAACAAAATAGATCATAGCACAATACTCACTATATTAAATCAACATCCAACCCCATATTTACACCCCTAGATCTTTGGGTTTTAGCCACACATCACAAAAAGCAAAGAAAACATACCTTCCATGAAAACAATCATGGTTAATATGAAATTAAACAATTACAAGCAAATCCACTTTGGATTCAACTTCAATTTGTCAAATTCAAGAACAAAGTTGAGAAAACCCGAAAAGCTTAAAGTGTTCTTCACAAAATAAAGTGTTTCTCTCTCTACCAAATATTCAGACTTAAAAAGTAATCCAAAAACTCAGCACACCCTTTTCTCTCTCATTTGGGTTATTTAGAACTTCCTAGAATTTGGCCCAAAAACTCAATGCGTGTCTCATTCGGTGATGTTAGTCGGGCTCACCGAGCTCATTTGGCAAATCGCCTCTGGTGCTTCAGCTCGCCATCTCATGCTCTAGGCATCAGGTGTTTGAACCTCAGTCGACGAAATCATTTGAGATTGCCCTTCACATTCGGCAAATTGCCGAGTACCACCTTGGTTTGTCTATCAAGCATTCAATTTTTCTCATTGCACTGTCATCTTCGATGAAAATCAACACGGTTGCATTTTTTCTTCGACGAGTCACCTTTTCAGATGGAGTTCACCGACCTATCTCGCTAGACCCAAGTGTTGTGCACTGTCCATTTAGGAGAGGCCATACTCATTAGGTGATCCGTCTTTCTTGTTTGGCGATCATCAGTGTGTAGTTTGCACTTTTGTTTCACATTTTTGGCCATTCAAACATTCATCCTTACATTATCCATTATCCTTCATAGCAACAAATCATAAAAATATCATCAAAATAGGAAAACATTATGCATTGAGGACACTAATTATTGACCTAAATAGGCCACAAATGAGTGCAAATCTACCTTACATCATACTCAACCACAAACGGGCTGCCCAACTCTCTTTGGTCTTTCTAAATGGTGATTTTGTTGCATGTGTGTGTTTGGGCTTTCCTAGGCATAGAATTGAGCCCCAATTTTGGGAATAAGCTTGGTTAGTCGATTAGGAGCCTTTGAAAGAGTCAATTTCAGGATTCCTGGCGTGGGTCCCACATTCTCGTTCTGACTCAATTTTTGTTCCATCTCCAATTACAATGATTTGCGTCTAAACATATGTAATGACGTTATGATCGATAATTTGATAGCAAGGCAGTGTTTGGAGGCATTTCAAAAGCAGATAGCTATTGTGTACTGAATACGGAGCTCCCGTGATAAACTTTGAGGTAGCATTCAGTCTACTTTCTCTATTAGACTTCTTAGATAATTCATATGATAGATTACATGTGATTTTGGACTATATTTGTCGGGTCTTAGCTCCTTTTGTACATTCCATCTTTTCTTGGCCCTGTAGGAGCCTTGGGCTTATTATGGGTGTTGGGATCCTTAGCTTAGGCTTATAGCTTTGCTTGTGGCATAGATGATGTTGCTTATCCTAGGTAGGATTGATACATTGTGGCCTTAGACTAGGTTGAACCTTAGATGTTTAGGTTGTGTTTTATCGCCCTTGTAGTAATGATTTGCTCCCTGTAGAGCTTGTATTCTATCTTTCTCATTGTGTTGGTGCTTGTGACCTTGGTGTTTCATTGTAGCTGTGGGTTAGTCCTATCTATGCTCAGTCATGGACTAGAGCGCTTTATTTGGTTCCTTTTTATTAATTTTAAAGTTCTTCGTTGATTCCTTCATTTATTGTTTAGCGGTAGGCCTATTATACCTTTATTGAGCTTATGATTATATTGTTGGGCCCGAGGTCATGTGGGAGGACTAGTTGGATCCCAGGTTAGTACTCTCCATTTTTGTTGCATGGTCAGGTTGGCAATATAGTTATTTGACTTTGAGTTCCTTGTTTTAATGCTATTAATGACATGCATTATAGTGTATTGTTTGCTCGTTCTCACAGATTTTGTGGTACGATCCCGGCCCATGCATTGACATATGTATCATTCATGATGAGATACTATTTTACTTGGCTTTTATTCTAAACTAGTTTTAGTAGGAGTCATACCATCTGGACCACTTGACTTACTAATTTTTGAGATTACAAGGTGTTAGGAATGTGCTCCTTTTTCTACTTGAGATATTAGAGGCATCTGGGATCTGCTCTATTTTTACATGACTAGCGAACGTGTTGAAGCCCTTTCTTGCATGCTTTTGTTCGTGTTGGCACCCCCGGGTTTACCTTTGCTAGCTGGGCGACTGATGCCCCTTGGAGTTTACTTACTGGCTGGGCGGTCCCTCTTTGGTTCTACTGACGCCCCTGAGTTTACTCTTACTAGCAGGGTGGTTTATGCCCATCAGAGTCTACTGGATAGCTGGGTGGCTCCATTATTAAGTGCTTGTGGTTAGAAGTTTGGCTGGTCACTTGTGGTCGTTCTGCTCACCTTGCATTCATATGCAATGCCTATCATTGGTATACTTGTTTGCTGATTGTACCCTCTTGTTTATGGGGGGCCGGTTGGGTTATGTTTGTTGTTTGTACCTTCAAGGCTTATGGGGTTCCAATTAGGTTATTGTTTGACTATATTCTATTCTCTATAATTGATTATCTGATAGCTGATAGGCTTTAGTTCTAGAATTGTGGTTGTGAGTTCTCTTGATCCTACGTAGTTGGTTGTGTCTTAGTTTCCTACGATGAGGATGTTGTCTTGCATTCCAAGTACGTTCTTGACTCGGCTTCTTACCCCTTGTATCATGTTTCTATTCCTTATTGCTTATCTACCTTATTATCTCTTGTTTAGTTACTTGAGCTATGCTTTTGATATTACTTGTTATTTAAGCTTGTGTTATCTTTTGATCTCAATCGGCCAATGCCCCTTGAGTATCATTTTGGTACTCATACTACACTTCTTCTCCCTGTAGATCATAGTTTGAGTTATCATCATTGATTTTGAGTCGTGCGGAGCAGCTTGGAGTTCAGCTGACTAGGGTGAACTCCTGGCGTTCGGAGTTGCCGGTTTTCATTAATATTTTCATAGGCTTAGTCTTTATATTGTATTCAGAGACAACCTATACTTATCTCATATTCGTAAAAGCCTTGTACTCTTATTTTTTATTAGATGCTCGATTACTGATTGATTATAGGTCTTGGGATGGTTCCTTGTATTGCATTTCTAGTGATTACCCTTTCTTTGCTTCATTATAAGCTTTATGCTTCTTGTTGTTTCGTTCCGCTTTGTAGTCCATTGCTTATGGCTCCAGGCTAAGGATTAGGCTTACCTACCGGTGGGATGTAGTAGGTGCAATCGTGACCTGAGAAATCAGGTTGTGACACATGATATCTAGAATCATTGGCAAACTTGAAGATAAAAAGATCTCGAAAGAGGAGATGCACAATTAATGCTACAATATTTCCAATGGTATCAATCAGAAAATCTAGGTTTCTTTTACGTATCCAGATGGATGTAGATGGTCATTTAGCTAAATATTTTTTTGTTGATTCTAGATCTAGGATTGCTTATAAGAATTTCAGAAAATAGTTGTTTTTTATCCTACATATGTGACAAATAAATATAGATGTCTTTTGTTCCATTTACTGGAGTAAACAATCATTATCAGTCAATTTTATTTTGTTGTGCTCTACTTTGGGATGAAACTCAAGAGACTTTCGAGTGGTTACTTCGTAGTTGGCAAGATGCAATGGTTGGACTTGCACCTCATACAATAATAATAGATCAAGATTCTGCCCTAGCAAATGCAGTTGCAGTGGTATTTCCTAACAGTAAACACCATTTCTGTATGTGGCACATAACAAAGAAGCTTCCAGAATATCTAAGTTATGTCTATCATAAGTTTGATGATTTTAGTAGCAAGTTTAGTTGGTTTATTCATGGTACAACCAATCCGGAGGAATTTGAAAAAATGTGGATAGAAATAATGGAGATGTATAATTTAGAATAAAATAGTTGGTTGTGAAAAATATATGCAATTCATGAAAAATGGATACCAGCATATGTGCGTACGCTCCAATGTGGTGCTATATTATAAGACTATTGATGCTAGATTTGATAATGTAAGGGAGATGGATTACAAGACAATCAAGGCCTATCTTGAAAACGTTGTATCCTATGGAGAATGAAGCAATTAAGGAATTTACAAGAAAAATATTTGAAATTTTTCAAAAACTAATTCAATCTAAAATATTTATATATGAAATGATTGAGGTTAAGGATGGAATGAAAATCTATAAAGTGTATCAAGTTCAAAGACAAAAGACAACATACATTGTTATTTTTGATCTTGCATTGAAAAGAGCCATTTGTTTGTGCCACAAACATGAGTTCATGGGAATCCAATGTAGACATGAACTAATGGTATTTGTAAAAAACAGATTGACTCGCTTCCGATATATTATTTATTAGATTGATGGAGTAGAAATGCAACAAAAGAAAGAGCTAATGATCCTCCAAATGAAACAAAAAATTTGAAACCTTCTACTTTATGATTTAATAATGATGAATTCTATTGGGCTATCTGAACGAGCTACGAGGTCTTAAAACATGATAAATTTGTACATCAAATATTATTGCAATTGTGTGAAGAACTTGATGAACTTCCTTATGAATCTGAGGAAGATTGGGTATGTGGTGGTCAATATAGTGAGAAATATTGTGAAATAAACTCATGTGAACAAAATCAAGATACTATTCTACTTGACCCTCCAGTAGCAACAACTAAAGGGCGTCCGAGATCTTTGAGAATGAATGGTGCTCAAGAAGTTACTCAAAAGATCAAAAAATGTCTCTTCTCCGAAGATGAAAAAGGTTCTTCTCCGAAGCAAAAAAGGCAAGTGAAAAGTATGAAATTTAAGAGAAAGGAAACAAGGTAATTTCACTTTGACACAATGCATATTATTTCTATTGCGAGTTACTGCTGTTATAACTTCTAAAATTTTATGTGCAGTTCAATTTCTAATGCCGAAGTCGAGCAGAAAGGTACAACAACATCTAACGAGGCTCATACAATGGTAAAAAACTTTTTATAATAGCTTACGTAAGTTGACTTATTTTTCATGTACTTTTTTCTTCAACTAACAAATTCTTTCAAATTTTATCACTTAATTTATCAGCAGTTTCAACGATATCTAGAATATTATCAAGGATATATTGAGAACACTGATTGTTCTTATGCCACATCATTTATGGTAAATAGTTGTTCTTTTTTTATTATATCATTTATATATTATTTACATGCTAAAGTGTGTCCTGATGAATTATCACTCTTCCTTTCTGAATTTATTGAAAGCAGCTTGAACTCCATTCCAATAACATCATCCTAGTTAGTGAGTAGGAAGATGAAAGATTTGAAGCTTGCGGAATACACAAAAAATAAGAAGCAGTACTTTACACTTCAATTTATTAGTTTTTCTTTGAAAAAAATCTAACTTTTCAATAGTCCTTTCATCGTTTATTTTAACGTGTATATGAGGTAAAGGCAATTTCATTGTTTAAACATAATAAAATTCTATGCTTGTATTGTAGTTTGTCATATATTTTTGGGTCATATAAAATATATTTCATATTAAATGTGAAAATAGATGCACATTGTATCATTCAAAAGTTAAAATGATAATGTAAGATTCCTCTGCATTGATAAAATTTACTCTAAAAATAGCGGATGCTAAAAGTGGTGTTGTCGAAAATCTTAATAAAAATATAGTACAAATTTTGAATACATTTGCAGTTGAAAGTATAAAGTGTCACTCTTTTCTCTTTGAAGCATCTTCCATTTCTTCAAACCCATATAGTGTACATGCTGCTTGGGTGGACAACAGGAGTTGTATATGCATCATAATCGATCAATGCAAAGATAGAAATATGTCAGAACTTATAAGGTAGTCTAGAGGTGCATTTTTTCGTCAAGAGAGGCTCTAGAAATGGCTGACTCAGATATTACTAGTTGTGGAGTATCTGCATTACATTTTCAACTATGTTCATCCCAGAAACCTCAATTAGTGTAACATATTCAACACAAACGATAAAGTCATCATGTTAGGTGATTTTGTTTTGATATGAAAAGCAATACTGGAAGTTGTTAGAGATCTTGGTTTCAAAGGGAACAAGCAAAAATGTAGAGATTTGATTTGATAATGTTTTATAGAAAGTCCTACTTCATGTTATGGTGTTAAATTGTCGATATATTCTCATCTGTAGGGGTATCTACTACGTGTCTTTACAGGCACACGAGAATTTTCTTCATCTGACCTGACTCGATTTCAGTTTCAACTAACGTAGGGTATAGAAGGATTATAGGCAAAGGTTGAAAAGAGAATGCCTTAGCAAGAGCTAGAGGGAGCATCTTCAGATGACTTTGGTCAGAAATAATGAGAAAGAAGAGATTATCTTGGTGTGCATACAGAAGTAGAAATGCTACAACTTTATTGATCTTCATATTCTTGTTAGTCGTGTACAAGCATGGTTCATGAGAGCTCGGCTCATAGTGGAACAGAACACAATTATTCCCAACATTTCAAACTCAAGGGGTTCAAATGGAAGTACCTGCAAAGCTATTTGAGGAGCTTGTTGGTGTGGTTAAACCATTTGGCGATGATGGAAAAATATTCTCCATGAACTTCGGTAAAATATGTTCCATTAGCTGCAAACCAACCAAAAAGCAAAGCTCAATAGACTACTTCTGTGACAATCTAAAGATAAATGGAATCAGCAACTCATTCATAACAATCAAAATAATTCAGAATATGATCAATTTGCCCAAAAAGAATTTAGGTAAATTATCTCTCTTAATGTTTGAAGTACTGCAGAGAAATTTGATTAGTAACTCAGTTTTGTTTTGTCCTTACAGCTATTGTTGCATCAAGTATTAAAAAATTACTCCTACATATATGGTAAGAAGAACACCATAATCTATAGGAAGATCGAATGAATTATTCATAAACAAAGAAATCCTATTAGATTAAATCGACTGTGCAAACAAAATAAGACACATCAATCACATTAAAAGTAATCTTAAATTAAATTACTATTGAAGAGAGAATAGTTTCATTATCAATAGATCTACAGTACTCATGGGTGACCTGCTATAGCAGGTTAAAATTATTGATGTGTAGGAATGTAATACACTGATAGTGCACCATACTCAATCTCTAGCATAAAAAAATGAATTGTTCTTGAATTCTCAAATTAAAAGAAAAAAATTAGCAACGGAGAGGAATGAACATAATCACAGAACATGCAGTGACAAAGGCAAAAGCATAAAATTAAATTTTTTTAGTGTTGAGATCACTACAACTACAACTAAGTCCTGCAATAATGGCTGAAAAAGATTTTATGGGAAGAAAAATCAAGAAAGGAAATCCATAGACAGAGGATGAACACGGAACATTCCTGAAAGGATTGGATTTTCATGGGAAAGACAATTGGGATAAGATTACGAAGGATTTGTTGCCTAGTAGAACATCAATACAAGTTGCTAGCCATGCTCAGAAATATTTTGTGAGACTAATGGATGATAAGTCCATATCAAATGAGAGAAAAAGGGGCAAAAAGTCAAGTTGAAGATTGAAATCACTTGATTTCTGGTTCTTTTTTCTCTCATTTGAATTGAAATTAATATACAATAATCTTACGAACATTTATGAGCATGACTAGCAATATGTATTGATATTCCACTAGGCAAGAACTCGTAGGAATAATAATAATAATGCTTACTAGCTAAAATGGTCAAGGTTCAGTTTGAAAATGAACAAAGAAGACTTGCAACTTCATGTTACATGAATTGGGGGTTTAAGTTTTAGGTCTATATATAATAATCGGAAGACAACATTGGGCAAGAAAAGGGTTGTTTTAAAGTCAATATAGAAATATATTAATTATTATTCAATTTTTTACTCATGGTCAAATGAAATTAAAGTAAATACATAAAGATATTAATTATTATTCGGTTTTTGAGTCATTGTAAAATGAAAATGAAGTAAATATAGAAAGATATTAATTACTATTTGATTTTTAACTCATAGTCAAATGAAAAAAAAAGTAAATATAGAAATATATTAATTATTATTCAATTTTTGACTCATGGTCAAAGGAAAATAAAGTAAATATCAACAAATATTGATTATTATTCAATTTTTTACTCATGGTCAAAGGAACATAAAGTAAATATAGAAAGATATTAATTATTATTCGATTTTTGACTCATAATCAAATTAAAATAAATTAAATATGGAAATATATTAATTATTATTTAATTTTTGACTCATGGTCAAATAAACTAGAACCTATTTACTTGTGCATTCTTATTCAATTATATATTTATTTATTGCATGTTTATTCAATTGCATACTTATTCGATTGAAAGTGTATTCAATAAATAATGTACATAATATTCGTAAGTAAATATAGAAAGATATTAATTATTATTTTTTTTTGACTCATAATCAAATTAAAATAAATTAAATATGGAAATATATTAATTATTATTTAATTTTTGACTCATGGTCAAATAAACTAGAACCTATTTACTTGTGCATTCTTATTCAATTATATATTTATTTATTGCATGTTTATTCAATTGCATACTTATTCGATTGAAAGTGTATTCAATAAATAATGTACATAATATTCGTAATAAAATGTATTTATAACACCCCCCCCCCCCCCCTCCCTCTTGATGTTCATTTAATAGATAATGTGTCTAACTAAAGAAAAAATTTAGTGAGAAAAAAATATTAGTAATGAAAAAAAGAGAGTACACATAGTAATAAACATTTGCTAGTTGCCTCATAAAAAATCATATCAGAAAATGTAGTGGGATAAAATCTTAATTAAGAAAAAAAGAATACAATGTGTAATTTACTTCCTCTCATAAAGACCGCAATTAAGATGGTTAATCTTTGCATTTCAATCTTATATACCATCTTCTCAAGAATTTAATTTAGGAAGAATTTGATGAATAAATTTGTTGGATTTTCACCTGAAAGAATTTGTCGTATATCAATATCACCGTTGTTCTAAAGATCATGTGTGAAGAATAATTTTGGTGAAATGTGCTTCATTCTAACTTTTTTTCTGATTCATCCTTTTAATTAGGCTATGCATGCATCATTTATCTTCAAATAAAACTGTGGGAACTTTGGTATCACATTTTAGGCCACATCTTTCCTCGATGAAATGTATCACTGATTTCAAATACACGCATTCTCTACTTAATTTATGAAAAGATATTATCTTACTATGGTTTGAAGAGATAACAGTAATAGATTACTTTGTATATCATTATAATATAACTATACTTCTGAATATGTTAATAGATAGCATGTTTGAGATCGAATGCCAACTTCTGCAAGTATAACTAAGAGATATATTAGGTGGGAAGAAATTAATTTTCCTACTACTTGGACTTTGAAGTTGGTTATACCTCCAAGTCAGATAACAAATGCTGTTACCAATTCCGATTATTCTCATATTACTCAAAACCGTGATAGAAGGATTTGTATTCAATTTGATGATAGTCAAAAGACTACTATTTATAATAGACATTCATTTTCAAAACCTAGACTATTACCTGCTATGCATCATATTTCTCCTATAGAGCCTGTTTATAAAATGGCTAGAAATGCTCTAGCAAGAGATACCTCTTTTGATGATTTGAAGGTTGAATTTGAAAAATCAAATGATTTGCGATCATAGGATTACTCATATTGAGAAAAACAATTCTCTAGTTGAGTTATCTAATGACAAAGGAAAGGGTATTTTTGGTGAAAACATGGAAAAAGAATATGAGAATTTTGATATAAAGTATAAACTGTCTAATACGCATATTTGTCAGAATAAAGTCTGCATTCCTCACTTCTTTTTGTTAGTAAAAAACCAGTTATACCCTCCAATCATACTTGGAACCCCTTTTATCAATGCTATTTATCCTTTTTCAAATATAGATTCTAAAGGATTTACAGCAATTTATAATGACAAAAAAATAAATTATTCTTTCATTACTGATCCCGTAACAAGAGATGTTAATGCTTTAATTGATATGAAGAAAAAGCATGTTGATTCATTACAATTAGAGATATTTAGCATGAATATATTCGATGCTTTAAAATCTACAAAAGTTCAGGAAAAAATTAAATTAATTTCTGAACAAATTGCTGTTGATATTTGTGCCGATCACCCTAGTGCCTTCTGGAATCAGAAAAGGCATATTGTTTCTCTTCCATATGAAGATGATTTTTCTGAGAATAATATTCCGACGAAATCTCGTCCCTGCCAAATGAATTCGAAATTAGTAGAATTCTGTAAAAAAGAGATTGATAATCTGCCTATATATATATATGTATATGTACGCAACATTTTAACTTTACTTAAATAATACACTTACAATAATTTATACAAAAATAGAAAATATACTTTTTAATAAGAATAAAAAATTTATTGAAAATAAATACAAATACTATGTCTCTTTACATTTTTCCGAATCCTTATTTTTAAAAGCCTCATCATCTCAATTAAATAACATAAAGATTTAAGTTTATCTATTTACTTTCCCTAATAAAATTGTTAATGACCACTTGTAACATTTCACATGAAAATAAAAGGATTTTATTGAATTGTCATCATGCATTGTTAAGTATTTTAATTTTGTATTATAAATATATCTAATTAAATCATTTTCTCCCTCAAGTTACACAACAATCTCTTAATCTTTATCGTCTATTTTTTTTTCATCATTAAATAATCTTTAGAAATTTATGAACAAATTACAGTGCCAAAATGATCCTGTTTGGCTTAATAATATTTTTTTTATGTTTCAGGTCTTTATTTTCCCTCACACATTATTATCATCGGAAGGTATATTTTTTTTTTAATAAACCTCCTTGAGCATGTTATCTTCTTTATCCTCTTAAACTTTAATGGTTTAACACTGTATATATTTTTTTATGATAGAAATTTAGAGACGATCATAGTTAGAAGTTAAGGTATGTGTTAGAGATTATAGAAGTATTTATATATATATATATATATATATATATATTGTCACGACAAGTATACCCTAGGCGTAGCATGGCGTATAAAACCACGAAAGGCCCTACACAAGCCACTTAGCATAAATCATACAAGATAATAGAAATAAAAGATTTCAAAAGTAGCATTTTCATAATTTATAAGAGTTTGACAAAGCAGAAGTCTAACATAGTCTCAACAAGCCATCTAAACATCAAAATAAGTGCTTGTGACGTAGCCTATACACCATTTACATCATCAAAAAACTAGAAAGACATAAAGCAAGCAAATGTGTCCCAGTCCTCGGAACATGAGGACTCACCAACTGTTGAATCCAATCGAATGATCAATTTGCCACGAGTGTGAGAGGTAGGAGTGACGGACCGTACATTAATGAAACAATGTAGACAAAATAATGCATTAGTACATGGAATGTACAAAGTATGGGGCAATATGCATAAATAGACACGATTGCATGAAGAGTTTAAACATGAAAAGAATGACCAACATTTGAAACATTTAAAGGCTTAAAGAAGAAACAACGTATAAAATCATAAGATATGGTCAATGCATTTAAAAGAAGAAACATAAGAAAGCTTTGAAGAAACATATTTATTTTGTGGGATATTAGGTTTAACCGACAATAAGACCATGAGATCTTTATCATGGAATCTGGTATATCACTCATACCAAAAGAACGAGATTTTACTTGCCAAGGTAGAACCCATACAGATCCTCTTTTGCTAACATGGATCCACTTTTCCAACAGGAGCACGTAGTTAGGGACTAGAGGTCGCTACTAGAGACTACTCTATTTGAGCCTCTACCTCAAATTCCTCTAGGTGCTAAGTATAAATCCCAATGGAATAGATAAAAGTAAAATATCATTATAACATGGGAAAGGCAACCCAATCCACATCTTAAGATCAAAATATAGAATAGCTCCTTAAAACACAACTCAACATAGATGAGAAAACCTTTCATTAATGCGAATCAATATGTGAGAAATACCTTTTACATTCATGATCATAGTAGCATGTGAGAAAACCTTTCACAATTACATTGATACTTTCCTTTCAAAGCATCCTCAAATCATTTACTTCAATTTAATAAAAGCATGCATACTTTCATAAGTTCATAAGCTTCATCATGGGTTCATCATCTAAAATCATGATTCATGCATGGGTTCATGTGAATTCAACTCAAAATCATGTAATTAATTCAATTCATGCATTAGAAGATAGAGATTAATCAATAAAACTATAAATTGAAGAGAACCTATAAAGATTAAATAAAACCCTAACTTGAACAATTGAAATTGAATTTAGAATTAGAAACCTTGGGGACCCCATGTAGGAATGGACTCCACGAGTGAATACCCACTTACCTTGCTACTCAAAGCCAAAGATGAATGGTGAATTGAAGATCTTGGAGTGAACCCTAGCTTTATCTTCTGCTTTAGGTTGAGACAGAATTTGGGAGAATAAATTGGTTATGTTTTGGGGAAAGAGGAGAATGGGTTTAAAATAGGTAGATTTAGGACATAAATCCTTTATATCGGGCTTCGGATGAAGGAAAAAATGACATAGCATAGGCTTAAAACATTTAGAAAAAAACCCAAAATCGCCTGAATTTTAACTGCTGGACTGGTCTATGGGTCAGACCTATGGATCGTAGAACTTTCTATGGTCCGTACTAGTCAACCTTACACCATATACTGAGATCTTAAAAATTATCAAACTTTGACGGAACACTTCTACGGTCCGTAGACTCTAACCGTAGAACTCAGCTTTGGCCTTAAAATTTCACTAAGTGTAGGACCTACCTACGAGACCCATCTACGACTCGTAGATCATTTGACAAGCCTTCCTATTCAACCGTAGAAAAGATACTGAAACTTGATTTTAAAAAATTAATTTTCTCTCTTTCTACTAGACTAGCCTATGACTCGTAGAAAAATCTACGAACCGTAAGCAGGTCTCGTAGACCTGAACAAGTAGTTACAATATATGAAATTTTTTCCCTTTTTGAAATATGAGGTGTTACAATATCTCCCCCCTTGGGAACATTCGTCTTCGAATAGAACTCAAGGCAACACAAAGAGGGTACGGGAAGAGACTTAACAACCCAATATGAATGCAATCACATAAATGCACATAATCAAAGAGAAAATCAAATTCAAGCTAACATATACTTTCAAGCATCATTTCATAAAACATAAATGCAAGCATATGGAAATATGAGAATTTCTAAGACACATGAATCCGCAAGAATTAATCATGAGGAGCTAACTCAAGCTAGAGTAGGATCAGAGGGAAAGAGATGAGGATATCGGGACATCATATCGACCTCGGCTTCCCAAGTAGCACCCTCAACTAGTTGATTCCTCCACAATACCTTTATGGATGCAATTTCCTTGTTCCTCAACTTTCTAACTTGCCGGTCAAAAATCTGAACCAAAACTTCTTCATAAGAAAGCTTTCTTTTATACCATGAGTTTCCAATGGTTCAATAGATGTCCGATCACCGATACACTTCTTCAATAAGGAAACATGGAAAACCAGATGTACCGATGTTAAATCATTAGGCAAATCAAGTTCATAACCAAGCTTGCTAATACGCCTCAATACTTGATAAGGACCAACATAACGGGGACTAACCTTCCCTTTCTTACCAAACCTCATGACATTTTTCATAGGTAAAATTTTCAAGTAAACCCAATCATCAACATCAAACTCAAGATCCCTTCTTCTAACATCGGCATAGGACTTTTGTCGGCTTTGAGCCATTTTCAACCTTACTCTAATAAGCAAAACTTTTTACATAGCCTCATATACCTATTCAGGACCTATCAAGGTAACCTCACAAACTTCAAACCAACCTATAGGAGATCTGTACCTCCTACCTTAAAGAGCCTCAAATGGAGCCATACCAATGCTTGAATGATAGCTATTATTATATGCAAACTCAATCAAAGGCAAATGATCATACCAATTACCCTTAAAGTCAATCACACAAGCTCTCAATATATCTTCCAAAGTTTGGACAGTATGGTCTGCTTGCTCAATGGTTTGAGGATGAAAGGTCGTACTAAGCTTGACACGGGTACTAAGAACTTTTTTGAAAGACTTCCAAAATTGAGAGGTGATTTAGGTACCACGATCGGAGATAATTGATAAGGACACTCCTTGCAACCTAACCATCTTCTTTAGATACAACTTCGCATAATCTTCCACCAAATAAGAAACCTTGACGGGAGGAAATGAGTTGACTCCGTCATATGATCTAGAATAACACAATAACTCAACTCGAGTCATATTGCCGCCGGGTGCGGGGTAAACCAATAATAAAGTCCATATTCAAATCTTCCCACTTCCAAGTAGGAATACTAATATCTTGGAATAAACCTTCCGACTTTTGATGCTCAACATTCACTTGTTGTCAATTAGGACACTTAGCCATAAATTCCACAATATCCTTCTTCATCCCATTCCATTAATAGACATCCCCCAAGTCACGGTACATCTTGGTGGTTCCCGGGTGAATGGAATATCGAGAACTATGGGCTTCTGACAATATTTGTTCCCTCAAATCATCAACAGTTTGAATACATAACCGACCTTGATATTGAAGAACACCATCTCCCCCTTTGGAGAAAGCCTCAATGGCTTTTTCAGAGACCAACTTCTTCAAGTAAACCAACACCTGATCAAGATCTTGCTTAGCCTTTACTTCCCATACAAAAGACGATTCCGAACCATTATGCACAACTACACCACCTTCATTAGAATCAACTAAGAGAACATCCAATCGGGTCAATCTATGAACATCACGAATCAATTCTTTCTTCTCATCCTCAACATGAGCAACACTATCCATTGATAGTCCACTAAGAGCATCCGCCAGTATGTTAGCCTTACTATGTGATAGAGGGCACTCATGTCGTAATCCTTTAACAACTCCAGTCACCTACTTTGGTGAAGATTTAGATCCTTAAGCTTGAATACATAGTGCAAAATATTTTGGTCTGTAAATACATCAACATGGACACCATACAAATAATGCCTCAAAATTTTTAAAGCAAAAACAACCGTCGCTAGTTAAAAATTGTGGGTAGGATAGTTCTTTTCATTAATCTTAAGTTGACTTGAAGCATTAGCAATAACTTTCCCATTTTGCATAAGAACACACCCCAATCCAATTCGTGAAGCATCATAATAACCTAAAAACCCATCAGATCCGTCCGGTAAAGTGAACACCTGAGCGGAGGTAAGCCTATCTTTCAACTTTTGAAAGCTCTTTTCTCATGCTTCAGAACATAAGAACTTAACCTTATTTTTTATGAACGAGGTCAATGGAGAGGCAATAGCATAAAACCCTTCCACAATCCTTCTATAGTATCCGACTAAGCCCAAGGAACTTTGAATATCCAAAGGGGATAGAGGTCTAGGCCAATTGTTGACCTCTTCCGTCTTCTTATGATCAACCTCAATTCCCTTACCATAAATAATGTGACAAACAAAAGCCACGGATCTCAACCAAAACTCTTATTTATTGAACTTAGCTTATAACTCACGATCCTTAAGAATTTGCAACACAATTCTTAAATGATCAACACGCTCATCCTCACTCCGAGAATAAATCAAGATATCATCGCTAAACACAATCACAAACATATCAAGATTAGTCACTCCAAATAACATTAAAAAGAATTCATAATGAACATACCGAGTTTGAAAAGCCATCTTTGGAATGTAACCTTCTTTTACCCTCAATTGGTGATAACCCGATCGGAGGTCAATCTTAGAGAAATAACTTGCTCCTTAGAGTTGATCAAGCAAATCATCAATCCTTGGAAGATGATACTTATTCTTAATGGTAACCTTGTTCAATTGCCGATAATCAATACACATGCGAAGTGAACCATCCTTTTTATGAACAAACAAAACAGGAGCACCCCATGGAGAGATACTTAGTCAAATGAAGCCCTTATCCAACAAATCTTTCAATTGCTCCTTCAATTCCTTAAGTTCTACTGGAGCCATACAGTAAGAAGGAATAAAGATAGGTTGCATATCAAGGAAAATGTCAATTTCGAAGTCTATTTCCCTTTCGGGAAAAACACCGAGTAGATCATCGGGAAACACTTCTGGAAACTCATTTACAACAGGGACCGACTCAAGAGTAGGGTTTCTAAATCTATATCCCTAACCCGAAAAAGATTGTATATGCAACCTTTAGAAATCATTTTCCTAGCTTTAAGACGAGAAACAAACTAACCCTTAGGCATAAAATTTCCCCCTTTCAACTCTAGGATGGGTTCATTAGGAAACTAAAACTTAACCACTTGGGTGCTACATTCAACAAAACCATAATAAAAATGGAGCCAATTCATACCAAGAATAACAGTGAAATCCAACATATCAAGCTCTACTAGATCAACATGAGTGACTCTATGTGACAGGGAGATGGGAAAATTTCTATAGACTCTCTTAACCATAATAGATTCACCAATAGCAATAGAGACAGAAAAAAGGTTTAACAACACATCCGGAGAAACATCAAATCTTATAGCCACATATGGCATCATAAAGACAAGGTAGCACCTGGGTCAAGCAAAGCATAAACATCAAGATGAAAGACTTTCAACATACCTTTAACCACATTGGGACATCCTTTTTGATCATGTTGGGTTTGAAGGGCATAGAACTGGTTTTGCTTTGGAGCATTTGAACCCTAACCACTAGGCAGAGCCTGCATACCATTATTTCCCTTGTCGAATCTAGATGGACAATCTCTCAAATGGTTACCACTCTTACCACAATAAAAATAATTATCCGTACCCACCAAGCATTATCCCGAATGACTCTCGCCACACTTTTGGCATGCCGAAACCGAAGATCCATTTCCACCATTTCCTCCTTTAGGCTTAGGTTTATAAACCCTATCTTTGTTAAACTTCATGTCCTGAGCATTAGAAGAATCTTGACCAGAAAACCTTTGTCAAAATTTAGAACGACCATGTCCATCGAACCTTGAATGTGAAAAGTCACTATTATCGGACTTTGCCCTCTTTTCCTCCCTAGAACTCTTCTATGTATTGAGCATGAATCATTAAATGAGAAATATATATTTTCTTGATCAACATGGCGGTACGACAATCTTTGACAACCAAGTCGGACACATCCGACACAAACTTACTCATCCCTGCTCTATGATCAACAACCATAGTAGGAGCATACCTAGGAAGTTGAGTGAGCTTCAAAGCATACTCATTCACACTCATATTTCCTTGGCAAAGGTTAATGAATTCAAGTATCTTTGCCTCCCTCATCTCAATACGAAAAAACCTATCAAGGAAAGCGACCTTAAACTTCTCCCAATCAAGAGAACCTGCATCTACCACCCTTTTTTCCTTCCATTGGTTGAACTAAATTTGAGCAACACCCTTAAGTTGATAAGCGGCCAATTCTACCTTTTCTACCGGCATCACTCCCATGATCATCAAGACCTTATACACCTCATCAATAAACTCTTGAGGATCTTCCTCAACAATGGAACCATGAAACTCCAGGGGATTCATCCTAGTGAAGTCCCTCACTCTAGTTATCGTCATACCAACATTTGGGTTTATTGGGACCATAACCTTCCAATTGGCTTGAGTCATCATGGCTTGAGACAACACTTTAAAAGTGGCTAAATCTACATTAGTCATTTGTTTGGCCAAAGGGTCGGTCGGAACCTGAGGAGCTTCTTGTTCCACATTCTCACCTGCATTCCATCTAACCTAAGCTATTTGAGGGGCCATATCTTGAAAAGCATTGAATAAGGATTACGAGAGAGACATATAGAGTTAAACTCTATCGAACAAATTAAGAATTGTCAAAGAAGTGGAGTTTCCTAAACATCCTATAGCCTCCTATTCATAAATGTGGCGTGCTTCACACCAATGAACAAGACTCTACTCGACGTGGATTGTGAGACATCCTTGGACCTTTCAAAACCTTGAGCTCTGAATACCAAGTTTTTCACGACTCAAAGTGTACCCTAGGCGTAACAGGGCATATAGAACCCCTAAAAGCCCAACACAAGCCACTTAGCATACATCATACAAGAAAATAGAAATAAAAGATTTCAAAAGTAGCATTTTCATATTACAAAAGAGTTTGACAAAAAAAAAATCTAACATAGTCTCAACAAGTCATCTAAACATCAAAAAAGGTGGTAGGGATTTAACCCATACACCACGTACATAGTCCGAAAACTAGAAGACATAAATCAAGTAAATGTGTCTCGCTCCTCAGAACATGAGGACTTACAAACTCTTGAATCCAATAGAATGGTCAACTATCCATAAGTGTGAGAGATAGGAGCATCAGACCCTACATGTATGAAACAATGAATTTAAAATAAGAGACATAAGAATGCTTTGAAGAAACATATTCATTTTGTGGGATATTAGCTTTAACCGATAATAAGACCATGAGAGATATATAATGGAATTTGGTATATCCCTCATACCAAAAGAAGGGAATTCTACTTGCCAATGGAGAAGTCGTACACATCCTCTTCTGTTAAAATGGATCCACTAGCTAGGTCATTTAAGATAATCCTACGGGGGAACGTAGTTAGGGACTAGAGGTTGCTACTAGAGACTACCGATTTGAGCCTCCACCTCCAAGCCCTCTCGGGGATAAGTTTGAATCCCAACGGAACAGATAAAAGTTAAATATTATTATAATATAGGAAAGGAAACCCAATCCGCATCGTAAGATGAAAACATAGAATAGCTCCTTAAAACACAACTCAACATAGAAGAGAAAATCTTTCATCAATATGTAAGAAATACCTTTCACAATCAAGACCATAGTAGCATGTGAGAAAACCTTTCACAATTACATTGATACTTTCCTCTCAAAGCATCCTCAAATCATTTACATCAATTTCATAAAAGCATGCATTATCTTGATAAATTCATAGTTCATAGTTTATAAGCTTCATCATGGATTCATAATCTAAAATCATGGATCATACATGGATTCATGTGTTTCAACTCAAAATAATGTAATTAATTTAATTCATGCATTAGAAGATAGAGATTAATCAATAAAATCATAAATTGAAGAGAACCCATAAAGATTGAATAATAGCCTAACTTGAACAATTAAAATTAAATTGAGAAATTGAAAACCTTGGGAACCCCATCGAGGAAAGGACTCCATGACTGATGAATACCCTCATATCTTGCTACTAAAAGTCAAATATGAATGGTGAATTAAAGACCTTGGAGTGAATTCTAGCTTCTTCTTCTTTAGGTTGAGAGGGAATTTGGGAGAATGAATCGGTTAGGTTTTGGGGAAATAGGGGAATGGGTTTAAAATGAGTACATTTAGGACATAAAGCCTTTATATAAAGCCTTGGATGAAGGTCAAAAAGACATAGCATAGACTTAAAACATTTAGAAAAAGATCCAAAAGCCCCTGAATTTTAACTACTAGACTGGTCTACGGGTCAGACCTCCAGACTGTAGAACTTTCTACGGTCTGTACTGGTAAATCGTAGACCAAGTATTGGGACCTTAAAAATTAACCAACTTTGACGGAGCACTTCTACAGTCCGTAGGACTTCCTACGATCCGTAGACTATAACTGCAGAACTCAACTTTCGCCGTAAAATTTCATGAAGTTTTGCACCTACCTATGAAACCCATCTACGACTCGTAGATCATTTGACGAGCCATCGTGTTCAACCATATAGAAAATATACTGAAACTTGATTTTCAAAAATTAATTTTCTCCCTTTTGAAAGACTGGTCTACCACCCATAGAAAGCTCTATGAACCATAGATTGGTCTCGTAGACCTAAACCTGTAGCTACAATTTCTGAAATCTTTTCCCTTTGAAAATAAGATAATGGTAATCATGTATATAGTTTAGTAAAGAAAATTTCAAAAATAATTCTCTTTAAATCAAAATTGTATTATATAACTAATTTTAAATTCTTAAATATATGTATAATTGTTTATTGATAGTTGGGGATCTACAAAAAAACTTTTTAGTTGAAATGATAAACAAATCGATTTATTTTTAGAGAATTTATAATACATTTCCATTATGGTATAGAACTTCAAATCCTTATTATGGATTGTAATTATATTTCACGCTCATATATCCATGTTATTTTCATTTAACAAATCTATCCTTTTAATATTTAATTATTTTAAATAATTTTAAAGGTTATTTTTAATTTTTTACAGTTTTTCTACTGAATCAAGAGGTCGCCCGAAGAAGCTTCATTAAATTTGTATTTGATGTAGCTATCAACTTTGTCTTATTTTCAGCAGTCTCACTTGCCATGTACATTCAATGTCTTTAGATTGTAGATATATTATTCTTCTTGATGCTTATATTTATCTATCTAATTAAGGTCTATAGTTTAGAATATATATTATTTTCTATACAATTTTCATTTCCAAGTTGTTGTTTTTTTTGCTTTATTTTCTTTTAATGTTGTATATAATCATAGGTGTTGCAATGGTGTAGTATTGTCACGAGAATAAACATTGCTGAATTTTTATTTAATAGTCAGATATCATATTCACAAATTTTGAAAATAATTGTCAAAGAGCTAGAAAAGTATCACATTCATGCAACTTTTTTTTAAATATCTTTTAGTACTCAATATGTGTTACAATAATCTTAGGTAATTATGTAGAATCTTTTACAAAATAAGTTGGGACACAGGTGCAATACATGTGTCCAGAAACTAGTGTATATATATATATATACACACACACACACTTTACTTTCTTGGAGAGTTTTTCTAATCGACAACCATCACTATGCGCTTTGTGATGATACAACGTCTCGCCCATGTTGCCAAAACTATCCTATACCTTGCCTGAGTATAGAATAGAACTCAATTCATGAATCTATACAAAAGGCCTTCTCAAATGGTAGTAAGGAGTCGTCTGAATGTCAGTGCAATCCTATCTCACGCTGGCTACATGGTTTATGGGGTTAAGATTTATCTGAACTCTCATCCAAATTAATGTTCAATACTACTCCCAAAATATATAACTGAATGCTCATGTAAAATACTCACTAGAGTAATATAATTACTCAAAAAGGGCATCTTTAAAAGGTAACTAAATTGTACTGAAGCTGTTTGAAAATTATTTATACTTTTCTGAAAATGGTGCTCTTTTTTTCAATGTGAAAACTATACATTTGATACCATTTAGGTCCCTTAACTCTTCTCAAAATCCGGCTTTAAACATTCTCTTAAACTCACTTTTGTTTCCAAAATCAATGTAATGAAAAATATTGTTCTGAAGACTTTTTGTAAAAACTCAACAAATAAGGTCCATGCGGAAATTCAAGCATGAACAACAACTCAAGGATCTCAATGCATATAATATTGCAATCTCAAAATATAAGAATTTAGAACTCAGTACAAGAGCATAACTCATATCAAGAATTCCAAAAATTTAAGGGTATAATCCTAGATTAAACTTTTACTGACTGAATTGAGATGTAGGACTTGGTGACGAACGTAGTCCAATACTATGATTAGCCTTACATACCTTATATGCTCCAAATTCTTGAGAAAGGTTAGATCTTTGGATGAAAAGATGACAAGAATTCCTTTCTTGAACCTTAGAGGTGGATTATCTTGAAAATCTCTGGATTCCATGGGTAGAAGATATTAATTAGTATTAAGATGAAGAAATTATGAAATTCTATGGTAAAATTTTAACTTGGATGATGGATGAACCTTGAAGTAGGGTAGTTTCTTGAGAACTTCTCTTTATAGGGTAAATTTTTGAACTTGGGAGGTGAACTACGTCTTTGGGGGTTATTTAAGAGGCTTTTGCAGAGTGCAATCGTGCAAAAAATGTTTTGGACACGTGGCCAACGTGCTCGGAGGCAGTAGCCGCTTCTTCACAGTGCTATCACATGGAAAATATCTTAGACATGCAGGAAGACTGTGTCCATATAAAAGGTCATAACTTTTTACTCTGAATTTCAATTGATACAAACTTGATGGAGTTGGAAAGAAGACTCATAGAACTTTAATGTGATAGGTTATGGTTCACATAACTCTTCATATTCTATGAGATATAGTTGTCTGAAGTTGACCTAAGTAAGATCTTATACCAAAACTCAATTGGTAAGGAATCTTTGAACTTGACTTTGTGCTAGAGGTTCTTTATGACCTATATTTACATCCAATACATTCCCACACTTAAGAATTGATCTTAAAACTTATATATAATTAGAAATCATTGAGTTTGGTCCTTTAAGAATTCACAAAATGATTCGGGTCTTAGCTTAGAAATATTTGGGATGTTACAGTATCTCCACCTTGGGATCATTCGTCCTCGAATGATGGTCAAGATAGCTTAAAGAGAAAGGAGCTACTCTTACTATATATCTGACTTCTGAACTTGCCTACTTACATAGTTGGAGCTGATACATACTTGGAGTTTGGAACTCACTATAGCACATAAGTCATGAACGATATGGGGTTAAACCTAGTCACGCTCTATTTAAAGCTATTTGACATGAAAAAAGGGTATCTGGGCACAAACTTAGAATAGGACTACTATGCCTTGAGCAATACGATTGGTAGCTACCAAGCTTAGCAACACCTTTAAACTATGCCCTTCTTTCTTACTACCTCACTTAATTAGTTGCAACTCATGTCTCTCACCAAAGTATATGACTACTCTTACAAGGTCTAAGTCTAATTGCATGCTCGCTCTTACTATGTTCAAGCCTAACGCTACATCTCAAGGTGCTAAACATAAGGTGATTCACCTAATCTAAATCACAAGATTTAGGTTCTATGCCTCTATAAGAAAACTCATCCCAATAGTACTACTCCTTACCACCGCATTCAACAAAACTTCGAGTGTTAATCAAGAAGAACCTAAGGCATCATACATTCACCCACATGTTATCAACATCACATTTAAGCCTAGAACTATAACAACTCCATGGACACTTACTAACCAATCCTTCTATGAATTTCTCATTCTATCTTCATCCTTATAAACAAAAACTCCGGGTAATATTACCAGGAAACCGTCTAACTACTCTCATCTATCTATTACTCATAATAAAACTTCTTTTGATTCTTCCTCCATATTTATAACCTTAGATGGAATAAGCATACCACCACTACCATAATAAAACATCAACCCTCTCATATCTATCATTACTCACCTACTATCATCAACATCACTATCAAAACTAAAAAGGATCACTGAAAGAGTTTAGAGTGAAAGATCATAAGCACAATTCATTTAAGAAATCTGATATAAGAATATGCATGACATAACATTATTTTGTTCACCATGGAGGGTAAATCATGAATTCAAGAGACTGAGCATATTATGAGAATTGAGTGCTTATATGAATAAATTCATATCATGAGGTTAATATTCATAACTTTATTAAGCAAGGTTGAAATCAAAGGACTAATATCTTCGCCTCTTATTCTGGGAACTGAGCATAGATGTGAATCTATCTGAAGTGTATGAGCATAGGTTATGGACATAATTCTGATATGTGAGACATTAATAAGGTGTTATAATGATTAAAAATAAGGAATATGCTAGAATATGAATTGATTGATATATTACTATAAATCTTTCTGAACAAATCACTGTCCAATTCTTAAAAGTTTACATGGTTACTTACCTTATCATCTCCCCCTTAGGTTTGAAGTTGAAACTGTAAGGCTATGGATCTATTCCATCTTCTTTAAACTAGTCTATATTCACTTTACTCTAATACTCGAGAAATGTTATGCTCGTGGCTACTGAATTCTCCACGTGCAGGTACTAAGATTCCTTCTAGGGCTTCTTTTTGAGCTACTTCTCTTAACTTCTTCCCACTTCTATAGAAGTTTTTCTATAATTGTTACCCGCATTGGCTTATAAATCCACCTTCTCTAACTCTTAATAGTTTGACTTCTCCCTTATAGCCCACTAATAATGTCCTTTGAAGTCCATATCTACCTAACCTGAGGAAACTTGGACTATATTTAATAAGCTCATCATTGGCTGTATAAATCCATTCGACCAAACTCTTAAGGGAAATAAATAATGCTTACATCAGCCTACTCCACATTGATAGCTCAAATATACTATCTATGCACACATAAAAAATTAGGAACTTAATTAGAACCTCATCTGAGCACATACAATCACGGGTATACCTCTTAAGCCTCTTGTTAATCTAGTGACTTATCCACACTTCATTACTCTCATCTAAGGGTCATAATACCCCACTTGTGCCACTCATATTTGTTGTAGCTTATCATCTTAAGTTCTATCATATGCTATGTCATGCCTACTAGATCAAATCTCAAAACTAACATTAAAATAACGTCATCCTTTATATCACAATGCTCATCTAAAATTCAAGCTTAGTGTCTAGTACTAAACATTGATAACAACAAACTTCTCACATACTACACTAACTTACAACTAGTAAATAAATTCACTAAGACCTCATGACAAAAGAGTCGATATTTGTCTCCTTGTCTATCTAATTACAGCCTATCCACACATTTGCTATAATAGCATAAGTACTATTTACCCACTCACTATGCATCATTGCCTAATTAGCTCTGTAACCCTTTAAATACCGTGGGGCTCTCCCTTCGAAATCATATGCCTAACGTAGTTAACGATCTATCACCGCATGAATACTTTGCTCCTTCATTCAACACCTATACTTCGGCTTCACTATCACAATGGCACATCGACATAAACTTCTTTCTGGTTAAAGTATATTCTAACTCACCTTAACTAGTAACTATTCCTTTGCCTTCTATCATAAAACCCACACAAAATTATTACTCCTTAGCCTGCACATAAGGGAAAAACACCTTGCTAATGACTTACTAGGTATGTGGATACAATTGCATACTCTAGTCAGTACGTATTCCCATTTCTAAAATTAATACACTTCAAAATGCATACTTCTAACTCTGAGCACTTCTACTACAAATGGCTTATAAGATTGCAACTCATACTATCTTTTGGGTGAAAGCACTACACAAGCATTCTAGAACACACTTACCTCCTAAAAGGTATCACCTAAAACAATATTTCGAGAAGAGAATCTGAGAGCACATCTTGTTTTTAGCTCGAACGCATGATTTATATAAAGAAGGGTGTATTCTTTTTAATCAATACACTTAAGCACACTAATAGGCTTCTCTTAAGACCTTTTGCAGTCTCTTGACTTTCTAAAGAATTTATTTGAGAGTAACTTATCGATACTGATCTTGGATTTAGTATTTCAACCACCTTGGGTATGAGGGGTAGCCGAATGGATTTGAGAAATGAATGAGTCTCAATAAGTTTTTTATGAAACAACTCTATTGCATAATCTAGAGTATAAAAGAAAGGGAAACTATTCTTAAATGTCTGTAGTTCGTCATTTATAGAAGTAGGGCCCTCACAACCATAAATAATATCCTACTGACATGGACTTATAGACGTCATAGGACACTTGAACTCTAGATTCTGAAACAAAGTTTTTCATGCCTCGAGCCTACACCCTTGGCGTGGATGGCGCTCAGAACCATCGCTGGTCCCAAGCAAACCTTTGGCCTGGCCGACAACTTAGTAAAAAACTATACATACATGTGGAAACCTTATAAAATGGACATTTAAAATTATTTAAAAATATCTCATGCAAAAGTGTGAAATAAATTTGAATATAAATAATGTTAATAATAATAAAAATAATGTTTAAAACATCTAAATACTCAAGACTGAACAGACTGACTCTATGTCTATCTATGAAGCCTCTACTAACTGAAGGTAGATGTCTGGACAAAACCCATGGCTACCTTACTATTCAACTAACAATAACTGAAAAAACAAATAAATTGAACTAACTTAATTGGAGCCCTCCAAAAATGGGACGTCTCACTGACTTCTTATGGAAAGATATATTACTAAACGTATACTATCATGAGTACCTAAACCTACATCATAAAATGATGCAACACAAAATAGCGTCTGTACATGAAATGTACGATATGTAATAAGAGTGAATGAAATTAATAACTGAATTGAATTAATGAACTGTAAGGAAACTGAATGTAACCTGACTGAAAGAAAAGCTTGAAGATGAAGTAAAATCATATAAGCTTTATAATATAAGATGCAATGGTAGCAAATACTGAAATAATATATATATATATATATATTAGCTTCGTGATGATACAATGTCTCGCCCACATTGCCTGAACTATCCTATACCTTTCCGTAGTATAAAACAAAACTCAATTCATGGATCCACATAAAAGCCTTTTCAAGAGGTTGTAAGGAGTTGCCCGAATATCAATGCGATCATATCGCATTTTAGCTACATGGTTTATGATGTTAGGAGTTTTCTGAACTATCACCCAAATCGATGCTCAATACTATTTCCAAAATATATAATTAAATGATCATGTAAAATACTCACCGGGTTGAGATAATTACTTTAAAAGGACCTCTTTAAGAGGTAACTAAACTGAACATATGTTGTTTGAAAACTATTTATACTTTTCTGAAAATGGTGCTCTCTTTTTCAATGTGAAAATAATACATTTGATACCATTTAGGTCGCATAGACTCTTCTAAAAATCCAGCTTTAAACATTCTCTGAAACTCACTTTAGTTTCCAAAATCAATGTAAGGAAAAATATTGTTTTAAAGACTTTTAGTAAAACCTCAATAAAAGGATCCATGTGAAAATACAAGTATGAACAACAACTCAAGGATCTCAATGCATATAATATTGCATTCTCATATTATGAGAATTTAGAACTTGGAACAAGAACATAACTCATATCAAGAATTCCATAATATTGAGGGTATAACCCCAGATTAAACTTTTACTGACTGAATTGAGATGTAGGGCGTGAGGATGAACTTAGTCCCACAATATGATTAGCCTAACATATCTTATACGCTCAAAATTCTTGAGAAAGGTGAGATCTTTGGATTAAAAGATGATAAGAATTTGTTTCTCGAACCTTAGAGGTGGATTTTCTTGATAACCTAGGGATTCCATGGGTAGAATATATTAATTGGCGTTAAGATGAATAAATTATGAAATTCTATGGTCAAATCTTATCATGGATGATGGATGAACCTTGGAGAAAGTTAATTTTTTGAGAACATCTCTTTCTAGAGTAAATTTTTGAACTAGGGAGGTGAACTACATCTTCGGGGGTTATTTAAGATGCTATTGAGGCATGCTATCATGCAAAAAATATTTCAAGCGCGTGGCCAATGCATAGGGAGGCACTAGCCGCTACCTCACCACGCTATTGCATGGAAAATACCTCAAGTCTGTGGCATGACTCTAATGAACTCATGGTTTTTTCAGTGTTTATACCTCATATTCATTATTTAAACCATTTCTACAGCAACCCCAAGTAATTTATGACTTGCTGGGACTGACAGTTCGGTCAGCTGATCATTCATTTGATTTTTATGTGAGTTTAGTGTTTTGGATCTTTTGAACCTTGAACGTTCATTTTTTTAATCAAAATTTCAAGAATATGTTTGCCTAAAATAATTCTAATGACTCCATTAGCACTGTAAGGGTAATTTAAGGCTAGTAGGATGGTTGGCATGGCTCTCGAGGCTTTTTGTGTGAGTGTATGTGATTAGGTGTTTTAAATTTCAAGTGAAGGCCTAAGTTTAACTTAGTCAATATTGTAAACGAGTTTGGATGAAAATTCTGTCACCGTGCTTCACTCTAGAAATTTGAGTTTGGTCTAGCACGATCTTTCATTTGCATCCCGAGGCTTTCAAGCTAATTCTGATCCCCACTGTGGATTTTGGCTTAAAATAGAGTTTGGAGGTGGGATCCACTTTTTATCAAAATGTCCTCGTATGAGAATTTTGAGTGATCCATTGAGTCCGGAATATCAAATTTTACAGGGTTGCATATCTCGTTTGTGTGCACGAGTTTCCTAATGAATTTGAAACATCCCGTTAGAGATTTTGAAACTTGCCAAACCAGCCGATATGCCTCACCTACTGCAACTGCTTTTGTGCCCCTGGGTTCACTTAATCAAACATCGCATTTGCGACTGAGGCTTTGCTAAAGCACGGTTAGCCGGTAAGGTTGTTCTCGTTAAAGGGACCTTGGTTTCGCTTCGTCGGACCTCACTATTGCAACTTGGGATCTCTGAAGTGAGGCTTGCTTTTGAAGCAAGGAGCTCGCAAAAGAGAGGCCAGCCTCTTTGGGGCATGTCGCTTAAGTGACATTAGTGGCCTCTTAAGGGGTCATCCACCAGTCTTTTAAGGAAGACTTGGTCGTGAATTTCAGCTTTTGTTGGTTTTTTATTTGGTGATTTCTCCCTCTCCTGAGTTCCGATTTGAGTGATTCAAAGTGTGGTGTGTTTGTGGGGTTCTTGTCTACTATGTGGTGAATTTGAAAGTTTATAGACTGCCTTGAGCTTAATTGTTTGAATATTATATATCGGTTGATTTTGCTGTTCCGAACCCCTAATTGTGTTCTATTTTGGAACACAAGTTCGAGGTATTGTTTAGGACACTTTGACAGAGACAATTCTGGAAATTCCAGTGTGGGTCCCACAAATTCTTGTTTGAGTAAAAAATTGGCCTTTTTCCATTTTATGTGTTTTTGATGTCTAAACGACCATAATAGCATTGTGATCCTATTTTAACAGTGTGGCAGCATTTGGAAGCCGTTTGGAAAGGAAAAGCTCTGGTATTGTGATTTCGAGAGCACAGTCGACCTACAAGTAGGATAGAGCTTCCTTCCTTATTAGATTAAGATTGAATGCATGAATGCATGTTGGTTAGAGTGAATTGGAGGTGGGTACTGAGCTATTCTTATTTCTCTTCTTAGATACCATGTTTTAGGATGGATCGACCTTGCCTCAGGTTCAGTACCAAGCTAGCTGGGGCTTCTATGTATTGTTGCATACCATGTGAATTAAATATGTTATTACTTTAGTACTGAGAGTGATCGGCCATAGTTCAATATTAAACTAGTGTTTCCTTAGACTTGCGATCCATGTAGTCTTGGTAGTGTCTGACGTCACTTCGAATAGACTAGATACTTGTAGATTGGAGTAGGAGACTCGAATGTGATAGTATGAGCCTTAGTTTAGGAATTTGAGCATCATTCTAGATCCTGTGCCTTCTCTCCCTATCTCTATGGCTCTGATGAGTTACCGGAGGTTGTGAACATTCTCGGGATTGGAGTGTTTCAGGCTTGGAGCCTTTTTGTTATTCTTTGGGAGTGGACATCAATCCACAGTGGTTTGGAGCCTACTTGAGATCCCTTTTGGAATTGACACGCCCAAGGTTACTCTTGCTAGCTGGGTGGCTTTCTCCACTGGGAGTGGACTACCTCGCTGGGCGGCCTTGATATCTGAGATCCTCTTCAGAGTCGATACGCTCCCGGGTAACTCTTGCAAGGCTGAAAGTGGATTGGCTAGCTTGGTGTCCTAGATTTATTGTCACTCTTGCTAGCTGGAATATGAGTTGAATGGATATGATGGTTACTTGGGCTGGGAGCCCCACTTCGTTCGTGGTACTTTTCTCTCAGTAGACTTAGCTATTCTTCGTACTTGTAGAGCTATCAGGTTTTTTTTAAGCTTGCACACAAGTGTACCTTCTGGGCTTGTGGGGTCTAGTTAGGTTTAGTTTAGTTGTACCTAGATTTACTTTTGGTATGCTCGTATGCTTCCTTTCATATCTGCTTTAACCTCTGTTTGTGTGTAGATTCTATCTTTTCATATTGTTTTTACCTTTCTTGCTCACTTGGCCTTTGAAGCCTATTGAGTTCCTTTTTTTTGTACTCGAGCTACACTCTGCCTTTTTTTCATGATACAGGTCCTAGTACCTACTACCACCGGTGATCGTTTGTCCCATCTTTTGTAGCTTTTGGGGATTGGAGACGAGGGTGAGCACTTGGTATCCTGGATTAGCCTGTCTCCTTCTGTATATATATGTTTAGCTAGTCTTTTGCCTTTGAGAAGGCTTGTTGTGGTCCGCTTTTGAGACTTGTATTTTAATACCAGAGAACTCTGTACTCTTGACTTACAGGTTTTGGGAGGGATTCTATTGTATATAGATTTTGGTTTGCTTCTATTTTTGTCTTATTTTTATTGTTAGTGTTATTTCTATTTAGTTCGACCCTTACACTCATTACTTGCCGTTTTCGCTACGGGTTGGCTTATCTATTGGTGGGTTATAGTAAGTGTCATCATGACTCGAGGAATCGGATCGTGACAAGTTAGTATCAGAGCCCTAGGTTAACCAATTTCACATGTACAGAGCTAATACCTGATAGAGTCCTCCGAATTGGTGAGGAGAGGTCTGTTTCCTATCTTTGGGAGGATACAGGGTGTCTTTAGGAATTCTTCTCTTTTGTATCACTTTCGTGCAGCGTGTGTGTTATTGGTTTCTTGAAATTTCATTTGTTTCACTCTTTTCACTTGATGGCTTTGACACGCCGCTCGGTGGCTAAGGCTAGGGGTCAACCTCCCCTGCATAGTAGGAGTGCGGCACCACCCCTAGATAGAGAGTTGGGTCCAGAGCTAGCGGAGGACCCTCTAACGGCTCAGGTTCCAGCTCCGCCGATAGGGCCGGGACCAACCCAACGAACACCTAGACAAGTTATCGCTCCAGATCTTCAGGCAGCCATTACTCAGGTCCTAACTGTGCTTAGTAGAATATAGCAGGCTCAAATTGCAGCACCGAAACCAAATCAGCAGGATCGTCCTATAGCAGAGGCACCTCAAGCCCAAGTACCCCTTGGGAGTACACAACCTTTGATTGTGGCAAGAGCTATACCACTAGAAGAGCAGAATATGCTCGGAGTATTCCAGAGGCTTTCACCTCCAAGGTTTTCTGGGGCGATTGATGAGGATGCCTATGAGTTTTTGACTACTTATCGGGTGGCTTTATCCTTTGGGCTTAAAGTAGTTGAGAGGAGCTGACCTCACTGTGTATCAGCTAGATATGCCAGCCAGACAATGGTGGCGTACCTTCTTTGAGACCAGGCCAGATAGGTCTCCTCCTTTCACTTGGATCGAGTTTTCTATGGCCTTCTTGGCAAGGTCCATCCCTCGCAACGTAAGAGATCATATCTGGGATCAGTACTCTATGTTAGAGAAGGTTGATTGTGGCAAAGTATGAGGCGAGGTTCCACAAGCTCTTCATCCATGCAACTATGATTTTATTCACCGAGGAGGAGAGAGTGTGATGCTTTGTTCATGGGTTGAGGCTTCAACTACGGATTGAGACTATGTCTATGGTCTCCACGAGTCATTCCTTTCTGGATGTTCTTTCCCAAACCCGTACTATTGGGTAGCTCTATCGTGAGGCCCAAGGGGGCAACGACAGGAGAGCTAGATATAAGGGTAGCTACAGCAGGGCACGTTCCATGTCTAAAGATACTTAGATAGGACTCGACAGTGCTTTTAGTAGGGTTAGCCCAGTCAGCATGTTTAAGCCTCATTGCAGTTTTCAGAGGGTGACCGAGGTTGCCGGAGTGAGGTTAGAACTAGTCAGAGTCATGGGTCCCAGTCTTTCGCTTCAGACATGGTGGTCGTTCTTCTAGGAGCACATCATCTCCGGGTTTGCTTTCATTGTGGAGAGTTGGATCACTGAGCCAGTGATTACCCTTGGCGTAGGTGGATTACTTCATCTCTATAGATAGCTCCCCACCTTTACTAGCTTCGCTAGTAGTACCTCCAACTATAGGTTGAGGTTACGGCCAAGATTATTGCAGTTGACATCAAGGTATTCGAGGTGGTCCTAAGGAGACAAGTCAGGTCGTATGACAGATGGCCATGGCAAAGGCGGACAGAGCCATTTCTATGCAGCTCCAGCAAGAATTGAGATTTAGACTAAGGCATCAAATTATGGGATCACATGTATGATTTTTTTATGCCATCAGCCCACCTTGGCTTTATTTTATCTAGGCTTTACCTATTCTTATGTGTCTGTGTATTATGCTTTTTGTATGGGTATGACTTCTGCGCCTATGACAGTGCCGTTATGTGTGTCGACCCCCGTGGGTGAGTCTTTAGCAATGGAAGCAGGTGTTTCAATCTTGCTTAGTTACTATCTAGGGGCGTGACACCCTGGTTGACCATATTCTGCTCAATTTGCTTGATTTCGATGTGATTTTGGGCATTGACTGGTTATCCGATAATGCTCAAACTATCCTCAAAACTGATAAGAGAATAAGAAATAGTTGTCAATAAAAACCCAACAAGAGTCGAGGTCGAATCCTACACGGAACGATTTACTGCAAGAGTTCAATTAAGAAATTAGAGAGGTAACCTATTGATTTTAGCAAGTTAGAGAAAAGGGGTATGTCCATAATTCCACTAAAATTAGCATTAATGACTAGTAGGGGTCTAAGGTGTTTACATGAATGTCACTAATCAACCATGGATAAGCTGAGTCATCTTTGATGACACTAATCTTCTTTCGATCTCATAGTATCATAGCACAAAATTTCCTTTCTATCTAATTTATGAAAAATACCAATCAACCCAATTCTTTAAGAAAATCCCTCTTTCGAGCAGATCCTAGTAATAAGGTCAAGTGAATAATTCCGTTTTTAAAAAAAGTAGAAATCAAGTACGCATTGCGAGTATCAAGATGTCTAACCAGTTCTACTAATCCTTTTCATGCATCAATTGAATATCCAACCTAGAGTTAAGTTGGCTACCTTAACCCATTAATCAATTCATGTTAAACAACTTGAATCCACGATTAACTAGTAATAAAACAAAGCAAAACCCTAACCCACTAACATTCATGAACACCAAATCCCATAATTACAACCCTAGACTATGGGGTTTTAGCCACACATAATAAAAAAGGAAGAGAGTCTACCCAAAGTGAATTAGCAATTAAATTTCAGCTAATAAGCAAAAATATTTAAAACCCACTTCGAATTTGACTCTCCAAATGTTGATTTTAAGGCTATCCAAAACCCCCAAAAACTTAGAAAGATGAAGAAAAAGCTCAAGCTTAGCAGTCTAAAGCTGGTATTAATAAAAGTTAAATTTTCTCTCTCTAATTTTCTATTTATAGCTTCCCCAAAAATATTTTTTGAATTCTCTCACGGCTTGTTCAGCGACATTAGACGGGCTCGCCTAACACATTTGGCGGATCACCATTTGATCCTTCAGCTCGCCCTTTCCTGGTTTTAGGCTTTAGGTTTTTGAATCTTAATCGATGAACCGGACTAGGCCCGCCTTTTCCTATTAGACGTGTCGCCTATTTTAACCTTGATTACCTTCTCAACCTTCATTTTTGCTCCAAAGTCTGTCGCATTATGTGGTGAAACTCAGCTTGCCCTTTCTTGTTCACTGAGTCACCAAGTTCTTCTCTTCTCACCGACTTGGCTTGACACATTTGTATTGACCACTGTCAACATCGGCGGAGACAACCACTTTGGGGATCCATCCTTCTCCTTTGGCAAGCTTCAGCTTTGGGGTTTTCATTCAAATATTAACAATTTTTGCCTCCCTTTCAAGTATTCATCCTTGCCTTGTCCTTTGGCCTTCATTGCTACGAATCATCAAAATATCATTAGTATAAGATATAATTAGGCATTGAGGACACTAATTATTGAACTAAAAAGGCCTCAAATTAGTGTAAACCTACCACTCATCAACACCCCCAATTTAAACTTTTGCTTTTGCTCGAATAAATCAAAAACACAATTAGTTCAACAGGGGTGTCTATAACAATTCTAAATGAGATCTAACATGCAAGTGCCACTACAAGATCACTCTCAATCAAATGCAACCCTCAATAATGATCAAAAAGCTTCACATGATGACTAGTCGGTATCAATCAAAGCTGAAGTTCACTATATCTTCCTTCTCATGCAAAACCATGTTTCAACAAAAGTTTTCAAGTTCCCTCACACCAAGAAGATTACATCTCTCACAAAGTGCATCAACAAAGTAGTTAGGAATCACTACAACTCTCACTCTAAGAAGGAGAAATACATAGGTTTGCCCATGTTTTCCAATAATCACACAACCTAGTTCATGCAAGATCTCAAGGGTCTTTTAGTCTTGTAATGAGGTTGACATTAAAAGTATGATCAATTTGGCTTAGTGACTACACCTTTTCGAAGCGTTGTTGTAAACATCTTAACCTCTTCTCAAGTTTTTTTCATTCTTTTTACTTTGAGACTCGAACCTCAATCTTTTATTCACTTTTTGAACACCCTTTTTATTTCAACACTTTCTTTTTCATTTCATTTTCAAGCTTTCTTTTTTAGGAGGGGTTCTTTCATTTTTCTCAAAACTTCCAAGGCTTAAGACTTTCAAGGTTGAGTCTCACTTTTCTTTTTCTTTTCCCTTGGCTTTCCTTCCTCTTTCCTTTCAACACCCCCAACTTAGCATTTTTTCCTAAGTTGCCTATTCAAAGAAATCAATGCTTCCAAAAAGTTTTATGGGTGAGAAGTTAAGGCCAATTTAGCTCAAGAGGTTCCAACAAGGTTGTCAACAGACAGTTTAGGCTCAAATGGTGCCAAGATGGTTGCACACCCTCACAAGGTAGTCACCAAAGGTATGGGCATTTGGGTTTTCTCTCAAAATATGCGCCTAAGATCACTTCTTGCATTTATCAAAGCTAGACAATTAAACTAACCAGGCAAATTCTAGAATTCAATACAACATGATTTCAAACAAAACTTCACCACACAAGGCTCTACAAAAAAACTTATTTAGCATAGCCCGATAAGATCAAAAGCTTACGTGCGATGTTCAATGCAAGGCTCACATCAAGACGCAGCTAGCTAACACATGAGTCAAAAAGATCATTCAAAAGTGCAGCCATATTGATTTCTTCTAGGAATACCAATCACTAAACACATTTCTTATCACAAGCACTATTTAAGACAATGATATTGAACACAATCGATCCTCGATCATCACAATGAAAACTTCAAGCACTTCAAAAAATCAAAAACACCATTTTAGATTCATGGGGCAATATATATAATGAGTTAGAAATGAAACTAACACTATTAAGTAGAGATTAGGAATGATAAGTGCCTCTCACCCTACCAAAAAAAATAATGTAGTATCCTCAATGCAAGAAAAAAAAGAGATAAAAGTAGGCTGCGTAGCTCCCTATCATATGAAGGGTAATTAGACACTTAAGAAAGTGAAAGGTAGTTAAAGGTCACCGACTAGGTTGGTGAAATGCCGAGCTAGGTCGGTTTGTCGTTCATGCCTGTCGTATTGGTAAAATCCTTGACCAGATCGGCGGGATCAGAGGTAGCCCACATAAACAAATCCGCAAATCCCTAATATATTCTACTCGTTAACGAAGTAGACAGTACTTACCCAAAAATCTCAACCAGCAAGGTGAACTAAGATGGGTTCACCCAATGGTCTCGGCAGATCGCCGAAACAGCCTATTAGGTGCCGAACATGACAGGACATCCCTTAAGTTTGAACTCTCCCAAAGATGATCTCATTGGAGATCTGCATAGTGGATTCGGCGAATCACCGAAAGTGACTCCACCTCGCCTAATGTAACATCTCCAATCTGCACAAGTGACAAACATTATTGAAAACTGCTAAAACTTGGATTGCCTCCCAAGAAGCTCTTGATTTAAAATTACGACATGATGTGGACATGCCTCTCATTAATCATCGTCCAAATACACCACTTCAAAAACTCTCACATCATGGCCTTCCCCAAAATAAACCTTTAATAGTTGGCCGTTGACTTTGAATTTGACATCCTTTATATCTTCAATTTCAATTACCCCATTTTAACAAATCCTAGACACCTTTTATGGAACAGCCCCGTTGTACTTTAGCTTTCCCCAGAAAAGTATTCAACCTTAAGTTGAAGAGGAGAACTAGCTCACCTACTCGAAACTCCCGGTGTATGATCTTAGCATCATGCCGATGTTTAACTTTCTCTTTCTAGAGTTCGGATCTCTCATAAGCCTTCGACTGAAATTCATCTAATTGAAGCAGTTGGTCAACACGATTCCTTGATGCTATCTCCCAATTCAAGTTCAACTTCTTCAATGCCAATAACGCTTTGTGTTCTAGTTCAATAGGTAAATGACAGGATTTTGCAAACACTAATTGTAAGGGGATATGCTAATGGGGGTCTTGAAAGCAGTTCAATAGGCCCAAAGTCCATCGTCAAGTTTGCTAGACCAATCGGTTATGTTGACATTAACTATTTTGGCTAAAATGTTCTTTATCTCCCGGTAAGGCACTTTGACTTGCCCACTTGGTTGACGATGGTATAGTGTGGCGACCTTGTGCTTTACGCCCTGTTCATATACAAGTGCTTCAAATTGGCGATTGCAAAAATTGGAACCACCATAACTTATAATGGCCCTTGGGGTACCAAATCTCGTGAAAATATACCTCCTGAGGTATTTTCTGACTCACCTCCCTTCATTGTTAGGCAAGGCCACGGCCTCTACCAATTTTGAAACATAGTGCACTGCCACTGGGATATACTTTTTCCCAAGTGATCTAGAAAAAGGTCCCATATAATCAACTCCCCATACATGAAACAACTCAACCTCAAGAATTTGCGAAAGAGGCAACTCATGTTTTTTTAAATACTCCCTTGCATATGAAATGGCACACAACTCAAGCAAAAGGCATGGTAATCCCGATACACTGTGGGCCAATAATAACTACATTGAAAACCATAAAGGCTGTATAAATACCCCCATGATGTCCGCCTACCGGTGAAGCATGACAAGCCTCCCAAATGGCTCTTGCCTCTATTTCAGGAACACAGCGCTAGATAACATGATTAACTCACTCCCTAAAAAGATAGGATTCATCCTACACATAATTTTTAACATCAAACAAGAATTTTTTCTTTTTGATAGTTGTTCAGTCCTTTAGGTAACAATCCGCACACTATAAAGTATGCATAATTTGCATAGCATGGCGTAGTTCTGAGGCACATCATCACGGACACATTGGGGAATGCATCATCGATTTCTTTACCATCAGCCAATGAAGCGCTTGATTCTAACCTTGACAAATGGTCATCAACTTGATTTTCACACCCCTTTTTACCATGCACTTCGAAATCAACTCTTAAAGAAGTAGCACCCAACGAATCAACCTCGGCTTGGCCTCCTTCATTTCCATCAAGTATCGGAGTGCTGCATGATTAGTGTGCACTACAACTTTTGTGCCCAATAAGTATGCTCTAAATTTCTCAAAACCACACACGATGGCAAGCAACTCTTTCTCCATTACGGTGTATTTCTTTTGTGCAAAATTTGAAGTCTTGCTTGCATAATAGATGGGATGAAAGAATTTATTTTCATGCTGCCCCAGTATAGCACCCAGGAACAACCCACTTGCATCACACATCATTTCAACTAGAAGAATCAAATCAAGGGCAATTATGATCGGGGCTGAAATAAGTTTTTCCTTGTGGCTCACAAAAGCTTTCAAACAAGAAGCATCAAACTTAAAAGCACGTTCTTTCTGAAGAAGTTGACACAATGTAATACCCACTTTTGAGAAGTCTTTTATAAATCTCCAGTAGAAAACAAGCATGGCCTTGAAAACTTCGCACGCTCTTTACCAAAATTGGTGGAGGTAATTTGGCTATGACATCAACTTTTTCTTGGTCCACCTCAATTACCTTTCCAGAGATTTTATGCCCGAGAACAATGACTTCCTTAACCATAAAGTGACATTTTTTGAATTTAAAACCAAGTTTGATTCTACACACTGCTGTAACACCATCTCTAAATGATGAAGGCCCTCTTCAAATGAATCACCGACCATCAAAAAGTCATCCATGAAATACTCAGTAGATTCCTCCATGATATCAATAAAGATGGATAGCATACACTTTTGGAAGGTTGCAGGGGAGTTGCATAATCCAAATGGCATTCGCTTGAAAGCAAACATCCCATAGGGAGAAGTGAAGGTATTTTTTTCTTGATCTTCTGGCGCTATGGATATTTAATTGTAACTGGAATACTCGTCTAAGAAAAAATATGATCTTAGGTGTATTTATCTGCCTTTTTACAAATGTTTTCCCACATATGTCTTGCGTTTGGAGAATAATCTTTAAGCTAGTGTGTCATGTTTAGTGTAACTTGCAATGAATGCACACTAAGACATGTGATTAAGTTTTTCAAATGTTTTAAAAGAAAAATGGAGTCGATGGAAGAAAGCGCAAAGAGGAAAGCGGGGACATAAGTTAAAGAAGCACGTGTTGGATGAAACAATAAGAAAAACCAGGCCTGGCAACCCTTGGCACACTGCTGGCACAGGGCACCAGGCTCTAAACTTCAGAGCAGTGCAGTGGGCGCATTGATGGTGTGCTACGCCAAGCAGCAAACAGCTGAAAGGGGGTGTTGGTGCTCTGGTGGCGCGACGCTCCATCCCCTGACCGACGACCCCGGTGAAATTAAGTTGATTTAGGATTCATACTCGGGCTAGAATTAGTTCTTTATTTCCAAAACTCTATAAATAGGACCCTAGGGTTATTTTGTAAGGCGTGGAATACTTTGGTGTGCAAGATTAAGGAAGTACAATTTATCCTAGGTTTCAATTCTCTAATTCTTCTTTAAGTTTGAATTTGATGAAAACTATTGTTTTTGAGTTTATGAACATCTTGAGTGGCTAAAAGCCTTTGTTCTGGGCTGTAACTACTGGTTATTGTTAAACATCGAATTGCTTTTGAATTGATTAATAGTTATCGCTTGAATTACTTTTGTATTCTTATTTTAGTATTGCATGATTAGCCACCATAAAGATAAATATCTTGTGTATTGTTGGACTCGAGAGACGAAGAGGTAGATAGACCAAAGAATACAAAGAGCTTGATCTAGCTTGCATGAGATTCATGTTTAGGAGTGACGCCCAGACGAACACCAAGCTTAGTTACGAAACAAGATGAAATATAAATGCTCACAAGTTAGGACTGCATATCCCTGCTCAACGATGTAGTTAGGCAGCTAGTTGGAGTAGGCGATTAAAGGTTGAGAGATCATGATCATAAAATCAATCGTGTAAATCAGTAATTTGATAACTATAATTGATTAATTGCAAGAGATGTGATACATGAAGCCCAAACCATGCTGCAGCCCTAGAATTGTCTCTTACTTATTTAACACACCAGAAATTAAAGTTGTTCGCATTAGTTACTTTTAATTTTCAAATTATTGCAATAGTAGTATAAAAAATCTCAACTTCCTTATTCACTTGTGTTACTTTATAGATTTGAGAGAATTGAATACAAATTGATTGTAAGACCCTTGGGTACGACAACCAGGTTCTACAAGAGCAGGTTAGTACTTCTGTGACCACGAAACCTTACGTGTGCAATTTGTAGCAACAAGTTTTAGACGCTGCTGCCGGGGACTTCAAAATTAATTTATATTTAATTCTTTTAAGTCTACTAGTGAATTGTTAAAGTTCTAACAAACTTGATTTTAGCTATTCATTATTGCAGGCACTAAAAGCTAAAGCCTGGCTCGAAAAAGAGATCATGTTGAACCAGACGACAAACTTGAAAGGGCTCTTCGACTACGAAGAAAGCTGGTGAACCATGGGCGAGAAACAAAATTAGGACTAGGTCTTCAGGGTAACTAGGAGGAAAACCTAGCCGACAATCGTGAGGAACGCATGGAAGAAAAATAGGTGAAGGTACTGACAGTGATATTAGCAAGGCAGTCTGCGATGTGGCAGTCCCACTCACCACCAATTTTACATCGAGTATTAGTAAACCACCACCGGGTAGTAGGTTTGAGCGAAAACAAGCCATGGTGCAACTCATTCATTCAACGGGGCAATTCACTGGCCTGCCTCATGAATATCCCCAAGTGCACATAAGGAATTTTCTGGAAATAAGTGACACTTATATTCTGCACGAGGTATCAACTTATTATGTGCGATTAACTCTCTTCCCATTCTCACTATTGGGAGAAGCAAGGCGGTGGTTGGATTCTGAATCACCCAATTCCATCACCACATGGGACTATCTAGCGAAGAAGTTCCTAAATTGATTCTTCTTATCGAGCAGAATGGCAAGGTTTAAAAGTCTGATATTGAGTTTAAAGTAGAAAAGTGGGGAGAACATATACTAAGCCTTGGATTGATTTAAACAAATGTTGCTCTCATGCCTGCATCATTATCAAGCAAACAAGGTACTAACCGACACCTTCATTGAAGTTCTTGAATATAATTAGGTGGGCAAGCCTTAGAGAAGACCTATGATGAACTGTTTGAACTCTTGGACAAACTATCAAAATGAAACTCGGATTGGAATGGTGATACGTAAAGGACTACAATGAAAAAGTTTGCAGGAATGTTAGAAGTTGATCAAGCAACTGCATTAAATGCGAAGTTGGACGCTTTAGAGAATAACATTACCACGTAGTTCAAGAAATTATCAATCGGACAGCAACAAGCACAAATAAATGCGGTACAACAACCTCAAGGATGGTGTGAAGTTTGCGGCAGTGGAGACCATGTGGCTGAATATTGTGGCTAAAATCCAGAGACTGTAAATTCTCTAGGTAATGCCCAAAGAGGTGAAGGCACACTGAACAACGATAACACCTATAACTCGAGTTAGAGGAATCACCCCAACTTCTCATGGGGTGGAAATCAAAATCAGAATCAAAACCAAGCGCAAGGGAAAAACCAATACGAAGCACAAGGGAACGGGCCACAGTATCAACATCATGGAAAAGGTAATAATCAAGGTACGAAGTAAGGTGGCATGACTAATGATGAGTTGTTTCAAAAGCTGAGTACAGAGATAAATACAAAAGTTGATAAGATGGGTGATGAGTTTAGAAGTGATCAGTTATCCCAGAAAGATGTTGAAAGGCAGTTTGCACAATTGGCTAATGCTATAAATTTGTGTCCACAAAGAGGTCTTCCGGGTGACACAGATCCCAACCAAAAACAATTGAATGTTATGAGTACACGAAGCAGATTACTCATAGAGGAGCTAGCTCGAAAGAAGAGAATTCTTGAAGTAGAGAGTGGAGAGAAGAAATCAAAAGAGGTGGTGCAAATTCCTATGTTGAGAAGGTTGTTCCTCAAGTAAAACTACCTCCTCCTTTTCCACAAAAGTTCAAAAAGCAAAATGAGGATAAATGCTTCAGTAAGTTTCTCTCTCTCATCAAACAAGTTCGCATTAATCTACCTTTGGTTGATATTTTACAGGGACTTCCTAAATACGCCCAGTATGTGAAGGAGATAGTGGTAAACAAGAGGAGATTGAGCGAGTACGAAACAGTAGCACTCACTAAAGCATGCAGTTCTAGAATTCAAAATAGAGTACCCACAAAGTTGAAGGATCCGGGCAACTTCACGGTCCAAATCAACATTGGTCAAAGGGTTCATACCCAGGGATAATGTAATTTGGGTGCTAGTACGAACCTCATTCTGGCATCCTTTTACAAGAAACTTGGGTTGCGTAGTCCAAAACAAACCACAATCATCCTCCAACTTGTAGATCGATATGTGGTGAGGCCGGAAGGAGTAGTAGAAGATGTGTTGGTACAAGTGGGGTCACTGATTTTTCCTGTGGACTTTGTAGTCCTAAATTTTTAGCCCGATCCTGAAACTCCATTTATTTTTGGACGTCCATTCTTAACCATAGGGTGAGCATTAATTGATATAGCAGCTAGGCAGTTGACCATGAGACCTCATGATAAGGTGGAGGTATTTGATGTCTATTGCACCTTGAAGTTACCTTCTATCTATGATGAGTTGTATGCTATTACAGTCGTGGATTTAGCCATAGATTCACATTGTATTACTTCCAATGATTCTTTGGAAATAGTACTGGTGGGTCATCACATAGATAGAGATACAGATGCGCAAGAAATGGCCGCTTGTCGTAATGTGGCACTTGTTAGGATTCAAAGAGGCATAGTAGAACCACTAGAGCGAGTGTCAGGCCCTCCACCCAGACCCTCGATTGAAGAGGCTTCGAATTTAGAGTTGAAATCTCTGTCGGTTCACCTAAGGTATGCTTATTTGGGCAACAATGAAACTTTATATTTGATACGTTTTGTAGAATTGTCTGAAGCACATGTTGATGCGGCATTGAGGATTTTGAAGTGAAGGAAGAAAGCTATTGGGTGGCAGATGGCTGATATTCATGGGATTAGTCCAGTGTTGTGTATGCATTGAATCTACATGGAGGAAGACCACAAGCGGAGTGTATAACACCAACGTCGGCTAAATCCATTAATGAAGGAAGTAATGAGAAAAGAAGTGATCAAGTGGTTAGATGTTGGAATTGGGTTCCCTATCTCCGATAGTAAATGGGTAAGTCCTGTGTAGTATGAACCAAAGAAAGGAGGGATGACAGTGATGAAGAATGAAAAGAATGAGTTGATTCCCAGAAGAACAGTGACCGAGTGGAGGATCTGCATGGATTACTTAAAGTTGAATGATACCACAAGGAAGGATCCTTATCCTGTCCCTTTCATTGATGAAATGCTTGACCGTTTAGCTGGGCAGGAGTACTATTTCTTCTTAGATGGGTATTCGGGATACAATCAGATCTTGATTTCAGCTGAGGATCAAGAAAAGACTACTTTCACTTGTCCCTATGGCACGTATGTGTTCAAGCGCATGCCATTTGGGCTTTGCAATGCTCCTACCACATTCCAGAGGTGCATGATGGATATTTTCTATGATATGGTGGAGGACTATGTGGAGGTTTTTATGGATGATTTCTCTAATTTTGGGAAGTCTTTTGAGGTATGTCTTCGAAACCTTGATAAAGTACTTGCTCGTTGTGAAGATACCAACATAGTGCTTAAATGGGAGAAATATCACTTTTTGGTTAAAGATGGCATACTCTTTGGTAACAAGGTGTCAAAGCAAGGACTCGAGGTTGATAAAGCCAAGGTTGAGGTTCTTGAAAAATTGCCCCCTCCAATTTCTATCAAAGAGGTAAGAAGTTTCCTTGAACATGCTGGTTTTTACCAGAGATTCATCAAAGATTTTTCCAAGACTTCTAGGCCTATGTGTAGTCTCTTGGAAAAAGAAGTGAAATTCGAGTTCGATGAGATTTGTTTGCAAGCTTTTGAGATGTTGAAGCGGAACTTAATTGAAGCTCCAATCTTGATTGCTCCTAATTAGGAGCTACCATTTAAACTCATGTGTGATACAAGCGATGTGGCAGCGTGTGCAGTTTTGGGATAAAGACAAGAAAAAGTTTTCCATTCGATCTATTATGCAAGCAAGACCCTGGATGCTGCTCAAGCTAATTACACAGTGACACAAGGAGATGTTGGCGCTTGTATTTTCCTTCGACAAGTTCAGATCGTATTTGGTAGGTACTAAGGTTATTGTTTACACTGACCATGCACCTATTAGGTACCTATTCAACAAGAAGGATTTAAAGCCAAGGCTAATTTGGTGGATATTGCTTCTCCAAGAATTTGACCTTGAGATCAAAGACCAGAAGGATACTAAAAATCAAATAGTTGATAATTAGTCAAGGTTAGAAGACTTTTCTCATGTGTATGAAGGGGAAAAAATACGTCAAGAGTTTTTGGATGAGCAATTGATGGCCTTAGACATCTCCCAAGTGTCATGGTATGTCGATATGGTGAATATATTGATGTGTGGAGTGTTCCGATAGGGCGCAACAACCTAACAAAGAAAGAAGTTGTCAGATGATACTAAATTCTATATATGGGATGAACCATTCTTGTTCAAACAAGGAGTGGACCAAGTGGTGAGAAGATGCATTCCGGAAAATGAGGTCAAGCAAGTGCTCAAGAGTTGTCATGCAAGTCCTTATGAAAGGCATCATGGAGGAGAGCGCACGACTCACAAGGTATTGCAATCCAGCTTCTTTTGGCCCTCTCTTTTTAAATATTCTATGGCTTATGTAAAGTGATGTGACCACTGCCATAGGTTTGGTACTATATCGAGAAGACATGAGATGCCACTAAAAAATATTCTTGAGGTGGAAATCTTTGATGTGTGGGGTATTGACTTCATGTGTCCTTTCCCACCATTGAGTGGAAACCAATATATTCTTGTGGCTGTTGATTATGTGTCCAAATGGGTTGAGGCTGTAACTCTTCCCCCAAATGACTCTAGAGTGATGATTAAATTCATCAAGAAGCACATTTTCACGTGTTTTGGTACTCCAAGGGATATCTTAAGTGATGGAGGTGAGCACTTCATTAACCATCTAGTGAAGAATCTTCTTGCTAAGTATGGTATACTTCATAAGGTAGATATAGCTTATCACCCTCAAACTAGTGGTCAAGTCGAAGTGCCCAATCATAAGGTGAAGCAAATACTGTAGAAAATGGTGAATGCGCAGCGAAAAGATTGGGTGGAGAAGCTGGATGATGCATTGTCCGCGTATAGGACTGCATATAAAACACCAATAGGGACTTCTCCCTATCACATGGTGTTCGGAAAAGCATGTCATCTTCTGGCAAAGTTAGAGCACCAAGCTTACTGGGCGATAAAAAAGTTGAATCTCGACTCTGAGATAGCCGGTAGAAAGAGACTTCGTCAATTGCACGAACTTGAAGAGTTTAGGCTCAACGCTTATGAAAATGCAAAGATATATAAAAAGAAGACCAAGAGATGCCATGACAAGCACATAATGCCTCGCACTTTCACTCCGGGCCAAAAGGTACTACTCTTTAACTCTAGACTTCAATTATTCCCTACAAAACAAAGGTCAAAATGGGGTGGGCCCTTCTATGTGGTGACGATGCCACAACATGGAGCTGTAGAACTTAAAGATAAAAATGATCTGTCATTCTTTGTGAATGGGCAAAGGGTGAAGCACTACTTTGGAGAAGATATGTATCGAGATCATGAAGCTCCTGAGCTAAACGATGAATGATCATAGATGGGTCGATCCATGACGTTAAACCAAGCGCTCCACACAAGGCAACCCATGAAACTATGTAATACTTAGTTTTTTTTCTTTTTTTAGGTTAATTTTTTTTACTTTTTAGGAATTTAAGTTTTCTAGGATTTAGTTGCACTGTCTTATATCTGTAGGATTTTAGTTAATTTTTATTCATTGTAATAGATAGGAACTATGAAAATTGAGAAAAGTACAAAAAATGATGAGTCGTGCCACGACCAAAACTAAAGCACTCGGTGGAAGACAGCCTACCATTAGTCTAACATGGTGTTCAATTTGTTACAGGGATAACGGAAGGTATAACACACCACGTCAAAGGAGTGGTGCATTGCGCCAACTATTTTTCCAGGATGTCGCACTATTTGAGCCTCACTCCAAGGGCGAAACAACTAACACCCTTTTGTAGCACCGTAGTGGCGTGCAGCGCCAGTGCTGTTTCGACATGGGCACACTGTTGGCGCCCCACGCCAACGCACGAACTACTGCAAGTCCTTGATGGCGCATCGGACCAGAAGAATCCCCAGGTAGGCACATTGCCGGCGCATCGTGCCAGGGGACAAACCACTGAGTGCCCTGCTCAGCATAGTTCCAGCGCGCCGTGCGCCTATCGCGCAAAGGTAAAATACCTGACCCGACCCCCGAAAACTCTACCCACCCCTCCAATCTTCCCTTTTACTTCCTAAACCCACTAATATATCTTCCCTTTTACTTCCTAAACCCACTAATATTCCATCTCACTTTCTCTCTCTACAAACCCCATACCCGAAAAAATTCCTCAAATCATCTCCACTCCCAAAAAAAAATTTCTTCTTCTCCCCACACACTTTCTTCTCAAAAAATAACAAAATCCACCAATAATCTTCCACCAAAGATTCATCTAAACAATATTCCTCCATCTCCAAACCCTCAACTCACTAATCTACCAAGAAAAATCAAAACCCACTAACACCTACCCCCAACTGCCCAACTCGAATCACCACCACCCAAACCCAAATTTTTATCTTTCTTCAAGTTTATTCATCAATTTTAGTTTTAATTGCACCAAAAGGCAAGAATTTGGAGGTTGGCGGGGTAGCAAAAGGTCACGAAAGGGTAATGTCACCGGGTTATCTAGTACCCGAACTCCGTCTAAGAGATTTTGTAAGCAAGCGGTTGAGCATCATGGTGAGGATTGGCATGAAAGTCAAAAGGAGGCTAAGTATCTTGGTGATGAACATGTTAATGAGGTACGCTTGCAAGTTGAATTCCCTTGTATTTATGAAACCATCTATAATTTGGGGCTGCAATATATATTCTATGATCAAGGGTATTGTCACCTCACCCTTGTTAGAGAATTTTATGGTAATTTGATCACCGAGTAGAAGTAAAATCATTCAGTGGATATTGTGGGGAAGACGGTTCGTTTTACCTCGCGAGTACTTAATGCGTTTTTGGGTACACCCCATTGTGAGGCTACTTAATATATTCGTTTGAAAGAAATGCCGCCCTATAGAGATATTAGGCACACATTGTACGGTGTAGACTCTACGGCTAGGTTGGACAAAAGCGAGGGCACGGGGAGGCATGCCTCCCTTAACTATGCTCATCTAAATCAAGAAGCAAGGGTGTGGTTAAAGATTGTGAGTAGTGTCTTTTTACCCTGAAAATATACTTCTAAGGTTACTAGGGATCAGGTTGTTCTAGTCTACATACTAATGAAGGGTATGCCGATAAAAGTAGGTTCTATGCTCAGAAAGAACATGATGAAGTTCCGGAATAACAAACGGTGAAGATTCTGTTATAGCGGCCATATAACTCAGTTTCTGCGAGGTGAGGGAATTAAAGAAGAAGTGCTTGACTTTGATCTAGCTAGGGACCCATACCTAGTTAGTAACCTTGTGGATGTGAGGCACACAAAAGCTCAAGATGTGTCTGACGGGCTTGTCTTATCTACAGCCAACCGGCAAGCTAGGGACGATAGTTGGATTGCCGTAATGTTTGGTATGGCAGAGTTACAACTTCGCATTGGTGGTCGCCCAGTCACAAATTAGGAGATGGAGGAATTGGTAGAGCGCTATCCACTGATAGATAGTGACATATACATGTGCAGGATGGGCATGACTTTTGAAAAGCCATTAGATGATGACGAGGCCACAGTCGATGAGGAGCTCGCTGAGGGTGATTATAATGATGGTGAGTAGGCCTATACGGTATTGATGGTTATTGATGGTGCCACATTTGTGGTGAGTGGTCATGTTGATGACGACGGCGAGGCCTAAGAGGTTTCTCTCTAACTCTATTATTTGTGTTATATTGCGCACTAGGGACAGTGTTATTTTTAAGTGTGGGTGGGAGATAAACTTCCTTGTAGATATTTTACTACTTTATCTAGTCTTTTTCTATTTTTAGGTGGGTTCCTTGGCTTTTGTTTTCGATTCATTTCCTGAGGATAGTCCCATTGAACCGACTAGGACTAGTGTATTGTTTCATTATGTTAAGTTGTAGAGTCATAGAGGTGACCATTCCCAATGATTGATGGATGACGACTGTCTTACGGGAAAATTAGTCACCAGGAGTAGGTAAATAAGAAACTGACCTTTTTGTATTTTGAAACCTCGTCTTAAAAGTTAGCCAGACATCATGGGTAGTCACACTTGTATATGCAACTTGAATTGAAATGGTAACCTTGAAGCAACTATGGGTTCTTTGTTTGACTCTAAATAAATAAAGTTGGGCTTTATTGTGTGGAAACACCGTAATGTGAATTGTATGAGCATGCTAAATATGATTGTATCCTTACTTGTGTCATGACGCCATGTGTGGTGAGTAATTGCTTAGTTTTTGCATTGATTGACATCTAGAACTTACCCCGTGTGTGCTTAATGAGTAACTTGTATGACGTAAGGAATATGACTGAGGCATTTTCTAGAATAGCCAATTTTGACTGTATTGTGTGCCTCCAAATGAATTATCCCTAGTTTAGCCCCATTGAGCCTTTTTAAACCACTATTTTTTTTAACGAAACCACATATTAAGCCGAATCCCTTTTATTGATACCATGACTTCATTGATCCTAAAATTTGATCCTCAATAAACTATGTTATGAAGTAATTATGAAAGCAATGGTAGAAGTGAAGTAGGGTAGATATTCTTGTTATTGTGGTGAAGTTAAAGAAAAGAGGTGGAAAAGATGGTCCATGATCGTATAATGCAAAAGCACTTGTGAAAAAGAAAAAAAAATATATATATACATATATATACATTTATATAGAGTGAACAAGAGAAAAGAAAAATATATTGTGTAAAGAACAAACAAGTGTGTAAATACAAAAAAGGGCAAAGCTTGGGTGTATTTATATGCCTTTTTACAAATATTTGCCCACATATATCTTGCGTTTGGAGAATAATCTTTAAGCTAGTGTGTTATGGTTAGTGTAACATGCTATGAATACACACTAAGACATGTGATTAGGTTTTGCATGAGTTTTCAAAGAAAAATGGAGTCCATGGAAGAAAGCGCAAAGAGGGAAGCAAGGACACAAATCAATGAAGCATGTGTCGGATGAAACAATAAGAAAAATCAGTCTTGGCAAATCTTGGCGCACTACTGGCGTAGGGCGCCAGACCCTAAACTTTAGAGCAGTGTAGTGGGCGCACTCATGGCGCGCCACGCCAATCAGAAAATGGCTAAAAGAGGGTGTTGGTGCACTGGTGGCGCGGCGCCCCAGCCTTTGACCGACGACCACGGTGATATTAAGTTGATTTAGCATTCCAACTTGGGCCAGAATAAGTTATTTTATTCTAAAACTCTATAAATAGGACCATAGGGTTATTTTGTAAGGCGTGGACAACTTTTTGGTGTGCAAGAGCAAGGAATTACAATTCATCCTAGGTTTCATTTCTCTTCTTCTTCTTTAAGTTTTAATTTGATGAAAACTATTGTTTTTGAGTTTATGAACATCATGAGTGGCTAAAAGCCTTTGTTATGGGGCTGTAGCTACGGGTTATTGTTGATCATCGAGTTGGTTTTGGATTGATTATTAGTTATCGCTCAAATTACTTTTGTATTCTTGTTTTAGTATTTCATGATTGTCCAACATAAAGATTAATAACTTGTCTACTCTTGGACTCGAGAGACGTAGAGGTAAATAGACCAAAGAATACAAAGAGCTTGATCTACCTTTCATATCACTTGTTTAGATTCGTGTTTAGGAGTGATGCCCGGATAAACACCAAACTTGGTTACGAAATACGATGAAATATAAATACTCACCATTTGGGACTGCCTATCTCCTCTCAATGATATAGTTAGGCAGCTAGTTGGAGTAGGCGATTAGAGGTCGAGAGATCATGATCATAAAATCAACCCTGTAAATCACCAATGTGATAACTATAATTGATTCATTACGTGAGATATGATACATGAACCCCAAATCATGCTATAGCCCTAGAATTGCCTCTTACTCATATAGCACACCAAAAATTAAAGTTGTTCCCATTAGTTACTTTTACTTTTCAAATTATCGCAATAGTAGTATAGAAAATCTCAAGTTCCTGATTCACTTGAGTTACTTTATAGATTTTATAGAATTGAATACAAACTGATTGTAAGTCCCTTGGGTACAACAACCTGGTTCTTAAAGAGCTAGTTATTACTTTTGCGACCACGTACACTTGCGTGTGCAATTGGGAGCAACACAATACCACCGTTTTTTTGCTAGCCGATCATGCATTTGATCAATGACTAACCCACGGCTCTAATATTATTTTCCAACACTCAGTGAGTTGTATTTTATGGGTACACACTCCCGGAGAAATTCCTACAATGTCAGTAATGGAATAACCCACGGCTCTAATATGCTTTTTCAACACTTTTATCAACAACTCCACATTCCATGTTTCGAGATCATTTTCAATAATAACCGGGAATGTATTGTTGGCCCCTAAGAAGACATATCTAAGATTAGAGGGGAGTGTTTTCAACTCCATTTTGGAGGCTCTAATATGGATGGTTTGGTCGGTGATACATCTCGACTAGACAAGTGAATGTCTAATTTTTTTTGGATTTGAATTCCATGATCCCACACAAATAAGAGCAGCGAACACTTCATCAAAATCTCTTATTTCTTCTTCATCATAATTGAGTAACACAGCTGCCAAAGATTCTCCATTATATGTCGCGTTACTAATACTAGCCACCGCCTCATCAATTTGATCCAAGTGTGACACTACAAGCATGTCACTTGGATATTTCATGGATTTGCAAATATTGAAACTAACCTCTTCTTCATTAACCTGAAACTTCAACTCACCCCCTTCAACATCGACCAAAGCTTTGTCTATCGCAAAGAATGGTCTACCAAGAATAACAGGGATCTCAACATCAATATCACAATCTAAGATCACAAAGTCGGCAGGGAATACAATGTTGTCCACCTTTACTAGAACATCATACACCACCTCAACCAGTCTTTTTATTGAACGATCAGCCATCAACAATCTCATGTTTGTTGGTTTCGGCTCTTCAAGCCCAAGCTCATTGAACAACTTCAATGGCATAAAGTTTATACTTACCTCGAGATCACATAATGCTTTTAAAAATGTGTACAAATCAATGGTACATGGGATAGTGAAGGCTCTAGGATCCGCTTTCTTCACAATGGCATTCTTTCTCATAATAGTACTACAAGTTTGAGACACCTCAATTATTCCACAGTCAACCAATCTCTTCTTCGTAACCAACTACTTCATAAATTTAGCATATCCAAGCATTTAAACCAATGCATCCAACAATATAATATTGATTGAAAAATCTTTGACTTCCCCTAAGATTTACTGAAATTTTGCATTATCATCTTTCTTCCTCAATCTTTGAGGAAAGAGAAGAGGTCATTTTGATTAGAACCTTAATACTTGGAGTTATAACATTTTCATCATTATTTCTTGCTTGTGGATCAACCTCATTATTTTTGGCCGATGGTGCTTCAACTTGTTGTGAAGGTTCATCATCGACAACCACACTCTTTTAACCAGGATCCTCACTAACTGGTGCATTATGGAGTATTTTTCCGCTTATAGTTATTACGGATGGTACTTGGGTTGCCTTTATTGAGTTAATATTCATGTGGTCTATCAATTCTTCCTTTAGATTTGAAAATACAAGAGCAGCGAGTTGACCCATTTTCTCTTCAAGTATTTTGATGGAAGACGAGTGAGAAGAAACCGTGTTTGACAATGATGAGAAATCACTTCTCATTTCTTGCAATATCAAATCAGACCCCTCCACTTTATCAAGAATCTTAGCTAGCATCTCCTCGGTTCGAACACCTTTTGGGTTGGTATGGCCATGAAGTTACATATATTCTTCTCGATCAAACTCACTTTTGTCCCAACTTTCCCTTCTATCACCCCAATTAATGTCTTCCCGACTACCATCGCTACTCCCAGCCCAACCTTGATTTACGGTAAGCTTTGGATAACTTAACCGCAAACCCCCCATTTTGTCACCACTCAAATTCATGTATTCTTTGTATGCATCCCCAAGTATATTCTTTCCATGACTCATATCAATTGTGTACACTGATCTCGCACCACTTCACATGACAAGTTTTGACAAATTCTCAAATTGAGCTGTCAAATTAGTTGTACTGCCATCATGCTTTTGGTTCTTCTCTTCTTGTTTCCTTGAGCATTGCTAACTGTTGGAGTGATACATGATCTTCACACGTACGCCAAGCTTGATTAATCTTCTTCATATCATTAAGTAGCCTTGAAGCCACTACAAATGGTTGCCTTACTATTTCCCCTTGAATCAAATGATCAGCCATCCCTTTGTTCACCGTATCAAGGCTTGTATAGAAGTATTACAACAATAACTTTTTTGGAATGCCATGATTCGAACATTGAAAAAGTTCCCTCTTGAAATATAGCCTTGTTTCATGAACGGGTTCTCCATTCACTCTTTTGGAATTTGGAATACCATTCTTTTGTTTCACCATCTTTGACGGAGTGAACACCCTTTCAAGAAATGCTTCAGTCAATTCTTCCCATGAAGTGATGAAATTTGGAGGTAACTCAATCAGCAACTTAGTTGCAGATTTCATCAAGGACAAATGGAACAGCCGCAACCATATTGATTCTTCAGAAATGCCTTCGATAATAAAAGGCCCACACACATTCATAAACTTCCAAAGGTGGTCACGGGGATCTTCATGTTCAGGACCACCAAAATGCCCCTTCATTTTGATCAGCTGCAACATTAGTTAGGTTACACTAAATGTAACATTCTTTGGAGTAGGAGGCAACCGAATTGGTCTAACTTTCCCTTTAATAATCTCGAGATTCATATCACCTATATTTCAGACATCATCATTTCGCCCATAGTGATTAACATCGTCACCTTCATCTAGACTCATGTTTCCACATGTAACTAAATACAACAAAAACACGAAGCAAGTAATCTACTACACCTAACATGTTCACAACCTAACTTCACAATTTGAATTCTTAGCCTTATTCCCCGGCAACGGCACCATTTTTGATAACGCTCAAACTATCCTCCAAATAATAAAAAGAATAATCGATCTTTGTCAATAAAAATCTAATAAGAGTTGAGGTCGAATCCCACAGGGAATGATCTATTGCAAGAGTTCATCTAAGAAATTAGAGAGGTAACCTATTCATTGTAGCAAGTTAGAAAAAAGGGGTGGATAGTTCCACCAAATTTAATAAAGAGATTTATGGAACAATGATCACCACTAAGTTAGCAAAAACAGAAGTATGTGATTAAGAAATAGTCTAGGGGTGTAGGGGTTAGCATTGATGACAAGTAGGGGTCTAAGGTGTTTTCTCATAAGTCACCAAACAATCATAGATAAGCTGAGTCATCTTTCATGACACTAATTTTCTTTCAATCTCATAGTACCATAGAACAAAATCTCATTTGGACCTCATTTATGCTAATTATCAATAAACCCAATAGTTTACGAAAATCCCTCTTTTGAGCAGATTTTAGCAATAAGAACAAGTCTATAATTCCTTTTTCAAGAAAAAATATAGAAATTTAAGTCTGCATTGAGAGTATCGAGATGTCTAACCACTTCTACTAATCCTTTTTAGGCATTAATTAAAGATCCGACCTAAGGTTAAGTTGGCTACCTTAACCTATTAATTAATTCATGTTAAACAACTTGAATCCATGATTAACTAGTAATAAAAAAATAGCAAAATACCTAACCCACTAACATTCATCAACAATCAACCCTATACTTACACTCCTAGACTTTGAGGTTTCAGCCACACATAATAAAAAAGGAAGAGAGTATATCCAACATGAAATCAACCATTAAATTACTGATAATAAGCAAGAATATTGAAGACCCACTTTGAATTTAACTGTCCAAACGTTGATTTCAAGGCTATCCAAAACCCCAAAAACTTAGGAAGATGAAGAAAAAGCTTAAGCTTAGTATTCTAATGTTGGAATCAATGAAAGTTACATTTTCTCTCTCTAATTTTCTATATAGCTTCCAAAAATATGAATTCAAAATTCTCTCGCAGCTTGTTCGGTGACATTAGTCGGGCTCACCTAATACATTTGGTGGATCGTCATTTGATTCTTTTGCTCGCCCTTTCTTGGTTTCAGGATTCTAGTGTTTGAATCTCAGTCTGCAGACCCGACTAGGACCGCCTTTTCCCTTTAGGCGTGTCACCAATTTTAACCTTGATCACCTTCCCAACGTTCATTTTAGTTCTAAAGTATGTCGCATTAGGTGGTAAAAGTTAGTTCTCCCTTTCTTGTTCAGTGAGTCGCTGAGTTCTTCTCCTTTTTCCAACTTGGCTTGATCCATTTGTATTGACCATTGTCAACTTTGGCAGAGAAAGCCACTTTGGCGATCCGCCCGTCTCTTTTTGTGAGCTTCAGCTTTGGGATTTTCATTCAAATTTATACTTTTGGCCTCACTTTAAAGTATTCTTCCTTGCCTTGTATTTTGGCCTTCAAAGCTACAAACCATAAAAATATCATTAGAATAGGACATAATTATGCATTGAGGACATTAATTGTTGAACTAAAAGACCTCAATTAAGTGTAAACCTACCACTAATCATTATCACCCTACTGTGCGGTCTTAGATTGCTTCTCTATGACCGTTACCATAGCCATGCATGTATTCCCTCAGTGGTATGGCAAGGCTCCTATAGTAACACACTGGTTGGAGTTATCTCTTTTGTTTGGGTTCAGAGGCTAGTGGCTAGCGGGTGTTTGTCTTATTTGGCTTATGTGCATGATATGAGTGGGTAGGTCTCTCCAGTTGTGTCAGTTTGATTTGTTCGTGCCTACACCAAGAGCATGAATCGAATGAGAGAATAGTGTAAGGTATTGGGTTGTTTAGTTATGCACATAGATGAGACTGAAAGGAAATTCTATAAACTGACGCTATGAGATCGAAAGAAGATTAGTGTCATTGAAGAGGACTCAACCTATCCATAAGTGTTCATCACTATAGAACAACACAATTACCCGTATGTGACATCAATTTCCAATCTCCACACCCCTAGATTACTTGTTACTTGATTGAATTTTTGAAATCTTAGTTTAATTGTGACTTTTGAAACCAAAATCCTTTTTATAAATTTGGTGGGATCATCCCCCCATTGTTCTTATTACTACAAATAAATTGATTTACAATCTTTATTTCTTGGTAGAACTCCTTGTCTTGTATCATTATCTTTGGGATTCGATCCTGAATCTTTGTTGGGTATTTATAATAACGATCGCTTACTCTTTAATTTTTTTAGAGAGTACTTTGAGAGTTATCATGCCTCCGTAGGTTTTGTCTTAGAAAGACATAGCTAGTGGATCCACCTAAGCTAGAAGTTTATGATCTTTACCTCGGCATGAAGGACATATATTTTTGGTGTGGGAGCAAGACACTAGATTCCATGTTATAGCTGATGTAGTCTATATCGATTAATGGTAAATATCCCCCAAAATGAACTAAGTTACTTCAACAATATTTATGAAGTTTTCATTATGATTTTTAAGATCCGTTGACCATGTTCATGAGTTATGATTCTTCTTTAATGGTTTTACTATGTTTTAGCTTGGTCATGAATATCATATTTTCCTTTATGTCCCCTTATGATCATGTTTTATGTTTTTATGCATATCCCTCATACTTAGTTCATTCCATGTACTAATGCATACTTGTGCCTATATTGTTTAATATTGTAGGGTTAGACATTTCTTCTCCTCCCGCTCGTGGCTAGTGGATTGTAGACTTGGTGAGTCCTCATGTTCTGTGGACTAGGTCACCCTTACTATGTTTTTCTTGTATCTTTAGTTTTCTAATGTTGTACACGGTATGCCATGCTTTGTTAACTTTAGTCATATCATCTAGTAACAACGGAGCCACATCATATGGTTGTCTCATTAATCCTCCTAGGACCAAATGATCAAACACACCTTTACTGACTGAATCAAGGCTGCAATAGAAGTATTGCCGCAGCAAATAGTCTGGAACACCATTTGTTATTTCAAGAGTAGTTTCTTGAACTTTAATCAAGTCTCATGTAAAGGTTGACCACCAATACTCTTGAAATTTTTTATCTGGATTCGAAGTTTTACCATCTTCGAGGGTGGAAAGAATCTCTCCAAGAAAGCACCAGTCAACTCCTCCCACGAAGTGATAGAGTCATTTGACAATTCTACCAACCATCTTGTAGCTTCACCCGACAAAGAGAATGTGAATAACCTCAACCTTACGGACTCTTGAGAGATGTACTTGAACACAAATGATCCACATACCTCCAAAAAATTTCTAAGGTGTTCTTGGGGATCCTCATGAGCCAGTTCCCCAAGGAGTCCTCTTAGTTGGAACGATTGTAGCATGGCTCCAGTTACATAAAACACAGCCCTTCTGGCTGTGGGAGGTATCCGGATAGCCCCCGTGGTTTGAAAACTATTCACATGCATATCATTCAAATCACTCATATTTTCATTTTGACCATAGTGACTATCATTTTCACTACCATAGTCACTCATTGTATTAGATCGGCAAATCAACAAACAACAACACAAAACAACAATCTACTTCAACCAAACAAAATTAAAATCTAATTTGTCAAATAGAATTTTCAATCTTCACTCCCCAGCAACGGCGTCATTTCTGATAACACTCAAATGTCCTCTTTAAAACAAATTAGAAGGGAAAGAAGTCGTAGTCAATAAAAATCTAATAAAGAGTCTGGGTCGAATCCCACATGGAATGGTATATCGTAGAGAATTCATATCAAGAAATTTGGATTGTAAAATTACTCATTTGTAATTGTAAAAACAAGTGGGTGGATGATTCCACCAATTTAATAAAAAGATTTGATTATCAATTGTTACAATTAAACTAAAATTTCAAAGAATTCAAGTGTTAACAAGCAATCTAGGGGTGTGGGGATTAGAAATCGATGTCACATAGAGGTAATTGTACTGCTCTATAGTGATGAACATTCATGAATAGGCTAGGTCATCTTCAGTGACGGTGAATATCTTTCAATCTCAAAGGATCTATGTATAGAATCTCCTTTCAGTCTCATCTATATGTCAATCTAAACAATCTAATACCTTACTCTATTTTCTCTTTCGATGCAAAAATAGGAAAAATAAATCCGACCCATGACCTCTACTTTCAAGCAAGTTATAGATATCAAACCTAAATTTCTTGTATTGGCTAATTACTTACTCCAATCAATCTCTTTCGAGCATCAACCAGAGATCAGAAGTAGGAATTAAGTTTGCAACCTTAACTATTAAATTAACCCCATCCTAATTAGCACAAATTCATTCATGAACAACAATAAAATATATCATAGCACAATACCCACTATATTAAATCAACATCCAACACCACATTTACACCCCTAGATCTTTGGGTTTTAGCCATACATCACAAAAAGCAAAGAAAACATACCTTTCCATGAAAACAACCATGGGTAACATGAAATTAAATAATTACAAGCAAATCCACTTTGGATTCAACATTAATTTTTCAAATTCAAGAAGAAAGTTGAGAAAACCCCAAAAGCTAAAAGTGTTCTTCACAAAATAAAGTGTTTCTCTCTCTACCAAAATATTCAGACTAAAAAAGTAATCCAAAAACTCAACACACCCTATTCTCTCTCATTTGGGCTATTTAAAGTTTCCCAAAATTTGGCCCAAGAACTCAATGTGTGTCCCATTCGGTGATGTTAGTCTGGCTCACCGAGCTATTTCGACAAATCACCTCTGGTGGTTCAGCTCGCCATCTCATGCTTTAGGCTTCAGGTGTTTGAACCTCAATTGGTGAAATCATTTGAGTCTGCCCTTCACATTCGGTAAATTGCCGAGTACCACCTTGGTTTGCCTTTCTAGCATTCAATTTCTCTCCTTGCACTGTCATCTTCGATGAAAATCAACAAGGTCGCCTTTTTGATTATGCGAGTCACCTTTTCAGATGGAGTTTGCCGACCTATCTCGCTTGACTCAAGTGTTGTGCACTGTTCATTTAGGTAAGGTCATGCTCAATAAGCAATCCGTCTTTCTTGTTTGGCGATCATCAATGTGTAGTTTCACTTTTTTTTTACATTTTTGCCATTCAAACATTCATCCTTACCTTATCCATTATCCTTCCTAGAAACAAATCATCAAAATATCATCAAAATAGGATAAATTAGGCATTGAGGACACTAATTATTGACCTAAATAAGCCTCAAATGAGTGCAAATCTACCACTCATCATATTCAACCACAAACGGGCTGCCCAACTCTCTTTGGTCTCTTTAAATGGTGATTTTGTTGTGTGTGTGTGTTTGGGCTGTCCTAGGCATGGAATTGAGCACCAATTTCGGGCATAAGCTTGGTTAGTCAATTAGGAGATTTTGAAATAGTCAATTTCAGGATTCCTGGCATGGGTCCCACATTCTCGTTCTGACTCAATTTTTGGTCCATCTCCAATTATTATGATTTGTGTCTAAACATCTATAAGGACGTTGTGATCGATAATTTGATAGCATGGCGGTGTTTGGAGGCATTTCAAAAGTAGATAGCTATTGTGTGATGAATACGGTGCTCTCGTGATCAACTTTAAGGTAGCCTTCAGTCTACTTTCTTGATTAGGCTTCTGAGATAATTCATATTATAGATTACATGTGATTTTCGACTATATTTGTCGGGTGTTAGCTCCTTTTGTTCATTCCATCTTTTCTTGACCCTGTAGGAGCCTTAGGCTTATTATGGGTGTTGGGATCCTTAGTTTAGGCTTGTAGCTTTACTTGTGGCATAGATGATGTTTCTTATCCTTGTTAGGATTGATACATTGTGGCCATAGACTAGGTTGGACCATAGAAGTTTTAAGTTGTATTTTATCGCCCTTGTACTTATGATTTTCTCCCTGTAGGGCTTGTATTCGATCTTTCTCCTTGTGTTGCTTCTTGTGACCTTTGTGGCTCATTGTAGCCGTGGGTTAGTCTGATCTATGTTCAGTCATGCACTGGAGCGGTATTATTTGGGTAGGGCGTCATCCCTTGATTTGGTTCCCTTTTATTAATTTGAAAGTTATTCGTTGATCCCTTCATTTATTGTTTAGCGGTAGGCCTATTATACCTTTATTTAGCTTATGATTATATTGTTGGGCCCAAGGCCATGTGCGATGACAAGTAAGATCCCAAGTTAGTACTCTTCATTTTGGTAGCATAGTTAGGCTGGCATTATAATTATTTGACTTTGAGTACCTTGTTTGAATGCTGGTAATGACAGGCATTATATTGCATTGTTTGCCCGTTCTCACATATTTCGTGGTACGATCCCGGCCCATGCATTGACATATTTATCATTCATGATGAGATACTTTTTTACTTGTCTTTTATTCTAACCTAGTTTTTGTAGGAGTCATACCATCTGGATCACTTGAGTTACTAATTTTTTAGATTACGAGGCATCAGGAACGCGCTCCTTTTTCTACTTGAGCTATTAGAGGCATTTGGGATCTGCACTATTTTTACTTGACTAGCCAGCGTGTTGATGCCCTTTCTTGCATGCTTTTGTTCGTGTGGGCACCCCCAGGTTTACCTTTGCTACCTTTGTCACGACCATAAGTACGCCCTAGGCGTAACATGGCGTATAGAACAATGAAAGGCCCTACACAAGTCACTTAGCATAAAATATACAAGATAATAGAAATAAAAGATTTTAAAAGTAGCATTTTCATAATTTATAAGAGTTTGACAAAGCGGAAATCTAACATAGTCTCAACAAGCCATCTAAACATCAAAAGAAATGGTTGTGACGTAACCCATACACCATGTACATCATCAAAATACTAGAAAGACATAAAGCAAGTAAACGTGTCACGATTCTCGGAACATGAGGACTCGCCAACTCTTGAATCCAATAGAATAATCAATTAGACATGAGTGTGACAAGTAGGGGTGTCGGACCGTACATTAATGAAACAATGTAGGCACAAGTATGCATTAGTACATGGAATGTACAAAGTATGGGGCAATATGCATAAATAGACATGATAGCATAAAGAGTTTAAACATGTAAAGCATGACCAACATTTGAAACATTTAAAGGCTTAAAGAAGAAACAACGTATAAAATCATAAGATATGGTCAATACATTTAAAAGAAGAGACATAAGAAAGCTTTGAAGAAACATATTTATTTTGTGGGATATTAGCTTTAACCGACAATAACACCATGAGAGCTATATCATGGAATCTAGTATATCACTCATCCGAAAGAAGGAGATTTTACTTGCCAAGGTAGAACCCGTACACATCCTCTATTGCTAAAGTGGATCCACTAGCTAGGTCATTTAAGACAATCCTACATGAACGTAGTTAGGGACTAGAGGTCGCTACTAGAGACTGTCTTATTTGAGCCTCTACCGCAAATCCCTCTTGGTGCTAAGTCTAAATCCCAATGGAATTGATAAAAGTAAAATATCATTATAACATAGGAAAGGTAACCCAATCCACATCTTAAGGTCAAAACATAGAATACCTTCTTAAAACACAACTCAACATAGATGAGAAAACCTTTAATTAATGTGAATCCATATGTGAGAAATACCTTTTACAATCATGATCATGGTAGCATGTGAGAAAACCTTTCACAATTACATTGACACTTTCCTTTCAAGGCATCCTCAAATATTTACATAAATTTAATAAAAGCATGCATATCTTCATAAATTCATAATTCCTAGTTCATAAGCTTCATCATGGGTTCATCATCTAAAATCATGAATCATGCATGGGTTCATGTGAATTCAACTCAAAATCATGTAATTAATTCAATTCATGCATTAGAAGATAGAGATTAATCAATAAAACTATAAATTGAAGAGAACCCATAAAGATTAAATAAAACCCTAACTTGAACAATTGAAATTTAATTTAGAATTAGAAAACCTTGGGGACCCCATGGAGGAATGGACTCCATGAGTGAATACCCACATACCTTGCTACTCAAAGCCAAAGATGAATGGTGAATTGAAGAACTTGGAGTGAACCCTAGCTTAATCTTCTTCTTTAGGTTGAGACAGAATTTTGGAGAATGAATTGGTTATGTTTTAGGGAATTAGGAGAATGGTTTTAAAATAGGTAGATTTAGGACATAAATCCTTTATATCAGGCTTAGGATGAAGGCCAAAATGACATAGCATAGTCCTAAAACATTTAGAAAAAGACACAAAAGCGCCTGAAATTTTAACTGCCGGACTAGTCTATGGGTCAGACCTAGGCACTGTAGAACTTTCTACTGTCCATACTACTCAACCGTAGACCAAGTACTGGAACCTTAAAAATTAACAAACTTTGACGAAAAACTTCTACGGTCCGTAGACTCTAATCTTAGAACTCAACTTTGGCCTTAAAATTTCACTAAGTCTAGGACCTACCTACGAAACCCATCTACGACTCGTAGATCATTTGACAAGCCATCTTGTTCAACCGTAGAAAAGATACTGAAACTTGATTTTCAAAAATTTATTTTCTCTCTTTCTACTAGACTAGCCAATGACCCGTAGAAAAATCTACAAACCGTAGACATGTCTCCTAGATCTGAACCAATAGCTTCAATTTATGAAATTTTTTCCCTTTTTGAAATACGAGGTGTTAAAATATCTCCCCCCTTGGGAACATTTGTCCTCGAATAGAGCTCAAGGCAACACAAAGAAGTTAGGGGAAGAGATTTAACAACCCAACATGAATGAAATCACATAAATGCACATAATCAAAGAGAAAATCGAATCCAAGCTAACATATACTTTAAAGCATCATTTCATAAAACATACATGCAAGCTTATGGAAACATGAGAATGATTAAGACACATTAATCCGCAAGAATTAATCATGAGGAGCTAAATACCTCAAGCTAGAGTAGGATCGGAGGGAAAGAGATCAGGATATCGGGACATCATATCGATCTCGACCTCCCAAGTAGCATCCTCAACCAGTTGATTCCTCCATGATACCTTTATGGATGCAATTTCCTTGTTCCTCAACTTTCTAACTTGCTGGTCCAAAATCTCAACCAAAACTTCTTCATAAGAAAGGCTTTCTTTTATACCAAGATTTTCCAATGGTACAATAGATGCCCGATGACCGATACACTTCTTCAATAAGGACACATGGAAAACCAGATGTACCGATGCTAAATCATTAGGCAAATCAAGTTCATAACCAAGCTTGCCAATATGCCTCAATACTTGATAAGGACCAACATAACGGGGACTAAGCTTCCCTTTCTTACCAAACCTCATGACATTTTTCATAGGTGAAATTTTCAAGTAAACCCAATCATCAACATCAAACTCAATATCCCTTCTTCTAACATCGGCATAGGACTTTGGTCGGCTTTGAGTCGTTTTCAAGCTTACTCTAATAAGCATAACTTTTTACATAGCCTCATATACCAATTTGGGACCTATCAAGGCAACCTCACCAACTTCAAACCAACCTATAGGAGATCTATACCTCCTACCTTAAAGAGCCTCAAATGGATCCATACCAATGCTTGAATGATAGCTATTATTATAGGCAATCTAAGGCAAATGATCATCCCAAGTACCCTTAAAGTCAATCACACAAGCTCTCAATATATCTTCCAAATTTTGGACAGTATGCTCCACTTGCCCAATGGTTTGAGGATGAAAGGTCGTACTAAGCTTGACACGGGTACCAAGACCTTTTTGGAAAGACTTCCAAAATTGAAAGGTGAATTGGGTACCACGATCGGAGATAATAGATAAGGGCACTCCTTGCAACCTAAGAATCTTCTTTAGATACAACTTATCATAATCTTCCACCGAATAAGAACCCTTGACGGGAAGGAAATGAGTCGACTTCGTCATATGATCCGCAATAACACAATAACCCAACTCGAGTCATGTTGCCGCCGGGTGCGGGGTAAACCAATAATAAAGTCCATATTCAAATCTTCACACTTCCAAGTAGGAATACTAATATCTTGGAATAAACCTTTCGACTTTTGATGCTCAACATTCACTTGTTGACAATTAGGACACTTAGCGACAAATTCCACAATATCCTTCTTCATCCCATTCAACCAATAAACCTCCCCAAACTCACGGTACATCTTGGTGACTCCCGGGTGAATGGAATATTGAGAACTATGGGCTTTCGACAATATTGTTCTCTCAAATCATCAACAGTTGGAACACATAACCGATCTTCATATTGAAGAACACCATATCCCACTTGGGAGAAAGCCTCAATGGCTTTTTCAGAGACCAACTTCTTCAAGTAAACAAATACTTGATCAAGATCTTGCCTAGACTTTACTTCCAATACAAAAGACGATTCCAAACCATTATGCACAACTACACAACCTTCATTGGAATCAACTAAGAAAACACCCAATCGGGTCAATCTATGAACATCGCGAACCAATTATTTCTTCTCATCCTCAACATGAGCAACACTCAACTAAGAGCATCCACCACTATGTTAGCCTTACTGGGTGATAGAGGACACTCATGTACTAATCCTTTAACAACTCAAGTCACCTACTTTGGCGAAGATTTCGATCCTTTTGCTTGAATATATATTGCAAAATTTTTTGGTTGGTAAATACATCAACATGGACACTATACAAATAATGCCTCCAAATTTTTAAACCAAAAACAATCGTCGCTAGTTCCAAATTATGGGTAGGATAGTTCTTTTCATTAATCTTAAGTTGACTTGAAGCATTAGCAATAACTTTCCCATTTTGCATAAAAACACACCCCAATCCAATTCGTGAAGCATCACAATAACCAACAAACCCATCAGATCCTTCCGGTAAAGTCAAAACCGGAGGGGAGGTAAGCCTATCTTTCAACTCTTGAAAACTCTTTTCTCATGCTTCAGACCATAAGAACTTAACCTTCTTTTGTGTCAACGAGGTCAATGGAAAGGCAATAGCATAAAACCCTTCCACAAACCTTCTATAGTATCCGAGTAAGCCCAAGAAACTTGTAATATCCAAAGGAGATAGAGGTCTAGGCCAATTCTTGACCTCTTCCGTCTTTCTTAGGATCAACCTCAATTCCCTTACTATAAACAATATGACCAAGAAAAGCCACGAATCTCAACCAAAACTCTTATTTATTGAACTTAGCTTATAACTCACGATCTTTAAGAATTTGCAACACTATCCTTAAATGATCAACATGCTCATCCTCACTTCGAGAATAAATCAAGATATTATCGATAAACACAATCACAAACATATCAAGATATTGTCTAAATACTCTATTCATCAAATCTATGAAAGCTGTCGGAGCTTTAGTAAATCCAAACAATATTACAAAGAATTCATATGAACATACCAAGTTTGAAAAGCCATCTTCGAAATGTAACCTTCTTTTACCCTCAATTGGTGATAACCCGATCGGAGGTCTATATTATAGAAATAACTCGCTCCTTAGAGTTGATCAAGAAAATCATCAATCCTTGGAAAAGGATACTTCTTCTTAATGGTAACCTTGTTCAATTGCCGGTAATCAATACACAAGCGAAGTGAACCATCCTTCTTACGAACAAACAAAACTAGAGCACCCCATGGAGAGATACTCGGTCGAATGAAGCCCTTATCCAACAAATCTTTCAATTGCTCTTTCAATTCCTTAAGTTCTATTGAAGCCATATAGTAAGAAGGAATAGAGATAGGTTGCATGTCTAGGAAAAGGTCCATTCCAAAGTCTATTTCCCTTTCAGGAGAAACATCGGGTAGATCATCGGGAAACACTTCTAGAAACTCATTTACAATAGGGACCGACTCAAGAGTAGGGATTTCTAAATCTATATCCCTAACCCGAACAAGATGGTATATGCAGCCTTTAGAAATCATTTTCCTAGCTTTAAGACAAGAAACAAACTGACCCTTAGGCATAAAATTTCCCACTTTCCACTCTAGGATGGGCTCATTAGGAAACTGAAACTTAACCACTCGGGTGCTACATTCAATAGAAGCATAATAATAATGGTGCCAATCCATACCAAGAATAACAGTGAAATCCAACATATCAAGCTCTACTAGATCAACATGAGTGACTCTATGGGATAGGGAGATAGGACAATTTCTATAGACACTCTTAACCATAATAAATTCACCAATAGTAGTAGAGACAGAAAAAAGGTTTAACAACACATCCGAAGAAACATCAAATCTTATAGCCATATATGGCATCACAAAAGACAAGGTAGCACCGGGGTCAAGTAAAGCATAAACATCAAGATTAAAGACTTTCAACTTACCGATAACCACATCGGGAGAACCTTCTTGATCATGTCGGGTTTGAAGGGCATAGAGCCAGTTTTGCTTTGGAGCATTTGAACCTGAACCACTAGCCAGAGCTGTCCTACCATTATTTCCCTTGTCAATTCTAGATGGAAAATCTCTCAAATGGTTACCACTCTTACCACAGTAAAAATAATTATCCATACCCACCAAGCATTATCCCGAATGACTCTTGCCACACCTTTGGCATGCTAGAACTGAAGATCCATTTCCACCATTTCCTCCTTTAGGCTTAGAGTTAGACACCTTATCTTTGTTAAACTTCAGATCCGGAGCATTAGATGAACCTTGACCGGAAAACCTTTGTCAAAATTTAGAACGACCATGTCCATCAGACCTTGAATGTGAAAAGTCACTATCATCGAATTTTTCCCTCTTTGCCTCTCTAGACCTTTCCTTAAGCTTCTACTCTTCTGTTTATTAAGCATGAATCATTAAATGAGAAATATACATTTTCTTGATCAACATGGCGGTACGACATTCTTTGACAATCAAGTCGGATACACCCGACATAAACTTACTCATCCTTGCTCTATGATCAACAATCGTAGTAGGAGCATACCTCGCTAGTAGAGTAAACTTTAAAGCATACTCATTGACACTCATATTTCGTTGATGAAGGTTAATGAATTCAAATATCTTTGCCTCCCTCATCTCAATAGGAAAAAATGTAACACCTCGGATTCAAAAAGGAAAGAATTTTAGGTTTTCTGGAATTTATGATGCCAGTTCCAATGGACCATCCCACAGCCCGTGGACTGACATACGGTCCATAGGTCAGGCCCATGGTTGGCTAGTCCAGGTTCCTTAAAACTGTTAAGCCTCAATACTTTTATACAGCTTTCCAGGATAGACTGCCGATCTATGTACGAGCCTTAGGTAGGTCTCGTAGGTGAGACCCACACTTAATGATATTTTCAGGGCCAAGAGTTGGACCTACGGTGGCCATGTACGGACCGTAGGTTGACCCACGGACCCTACATGGGGTCCCGTCATTGGGGGTCCAAAGTTGGAAAGTCTCTGAATCTATCTACGGTTGAATAGGATGATTTGTAGGCTGACTTACGGACCATAGGTCAAACCGTAGATAGGGGTCCGACAATTATTTTTAGAAGGGCATTTTGGTCTTTTCCCTAGGTGTTTAATTCCTAATCTAAGTCGGTTTTTCCTTTAACCTAGACCCTATATAAACCTTTTTTAGCCTAATTCTACCCATTCCTAATCATTCCCAAAACTCTCCTCTCCTAAATAATTATCTCTCTAGAAAGGCTTGAAGAAGAAGAAGGAAGAGCTAGGGTTTTCAAGACAAGTCCCATAATCCTCCATTTATTTCAAGCTTTTGGCATCAAGGTATGATAGTTCTTCACCTATGGAGCCCTTTCCTCCATAGGATTCCTAAATTCTTCAATTTTCAAGCTAGAATCCTTCAATTGAAATTAGGGTTTTCTTCTATCTTATGGGTTCTTTCAAATGATGGTCTAATTGATTTAAATATGTTTAATTATGCATGCATTGAGTTAAATTGCTTGTTTCAAGTTGAATCCCCATGAACCCATATGAATTTCATGATTTCTATACTATGATCAAGACATGAGGTTTTGAACTATAAAAGATGAATTGGGGAAATTGAATGATTTTAAGATGAATTTCTGTGAGCCCATGCTTGATTGATGTTTTCTAAGTTATGATTTTCATGATGAAGTTATGAATGATCAAAAGATGGTTTTTATGAATATATGCATGTTCAATTATGAAATTTATGATGATTTAAGACTTGCTTTGAGATTTAAGCATAATTGATGTTGTTGTTGTGTTGTGAAAGGTTTTCTGACATATTACTCAAACCATGAATGTGAAAGGATTTTTCTCAGATAAAGGATTCATAAAATGTTGAAAGGTTTTCTCAATTAAACTTGAATCAATGATTAAGGAGCTATTCTAATGAAGGGGCAAGCGGCGGTTACCCATGTTTCCTAAAGATAGACAATAGGAAATTACCCATGTCTACTAATGATAAGATGAATTATCATTTATGATTAATCCGTGGGAATTATGCTTAGCAACGAGTAGACAAGTGGTGATTACCCATGTCCCATAAACTATGTGCCTCCATAGGATTTGCTAGTGGATCCACTTAAGCTAGAAGTTATGGTTCTTACCTTGGCAAGTAAGGACACCTATTTTTCGTTGTGGGGTAGACACCAGATTCAATGTTATAGCTCACATGGTCTATGTCGGTTAAGGCTCACTTCCCACAATAATGAACTTAAGTTGCTTATAAAGGTGTTTCAAGGTTCTAAAGATGATTAGCTTGCATTGACTATGTTTTTATGATTTATGTTTTCTAACTCTAATCTCATGTTTTAGCTTGGTCATTGCATGTAATGTAAATGTCCCCTTTCTAGCATGACTTGATGATTTCGTGCATAGCTGTCACACTTGGTACATTCCATGTACTAACACATACTTTTTGCCTACATTGTCTCATAATGTAGGGTTGGGCGATTCTTCTAATTTCGCTCGTGGCTAGTGAGTACATAGAGACTTGAAGACTTGGTGAGTCCTCATATGTTCGAGGACACTGCCTTGTTATTATTTTATGTGTATTTACCTTTGGACTAGTATTGGGTTACGTCCCAACGTTCTTTCTATTCTTTGATAGATGGCTTTAAGACTATGTTTAGACTTTCACTATGTTTTGTGAACTCTTTGGTTATAAAATTTTCCTTTTGAACCCTTATCTATTATTATCTTGTATGTTGTATGCTAAGTGGCTTGTATGGGACCTTCCGGGATCTTGTACGCCATGTCACGTCTAGGGGGTAACTTAGGTCGTGGCAAAAAACCTATCAAGGAAACCAACATTAAAATTCTTCCAATCAAGAGGACCCGCATCAACCGATATTTTTTCCATCCATTGGTTGAACAAAATTTGAGCAACACCTTTAAGTTGATAAGCGGCCAATTCGGCCTTTTCCACCGGCATCACTCCCATGATCTTTAAGACCTTAGACACCTCATCAATAAACTCTTAAGGATCTTTCTCAACCTTGGAACCATGAAACTCTGGGGGATTCATCCTAGTGAAGTCACTCACTCTAGTTGTCGTCGTACCCACATTTGGGTTCATTGGGACCACAACCTTCCTATTGGATTGAGTCATCATGGCTTGAGCCAACACTTGAAAAGTGTCTCAGAAATCTACAGTAGTCACTTGTTTGACAAAAGAGTCGGTCGGAACCTGAGGAGCTTCTTGTTCCACATTCTCACCTGCATTCCTTCTAACGTAAGCTATTGGAGGGGCCATATCTTGAAAAGCATCGAATAAGGTTTAGGAGAGAGACATATAGAGTTAAACTTTATCGTACGAATTTAGAATGGTGAAAGAAGTGGAGTTTCCTAAACATCGTATAGCCTCCTATTCATAAATGTGGCATGCTTCACACCAATTAACAAGACTCTACTCGACGTGGATTGTGAGACATCCTAGGACCTTTCAAAACCTTGTGCTCTGAATACCAAGTTTTTCACAACTCAAAGTATACTCTAGGCGTAACATGGCATATAGAACCCCGAAAAACCCTACACAAGACACTTAGCATACATCATACAAGATAATAGAAACAAAAGATTTCAAAAGTAGCATTTTCACATTTCAAAAGAGTTTTACAAAGTGGAAGTCTAACTAGTCTCAACAAGTCATCTAAACATCAAAACAAGTGGTTGGGATGTAACCCATACACCACGTACATCATCCGAAAACTAGAAAGACATAAAGCAAGTAAATGTGTCTCGCTCCTCGGAACATGAGGACTTACCAACTCTTGAATCCAATAGAATGATCAACTAGCCATAAGTGTGAGATATAGGAGCGTCAGACCCTACATTAATGAAATAATGTAGGCATAAGTATGCATTAGTACATGGAATGTACTAATTATGGGGCAATTTGCATAAATAGACATGATAGAATGAAGAGTTTAAACATGTAAGGCATGACCAACTTTTGAAACATTTAAAGGCTAAAAGAAGCAACAACGTATAAAATCATAAGATATGATCAATGAATTTAAAATAAGAGACATAAGAATGCTTTAAAGAAACATATTCATTTTGTGGGATATTAGCTTTAACCGATAATAAGACCATGAGAGATATATAATGGAATTTGGTATCTCCCTCATACCAAAAGAAGGGAATTCTACTTGCCAAGGGAGAAGTCGTACACATCCTCTTTTGTTCAAATGGGTCCACTTGCTAGGTCATTTAAGATAATCCTACGGGGGAACATAGTTAGGGACTAGAGGTTGCTACTAGAGACTACATTATTTGAGCCTCCACCTCAAAGCCCTCTCGGTGCTAAGTTTGAATCCCAACGAAACAGATAAAAGTTAAATATTATTATAACATTGGAAAGAAAACCCAATCCACATCTTAAGATCAAAACATAGATTAGCTCCTTAAAACACAACTCAACATAGATGAGAAAATCTTTCATCAATGTGAATCAATATGTGAGAAATGCCTCTCACAATCAAGATCATAGTAGCATGTGAGAAAACCTTTCACAATTACATTGATACTTTCCTCCCAAAGCATCCTCAAATCATTTACATCAATTTCATAAAAGCACGCATTATCTTGATAAATTCCTAGTTCATAGTTCATAAGTTTCATCATGGGTTCATAATCTAAAATCATGGATCATACATGGATTCATGTGATTTCAACTCAAAATCATGTAATTAATTTAATTCATGCATTAGATGATAGAGATTAATCAATAAAATCATAAATTGAAGAGAACCCATAAAGATTGAATAACAACCTAACTTGAACAATTTAAATTAAATTGAGAAATTGAAAACCTTGGGGACCCCATCGAGGAATGGACTCCATGAGTGAATACCCTCATATCTTGCTACTAAAAGTCAAAGTTTAATGGTGAAGTAAAGACCTTGGAGTGAGCTCTAGCTTCTTCTTCTTTAGGTTGAGAGGGAATTTGTGAGAAAGAATTGGTTAGGTTTTGGGGAAATAGGAGAATGGGTTTAAAATAAGTAGGTTTAGGACATAAAGCCTTTTTATAGGGCTTAGGATGAAGGTCAAAACGACATAGCATAGGCTTAAAACATTTAGGAAAAGACCCAAAAGCCCCTAAAATTTAACTACTAGACTCGTCTATGGGTAAGACCTCCAGATCGTAGAACTTTCTACGGTCCATACTGGTCAACCGTAGAACAAGTACTGGGACCTTAAAAATTAACCAACTTTGATGGAACACTTCTACAGTCTGTAGGACTTCCTACAATCCATAGACTCTAACTACAGAACTCAACTTTGGCCTTAAAATTTCACGAAGTCTGGGACCTACCAATGAAACCCATCTACCACTCGTAGATCATTTGACGAGCCATCGTGTTCAACCATAGAAAAGATACTGAAACTTGATTTTCAAAAATTAATTTTCTCCCTTTCTACGAGACTGGTCTACGACGCATAGAAAGTTCTACGAACCATAGAATTGTCTCGTAGACCTAAACCAGTAGCTGCAATTTATGAAATGTTTCCCTTTGAAGAGAAAATAATGGTCATCATGTATATCATTTAGTAAAGAAAATTTCAAAAATAATTCTCTATAAATAAAAATTGTATTATATAACTAATTTTAAATTCTTAAATATATGTATAATTGTTTATTGATAATTGGGGATCTACAAAAAAACTTTTTAGTTGAAATGATATACAAACAGATTTATTTTTAGAGAATTTATAATACATTTCCATTGTGGTATAGAGCCTCAAATCCTTATTATGGATTGTAATTATATTTCACGCTCATATATCCATGTTATTTTCATGTAACAAATCTATCCTTTTAATATTTAATTATTTTAAATAATTTTAAAGGTTATTTTTAATTTTTTACAGTTTTTCTATTGAATCAAGAGGTCGCCCGAAGAAACTTCATTTAATTTATATTTGATGTAGCTATCAACTTTCTCTTATTTTCACCGGTCTCACTTGCCATGTACATTCAATGTCTTTAGATTGTAGATATATTGTTCTTCTTGATGCTTATATTTATCTATCTAATTAAGGTCTATAGTTTAGAATATCTATTATTTTCTACACAATTTTCACTTCCAAGTTGTTTTTTTGCTTTATTTTCTTTTAATGTTGTATATAATCATAGGTGTTGCAATGGTGTAATATTGTCACCAGCATAAACATTGATGTATTTTTATTTAATAGTCAGATATCATATTCAAAAAATTTGAACATAATTGTCAAATAGCAAGAAAAGTATCACATTCATGCAACTTTTTTTTTAATTTATCTTTTATTACTTAATATGTGTAAAAATAATCTTAGGTAATTATATAGAATCTTATACAAAATAAGTTGGAATACACGTACAACACATGTGTCAAGAAACTAGTGTATATATATACACTTTACTTTCTTGGAGAGTTTTTCTAATCGACAAGCATCACTATGAGCTTTGTGATGATACAATGTCTCGCCAATGTTGCCAGAACTATCCTATACCTTGCCTGAGTATAGAACAGAACTCAATTCATGAATCTATATAAAAGGCCTTCTCAAGAGGTAGTGAGGAGTCGTCTGAATGTCAATGCAATCCTATCTCACGCTGGCTATGTGGTTTATAGGGTTAAGATTTATCTGAACTCTCATCCAAATTAGTGTTCAATACTACTCCAAAAATATATAACTGAATGCTCATGTAAAATACTCACTGGAGTAATATAATAACTAAAAAGGGGCATCTTTAAGAGGTAACTGAACTTTGCTGAAGCTGTTTGAAAACTATTTATACTTTTCTGAAAATGGTGCTCTCTTTTTCAATGTAAAAATAATACATTTGATACTATTTAGGTCCCTTAACTCTTCTCAAAATCCGGCTTTAAACACTCTCTTAAACTCACTTTAGTTTCCAAAATCAATGTAATGAAAATTATTGTTTTGAAGGCTTTTAGTAAAAACTCAATAAATAAGGTCCATGTGGAAATTCAAGCATGAACAACAAATCTAGGATCTCAATGCATATAATATTGCAATCTCATAATATAAGAATTTAGAACTCAAAACAAGAACATAACTCATATCAAGAGTTCCATAAAATTAAGGATATAACCCTAGATTAAACTTTTACTGACTTAATTGAGATGTAGGACTTAATGACGAACGTAGTCCAATACTATGATTAGCCTTACATACCTTATATGCTCCAAATTCTTGAAAAAGGTTAGATCTTTGGATGAAAAGATGACAAGAATTCATTTCTTGAACCTTAGAGGTGGATTGTCTTGAAAATCTATGGATTCCATGGGTAGAAGATATTAATTGGTGTTAAGATGAAGTAATTATGAAATGCTATGGTAAAATTTTAACTTGGATGATGGACAAACCTTGAAGAAAGGTAGTTTCTTGAGAACTTCTCTTTCTAGGGTAAATTTTTGAACTTGGGAGGTGAACTACGTCTTTGGGGGTTATTTAAGAGGCTTTTGAAGAGTGCAATCGTTTGAAAAATGTTTTGGACGCGCGACCAACGTGCTCGGAGTCAATAGCCGCTGCCTTGACATGCTATCACACGGAAAATATCTCAGGCGTGTAGGAAGACTGTGTCCATTAAAAGGGTCATAACTTTATCTTCTAAATTTCAATTGATACAAACTTGATGGAGTTGGAAAGAAGACTCATAGAACTTTAACGTGATAGATTATGGTTCACATAATTCTTCATATTCTAGGAGATATGGTTATTTGAAGTTGACCTAAGTAAGATCTTATGCCAAAACTCAATTGGTAAGGAAACTTTGAACTCGACTTTGTGCTAGAGGTTCTTTATGACCTAATTTACATCCAATACATTCCCACACTTAAGAATTGATCTTAAACTTATATACAATTAGAAATCATTGAGTTCGGGCCTTTACAAATTCATAAAATGATTCGGGTGTTAGCTTAGAAATATTTGGGGTGTTACAATATCTCCCCCTTGGGATCATTCGTCCTCGAATGATGGTCAAGATAGCTTAAAGAGAAAGGAGCTACTCTTACTATATATCTTACTTCTGGACTTGCCTACTTACATAGTTGGAGCTGATACATACTTGGAGTTTAGAACTCACTATAGCACATAAGTCACGAACGATATGGGGTTGAACCTAGTCACGCTCTATTTAAAGCTATTGGACATGAAACAAGGGTATCTAGGCACGAAGTGAGAATAGGACTATTATTCCTTGAGTGATACGATTGGTAGCTACCAAGCTTAGCAACACCTTTAAACTATGCCCTTCTTTCTTACTACCTCACTTCATTAGCTGCAACGCATGTCTCTCACCAGAGTATATGACTGCTCCTACAAGGTCTTTGACTAATTGCATGCTCGCTCTTACTGTGTTCAAGCCTAACGCTAAATCTCAAGGTGCTAAACATAAGGTGATTCACCTAATATAAATCACAAGATTTAGGTTCTATGCCTCTATAAGAAAACTCATCCCAATAATACTACTCCTTACCACCGCATTAAACAAAACTTCGAGTGTTAATCAAGAAAAACCTAAGGCATCATACATTCATCCACATGTTATCAACACCACATTCAAGCCTAGAACTATAACCACTCCATGGACTCTTACTAACCAATCCTTCTATGAATTTATCATTCTCTATTCATCCTTATAAACAAAACTTCACGCATTATTACCAGGAAACCGTCTAACTACTCTCATCGAACTATTACTCATAGTAAAACTTCATTTGATTATTCCTCAAAATTTATAACCTTAGATGGAATAAGCATACCACCACTATCATAATAAGAACATCAACCCTCTCCTATCTATCATTACTCACCTACTATCATCAACATCACTATCAAAACTAAAAAGGATCACTCAAAGATCTTAGAGCGAAAGATCATAAGCACAATTCATTTAAGAAATCTTATATAAGAATATGCATGACATAACATTATTTTGTTCACCATTGAGGGCAAATCATGAATTCGAGAGACTGGGCATATTATGAGACATGAGTGCATATATGAATAGATTCATATCATGAGGTTAATATTCATAACTTTATGAAGCAAGGTTGAGATCAAAGGACTAAAGTCTTCGCCTCTTATTCTGGGAACTGAGCATATATGTGAATCTATCTGAAGTATATGAACATAGGTTCTGGACATAATTCTTATATGTGAGACATTAATAAGGTGTTATAATTATTAAAAATTGAGGAATACTCTAGAGTATGAATTGATTGATATATTACTATCACTCTTTCTGAACAAATCACTGTCTAATTCTTAAATGTTGACTTGGTTCCTTACCTTATCATCTCCCCCTTAGGTCTGAAGTTGAAACTCTAAGGCTATGGATCTATTCCATCTTCTTTAAACTAGTCTATATTCACTTTACTCTAATAATCGGGAAATGCTAAGCTCGTGGCTACTAGACTCTCCACATGCAGGTACTAAGATTCCTTCTAGGGCTTCTTTTTGAGTTGCTTCTCTTAACTTCTTCTCACTTCTATAAAAAAAATTCTATAATTGTTACCCGCATTTACTTATAAAGCCGCCTCATCTAACTCTTAATAGTATGACTTCTCCCTTATAGGCCACTAATACTGTCCTTTGAAGTTCATATCTACCTAACTTGAGGAAACATGGACTATATTTAATAAGCTCGTCATTGGCTGTATAAGATCCCTTAGACCAAACTCTTAAGGGTTCCTAGGGTTTTTCACCTAGTTCCCCATTCCCTCTCCCCTTTTCTCTTTTGCAGTCGACGCAGAAATGGCGACCTGTTTCAAGAAGAACAGGAAGAAGAGGGGTCACGTCAGTGCCGGACACAGACGTATCGGTAAGCACAGGAAGCATCCAGGTGGTCCTGGTAACGCCGGAGGTATGCTCCATCACCGGATCCTTTTCGACAAGTACTATCCTGGTTACTTCAGAAAGGTCAGTATGCGCTACTTCCACAAACTCCGCAACAAGTTTTATTACCCTACTGTCAATATCAACAAGCTCTGGTCACTTGTCCCTCAAGAGATGAAGGACAAGGTTGCTGTTAGCAAGGGCAGTGCTCCCGTAATCGATGTTACCCAGTATGGTTACTTCAAGGTCTTGGATAACGGTGTTTTGCCGGAAAACTAGGTTCTGGTGGTGAAGGCTAAGCCTATTTCAAAGAATGTTGAGAAGAAAATTAAGGAGGGTGGTGGTGCCGTTGTGCTCACTGCTTAGGTTTGCTTTTCTTAGTAGTTTTCGATATTCATATTGCTGATCTTAACTTGTTTGGGATTAAGGCTTAGTTTTCTTCTGTTTTGTTTTTGACTATTAAGAGATGGTTAAACTTGATATCACTGTGTGTTTTTGCTTTGGAATACATTTGGATATTAAATAAAAAAGAGCTCTTGAGGGAAATAAATAATGCTTACATCAGCCTACTCCACATTGATAGCTCAAATATACTATCTACGGTACACATAAAAAATTAGGAACTTAATCAGAACCTCGTCTGAGCACATACGATCACAGGTATAACTCTTAATCCTCTTGTTAATCTAATGACTTACCCACACTTCATTACTCTCATCTAAGGGTCATAATACCCCACTTGTGCCACTCATATTTGTTGTAGTTTATCATCTTAAGTTCTATCATATGCTATGTCAAGCCTACAAGATCAAATCTCAAAACTAACATTGTAATAATGTCATCCTTTATATCACAATGCTCATCTAAAATTCAAGCTTAGTGTCTAGTACTAAACATTGATAACAACAAACTTCTCACATACTACACTAACTTACAACTAGTAGATAAAATCACTAAGACATCATGACAAATTAGTCGATATTTGTCTCCTAATCTATCTAATTACAGCCTATTAACACATTTGCTATCATAACATAAGTACTATTTACCCACTCACTATGCATCATTGCCTAATTAGTTCTATAATCCTTTAAATACCATGGGGATCTCCCTTTAAAATCATATGCCTAACTTAGTTATCGATCTATCACCGCATGAATACTTTTCTCTTTCATTCAACACCTATACTTCGGCTTCACTAACACAATGGCACATCGACATAAACTTCTTTCAGGTTAAAGTATATTCTAACTCACCTCAACTAGTAGCTATTCCTCTACCTTCTATCATGAAGTCCACACCAAAGTATTACTCCTTAGCCGGCACGTAGGGGAAAAACACCTCGCTAATGACTTACTAGGTACGTGGCTACAATTGCATACTCTACTCAGTAAGTATTCCCATTTCTAAAATTAATACACTTCAAAATGCATACTTCTAACTCTGAGCACTTCTACTACTACTGGCTTATAAAATTGCAACTCATACTATCTTCCGGTGAAAGCACTACAAACACATTCTAGAACACACTTACCTCTTAAAAGGTATCAACTAAAACAATATTTTGAGAAAAGAATCTCAACGCACATCTTATTTTTAGCTCGAACGCATGATTTATATAAAGAGGGGTGTATTCTTTTGAACCAATACACTTAACTACACTAATAGGCTTCTCTTAAGCCCTCTTGCAGTCTCTTGACTATCTAAAGAATTTATTTGAGAGTAACTCATCGATAATGATCTTTGATTTAGTATTTCAACCACCTTGGGTATGAGGGGTAGTCGAATCGATTTGAGAAATGAATGAGTCTCAATAAGTTTCTTATGACACAGTTCTATTGCATAATCTAGAGTATGAAAGAAAGGGAAACTTTTCTTAAATGTCTGTAGTCCATCATATATAAAAGTAGGGCCCTCACAACCATAAATAATATCCTACTGACATTGACTTATAGACATCATAGGACACTTGAACTCTAGATTCTGATACAAAGTTTTTCATGCTTTGAGCCTACACCCTTGACGTGGATGGCACTCAGAACCATCGTTGGTGCCAAGCAAACCTTTGGCCTGGCCGACAACTTAGCAAAAAACTATACATACATGTGGAAACCTTATAAAATGGACATTTAAAATCATTTAAAAATATCTCATGCAAAAGTCTGAAATAAATTACAATATAAATAATGTTAATAATAATAAAAAAAATAATGTTTAAAACATCTGAATACTCAAGACTGATCGGACTCACTAACAATGTCTATCTATGAAGCCTCTACTGACTGAAGGTAGATGTCTGGACAAAACCCATGGCTACCTTACTATTCAGGTAACAATAAGTGAAAAAAACAAATAAATTGAACTAAGTTAATTGGAGCCCTCTAAAAATGGGACGTCTCACTGACTTCTTATGGAAAGATATATTACTGAACATATACTATCGTGAGTACCTAAAACTACATAAAATGATGCAGTGCAAAATAGCATCAGTACATGAAATGTACGATATGCAATAAGAGTTAATGAAATTAATAATTGAATTGAATTAATGAACTGAAAGGAAACTGAATGTAACCTGACTGAAAGTGAAGCATGAAGATGAAGTAAAATCATATAAGCTTTACAATATAAGATGCAATGATAGAAAATACATACGTACATATATATATATTTACTTTACTTTCATGGACTTCTCTAACTAACAACCATCACTATGAGTTTCGTGATGATACAACATCTCGCCCACGTTGCCAGAACTATCCTATACGTTGCCAGAGTATAAAATAAAACTCAATTCAGGGATCCACATAAAAGGCCTTTTCAAGAGGATGTAAGGAGTTGCCCGAATATCAATGCGATTATATCCCATGTTGGCTACATGGTTTATGATGTTAGGAGTTTTCTGAACTATCACCCAAATCGATGTTCAATACTATTCCCAAAATATATAACTAAATGATCATGTAAAATACTCACTGGGTTGAGATAATTACTTAAAAATGACCTCTTTAAGACATAACTAAACTATACATATGTTGTTTGAAAACTCTTTATACTTTTCTGAAAATGATGCTCTCTTTTTCAATGTGAAAATAATACTTTTGATACCATTTAGGTCCCACAGACTCTTATAAAAATCAGTCTTTAAACATTCTCTTAAACTAACTTTAGTTTCAAAAATCAATGCAAGGAAAAATATTGTTTTGATGACTTTTAGAAAAAAACTCAATAAATAGGGTCCATGTAAAAATACAAGTATGAACAACAACTCAAGGATCTAAATGAATATAATATTGCATTCTCATATTATAAGAATTTAGAACGTGGAACAAGAACATAACTCATATCAAGAATTCCATAAAATTGAGGGTATAACCTCAAATTAAACTTTAACTGACTGAATTGAGATGTAGGGCATGAGGATGAACTTAGTCCCATAATATGATTAGCCTAACATACGTTATACACTCCAATTCTTGAGAAATGTGAGATCATTGGATTAAAAGATGACAAGAATTTGTTTCTTGAACCTTAATGGTGGATTTTCTTGATAACCTATGGATTCCATGGGTAGAATATATATTAATTTGCGTTAAGATGAATAAATTATGAAATTCTATGGTCAAATCTTACCATGGATGATGGATGAACCTTGAAGAAAGTTAATTTCTTGAGAACATCTCTTTCTATAGTAAATTTTTGAACTAGGGAGGTGAATTACATCTTCAAGGGTTATTTAAGAGGCTATTGAGGCATGCTATCATGCAAAAAATATTTTAAGCGCGCGGCCTATGCACAGGAAGGCAGTAGCCGCTGCCTCACCACGTTATTACATGGAAAATACCTCAGATCTGTGGCATGACTCTAATGAACTCATGGTTATTTTTGTGTTTATGCCTCGTGTTCATTGTTTAAACAATTTCTACAGCGACCCCAAGTAATTTATGACTTGCTGGGACTGACAGTTCGGTCACCAAATCATTCGTTTGATTTTTATGTGAGTTTTAGTGTTTTGGATCTTTTGAACCTTGAACGGTCACTTTTTATGAAAATTTCAAGAATATGTCTGCCTAATATAATTATAATGACTCCATTAGCACCGTAAGGGTATATTTAGTCTAGTAGCATGGTTGGCATGGCTCTCGAGGCTTTTAGTGTGACTGTATGTGATTAGGTGTTTTAACTTTCAAGTGAAGGTCTAAGTTTGACTTAGTCAATATTCTGGATAAACGAGCTTCGATGAGAATTCTGTCGCCGTGCTTCGCTCTAGAAATTTGAGTTTGGTCTAGCACGATCTTTCATTTGCATCCTGAGGCTTTCGAGCTAATTCTGATCCCCATTGTAGATTTTGGCTTAAAATAGAGTTTGGAGGTGGGATCCACTTTTTACCGAAGTAACCTCGTATGAGAATTTTATGTGATCCATTGAGTCTGGAATATCACATTTTGTAGGGTTGCTTATCTCGTTTGTGTTCACAAGTATCCTAATGAATTTGAAACATCCCGTTAGAGATTTTGAAACTTGCCAAACCAGCCGATATGCCTCAACTAGTGCAACTGCTTTTGTGCCCCTGGGTTCACTTAATCAAATGTTGCTTTTACGACCAAGGCTTTGCTAAAGCACGGTCAGCCGGTCAAGCTATTGTCGCTAAAGGGATCCTGGTTTCACTTTGGTGGACCTCACTTTTGCAGCCTCGGATCTCTGAAGCGAGGCTTGCTTTTGCAGCAAGGAGCTGGCAAAAGAGAGGCCAGACTCTTTGGGGCATGTCGCTTAAGTGACATTAGTGGCCTCTTAAGGGGTCATCGACCATTTTTTAAGAAAGACTTGGTCATGAATTTCAGCTTTTGTTGGTTTTTGATTTGGTGATTTCTCCCTCTCCTGAGTTCCGATTTTAGTGATTTAAAGTGTGGTGTGTTTGTGGGGTTCGTAGATACTATGTGGAGTATTTGAGGAGTGTTGTAAAACCCTCGCTTGAGGTGAATTTGTGAGTTAATAGACTGCCTTGAGCTTAATTGTTTGAATATTGTATATTGGTTGATTTTGTTATTCTGAACCCCTAATTGTGTTCTATTTTGGAACACAAGTTCGAGGTATTGTTTAGGACCCTTTGATGGAGACAATTCTAGAAATTCCAGTGTGGGTCCCACAATTCTTTTTTGAGTCAAAAATTGGTCTGTTTCCATTTTATGTGTTTTGATGTCTAAACAACCATACTATCATTGTAATCCTATTTTTGACAGCGTGGCAGCATTTGGAAGCCATTTGGAAAGGAAAAGCTCTGGTATTGTGATTTTTAGAGCGCACAGTCGACCTACAAGTAGGCTAGAGCTTCCTTCCTAATTAAATTAAGATTCAATGCATGAATGCATAATGATTAGAGTGAATTGAAGATGGGTACCTAGTTATTCTTATTTCTCTTCTTAGATACTATGTTTTAGGATGGATCGACCTTGTCTCAGGTTTAGTACCAAGCTAGCTGGGGCTTCTATATGTTGTTGCATGCCATGTGAATTAATTATGTTATTACTTTAGTACTGAGAGTGATCGGCCTTAGTTCAATATTAAACTATTGTTGCCTTAGACTTGCGATTCTTGTAGTCTTGGTGGTGTCTGACGTCATTTCGAATAGACTAGATACTTTAAGATTTGAGTAGGAGAATCGAGTCTGATAGTATGAGTCTTAGTTTAGGCATTTGAGCAGCATTCTAGATCTTGTGCCTTCTCTCCCTATCTCTATGGCTCTGATGCGTTACTGGAGGTTGTGCGCTTTCTTGGGATTGGAGTGTTTCAGGCTTGGAGCCTTTTTGTGATTCTTTGGGATTGGAGATCGATCCACAGTGGCTTGGAGCCTGCTTGAGATCCCTTTTGGAATTGACACGCCCTAGGTTACTCTTGCTAGCTGGGTGGCTTTCTCCCCTAGGAGTGGACTGTCTGGCTGGGCGGCCTTGATATCTGAGATCCTCTTCAGAGTCGATACGCCCACGAGTAACTCTTGCAAGGCTGGAAGTGGATTGGCTAGCTTGGCGGCCTAGATTGATTTTCACTCCTGCTAGCTGGAATAGGAGTTGACAGGATATGACGGTTACTTGGGCTGGGAGTCCCACTTCGTTCGTGGTACTCTTCTCTCAGTAGACTTAGCTATTCTGTGTATCTGTTGGGCTTTTGGGGTCCATTCATGCTTTATTTAAACCTGCACACAAGTGTACCTTCTGGCTTGTGGGGTCTAGTTAAGTTTAGTTTAGTTGTACTTAGATTTACTTTTGGTATGATCGTATGCTTCCTTTCATATCTACTTTGACCTCTATTTGTGTCTAGATTCTATCTTTTCATATTTCTTTTACCTTTCTTACTCACTCGGCCTTTGATGCCTATCTAGTTCCTTTTTTTTGTACTCGATTTACACTCTTCATCTTTTTCATGATGCAGGTCCTAGTACCCACTACTACCGGTGATCATTCGTACCATCTTTTCTAGCTTTGGGGGATTCAAGATGAGGGTGAACACTTGGCGTCCTGGGTCAGCCTGTCTCCTTCTGTATATATATGGTTAGCTAGTCTTTTGCCTTTGATAAGGTTTGTTGCGGTCCACTTTTGAGACATGTATTTTAATACCAGACAACTTTGTACTCGTGACTTCCAGGTTTTGGAAAGTATTCAATTGTATATTGATTTTTGTTTTCTTCTATTTCTGTCTTATTTTTATTGTTAGTGTTATTTCTATTTAGCTCTACCCTTACACTCATTACTTGCCGTTCTGGGAACCAGTTGGCTTATCTGCTAGTGGATTATAGTAAGTGCCATCATGACTCTAGGAATCCAGTCGTGACAAGTTGGTATCAGAGTTCTAGATTAACCAATTTCACTTGTATAGAGCTAATACCTGACAGAGTCCTACGAATCGGTACGGAGAGGTCCGTCTCCTATCTTTGGGAGGCTACAGGGTGTCTTTAGGAATTCTTCTCTTTTGTATCACTTTCGTACAGCGTGTGTGCTTTTGGTTTCTTGAAATGTCATTTGTTTCACTCTTTTTGCATGATGGCTCGTACACACTACGTTGTGGCTTAGGGTAGGGGTCAACCTCCCCTACCTGGTAGGAGTGTGACACCACCCCTATATAGAGAGTTGGGTCCGGAGCTAGCGGAGGACCCTCTCACTGCTCAAGTTCCAACTCAGCCGATGGGGTCGGGACCAGCCCAGCCACTACCTAGAAAAGTTATGGCTCTAGATCTTCAGGCAGCCATTACTCAGGTCCTAACTTTGCTTAGTGGAATATAGCATGCTAAAATTGCAGCACCGAAACCAAATCAATAGGATCGTCCTATACTGGCTCCTTGAGCCCAAGTACCACCTAGGAGTACACAGCCTGTGATTGTGGCGAGAGCTACACCACTAGAAGAGCAGAATATGCTCAGAATGTTGTAGAGGCTTTCACCTACAAGGTTTTCTGGGGCTATGGATGAGGATGCCCACATGTTTCTGACTACTTATCGGGGTGGCTTTATACTTAGGGCTTATGAGTCGAGAGGAGCTGACTTCACTGTGTATCAGCTAGATGCGCCAGCCAGACAATGGTGGCGTACCTTCATTGAGACTAGGCCAGCTAGGTCTCCTCCGATCACTTGGATCGAGTTTTCTAAGGCCTTCTTGGCCAGGTTCATCCCTTGCAACGTCCGAGATCATCTCTGGGATCAGTACTCTAGGTTAGAGAAGGGTTCCATGATCATGTCAGAGTATGAGGCGAGGTTTCACAAGCTCTACATCCATTCAACAGTGATTTTACCCACCGAGGAGGAGAGAGTGTGATGCTTTGTTCATGGATTAAGGCTTTAGCTATGGATTGAGACTCTGTCTATGGTCTCTATGGGTCATTCCTATCTAGATGTTGTTTCCCAAACTCGTACTATTGGGTACCTCTATTGTGAGGCCCAAGGGGACAACGACAAGAGAGCTAGATGTGAAGGTAGCTATAGCAGGGCACGTTCCATGTCTAAAGATACATATGATAGGACTCGATAGCGCTTTCAGCATGGTCAGCCCAGTCAACATGTTTAAGCCTCATTGGAGACTTCAGAGGGTGACCGAGGTTGCCAGAGTGAGGTTGGTACTAATCAGATTCATGGTTCCTGATATCGCCCAACCTATACTTCCCTAAGGAAGTATAAGCGATCGCTGTCAAATATAGAACCTAACAGAGGTTAGGGTCGATCCCATGAGGAATATGGTTCAGATTTAAGCTAATTAAAGGTTAGTTGCGCGTTTAGTCAGATTATTTCTAAAAGAAGTAAAAGAGGGGGGATTTGCAATAATTAAAAGAAATAAGAATTGACGATTCGATTAGTAACAAGTAACCAAAGCACAAAACTTGCAGTTTAAGATATCAATCTGAGAATGAAACTAGGGTTTATGTGTTCCCCATAAGCTCTTAACGCAGTAAACCTAACAATGGTAATTTTTTTCAATGTCTAGCATGCGTGATCGGTAAGTTATCTATCCCTACGTGATTGGTCCTCTAAATAGGGAATTTCACTTCGCAACTTGGTCTGTCTACGTGTGTTGATTTACCAACCCTTACCTTTGACCCAGATTAACCCACAGCTATTCCTAGGTTAGGTTATTAGATAGCGGATTATCGACGACTAAATCTCTGTTGTATAATCTCTTAGATGTTCATTACTACCTATACAAGATTAGCATGAATTCGGAGGGTTCTAACGTAGTACACCATTAGAAAACGTTCTAAGCAAAGAGATTTACAAAAGCATGCATAAACACATCCAAGAATTACAACATTACTAGTTTTACTTTTGTTATTTACTCATGGTTCCCACAACCCTAGTTGTGGATTTAGCTACTCATGCTTATTTGTTCACAATTCATAATAGGGTTTGAATAAATCATGAACTTACAGTGAATAGAGATGAATTCCATGATCTTCAATTGAAAACTGAAAGCAAAATTGCGTAAATAGGCTTCAAGAATTAGTCTTCCCAAAAGATGAAAAGCAATTCCCAAAGTAATAGAATAATATTCAAAAACTGGTCAACAACCCTAAAACGAAGTTTACATAGAGTATATATAGAAAATAAATCCTAATTAAACTAGGAAAAGGATATCTGTGGAAATTCGGCTTGGGCAGTGTCATCTACGGTTTTCAACCTACGGCTCGTAGACAGACCTTCGGCTCGTAGGTTCCAACCGTCAATCAGCAGTTAGAAAAAATCCTGAGGGCTTCTTTCTACGATTCTGATCTACGATTCATCAGTCCATGTACGACCCGTCCTGTTCTTCCGTCATTCAAGCTCTGCAGGTGACCCTCTCTGAAGTTTTCTATGGTTGGGCATCTACGGTTCGTAGCAGGACCTACGGCCCGTCATCTTGGCCCGTCATTCCATACTTAGCCAATTTCTTCAGGCTTCAGAGCCTACGATCCCAACTGACGACTCGTCAATCAGTTGACGATCCGTAGATTGTCTCGTAAATCACCAAAAATCCACTTTTGCTGCATCTTTTCTTCCCAACTGCTCCAAAGGCCTATTCCCTGCAATTTTAACACAAATAAAATCAAATCTAATGACAAACCACTTAAGTAACATGAAAAATTCTAAGTTTAATGCATCAAAAGTACTGTAAACTCACAGACATCAGGTCCCAGTCTTTTGCTTCGAACCTGGTGGTCGTACTTATAGGAGCAGATCATCTCCAGGTTTGCTTTCATTGTGGAGAGTTGGATCACTGAACCAGTGATTTCCCTTTGCGTAGGTGGATTGCTTCATCTCCACAGATAGCTCTCCAGCTTCACCAGTAATACCTCCAGCTATAGGTTGAGGTTAGGTCCAAGATCGTTGCAGTGAACATCAGGGTATTCGGGGTGGTCCCAGGGAGACAAGTTAGGTCATATGAAAGAGGGACAGGGCCATTTCTATGCAGCTCCAGCGAGGACGAAGACTGAGGTTGAGGCATCAAAAGATGTGATCACATGTACGATTTTTTATGCCATCAACCCACCTTGGCTTTATTTGATCTGGGCTTTACCTATTTTTATGTGTCTGTGTATTATGGTTTTTGTATGGGTATGAGTTCTGATCCTATGGCAGCACCGTTACGTGTGTCGACCCCCATGGGTGAGTCTTTAGTAGTGGAATCAAGTGTTTCGATCTTGCTTAGTTACTATCCACGGGCGTGACACCCTGGTTGACCATATTCTACTTGATTTGCTTGATTACAATGTGATTCTAGGCATGGACTGGTTATCTGATAATGCTAAAACTATCCTCCAAACAAGTAATAGAATAAGCAATAGTTGTCAATAAAAACCCAACAAGAGTCGGGGTCGAATCCTATAGGGAATGATCTACTGCAAGAGTTAAATTAAGAAATTAGAGAGGTAGCCTATTAATTTTAGCAAGTTAGAGAAAAGGGGTGTATAATTCCACTAAATTTAATGAAGAGATTTATGGAACAATTATCACCACTAATTTAGCAAAAACAAGGGTATGCAATTAAGAAATAGTCTAGGGATGTAAGGGTTGTCTAAGGTGTTTACATGAAAGTCACTAATCAACCATGGATAAGCTGGGTCATCTTTGATGACACTAATCTTCTTTGGATCTCATAGTATCATAGCACAAAATTTCCTTCCAATCTAATTTATGCAAATTACCAATCAACCCAATACTTTACAAAAATCCCTCTTTCGAGTAGATCCTAGTAATAAGGTCCAGTCAATAATTCCTTTTAAAAAAATAGAAATCAAGTCCGGATTGCAAGTATGAAGATGTCTAACCAGTTCTACTAATCCTTTTCATGGATCAATTGAAGTTCTGACCTAGTGTTAAGTTGGCTACCTTAACCCATTAATTGATTCATGTTAAACAACTTGAATCCATGATTAACTAGTAATAAAACAAACCAAAACCCTAACCCACTAACATTCATCAACACCCAACCCCATAATTACAACCTTAGACTATGGGATTTTAGCCACACATAATAAAAAAGGAAGAGAGTCTACCCAAAGTTAAATCAGCAATTAAATTGCAACTAATAAGCAAAATATTTAACACCCACTTCGAATTTGACCCTCCAAATGTTGATTTTAAGGCTACCCAAAAACTTAGAAAGATGAAGAAAAAGCTCAAGCTTAGTATTCTAAAGTTGGAATCAATGAAAATTACATTTTCTCTCTCTAATTTTCTATTTATAGCTTCCCCAAAAATAAATTTGGAATTCTCTCGCGGCTTGTTCAGCAACATTAGACGGGCTCGCCTAACACATTCGGTGGATCACCATTTGATCCTTCATCTTGCCCTTTCCTAGTTTTAGGCTTTAAGTTTTTGAATCTTAGTCGATGAACTGGACTAGGCTCGCCTTTTCCTATTAGGCGTGTCATTGATTTTAACTTTGATCACCTTCTCAACCTTTATTTTTGCTCAAAAGTCTGTCGCATTAGGTGGTGAAACTCAGCTTTCCCTTTCTCGTTCAGTGAGTCACCGAGTTCTTCTCATCTCACCGACTTGGCTTAACCCATTTGTATAGACCACTGTCAACATCGGCGGAGATAGCCACTTTGGCGATCCACCCTTCTTCTTTGGCAAGCTTCAGCTTTGGGGTTTTCATTCAAATCTTAACAATTTTGGCCTCCCTTTCAAGTATTCATCCTTTCCTTGTCCTTTGTCCTTGTTGAAACTAAAGTGAGTTTAAGAGAATGTTTAAAGCCGGATTTTTAGAAAACTCTATGGGACCTAAATGGTATCAAATGTATTATTTTCACATAGAAAAAGAGAGCACCAATTTCAGAAAAGTATAAACAGTTTTCAAACAACATATGTAAACAGTTTTGGACTTGATATGGCCATTATGATATCATTGTAATGTGCTTGGCTTAACAAATGCTCCGGCTGCATTTATGGATTTGATGAATAGGGTGTTTAGACAATACCTAGATATGCTTGTGATTGTGCTCATCGACGACATTTTGATTTACTCAAGGAATGAGGATGAGCTTACTAATCATTTTAGGATTGTGTTGCAAGTCCTCAAGGACCAAATAGTCTTTGCAAAGTTTAGTAAATGTGAGTTTTGATTGAGGTCTGTGGCTTTTCTTGGTCACATTATTTCCGTTAAGGGTATTGAGGTAGATCCTAAGAACACGGATGTGGTTATGAATTGGCCTAGACCTCTATCCCCTTAAGATATTCGAAGTTTCTTGGGTTTTGCTTGTTACTATTGAAGGTTTGTTGAGGGGTTCTCTTTGATTGCTTCTCCATTGACGACTTTGACCCAAAAGAAACTTAAATCTTTCTGGTCTGAAGCATGTGAGAAAAGCCTTCAAGAATTGAAAGATAGACTCACCTCCGCTCCAGTGTTAACTCTATCGAAAGGGTCCGATGGGTTTGTGGTTTTTTGTGATTCCTCAAGAATTGGGTTAGGATGTGTCCTTATGCAGAGTGGGAAATCTATTGCTTATGCTTCAAGGAAATTTAAGATTCATGAAAAGAACTATCCTCCCCATGACTTAGAACTAGCAGCGATTGTGTTTGCCATAAAGATTTGGAGGCATTACTTCTATGGTGTCCATGTCGATGTCTTCACTGACCATAAGAGCTAACAATATGTGTTCAAGAAAAAGGATCTGAATCTTCGCCAAAAGAGGTGTCTTGAATTGCTAAAGGACTATGACATGAGTGTCCTCTATCACCCCGGCAAGGCGAATGTGGTGGTGGATTCCCTTAGTTGGTTATCCATGGGTAGTATTACTAATGTTTAGGGTAGTAAGAAGGAATTGGTTCGAGATGTTCATTGATTGGCCTAATTCGGTTCTCCGTTGATTGATTCCAGTGAAGGTTGTGTTGTTGTTCATAATGGTTTAGAATTGTCTTTTGTGTCAGATGTGAAAGTAAAGTAAGGTCTTTACCCAATTCTGATGGAGTTGAAGGAAGCGGTGCTTAAAAAGTTCGTTGGGGCTTTCTCCCAAGGGGTAGATGGTGTACTCCGATATCAAGGTTGGTTTTGTGTTTCGAAGATAACTTAAGGGAACAGATCTTATCGAAAGCCTATAGTTCCCGATATTCAACTCACCTGGGAGCCATCAAGATGTACTGTGACTTGTGGGAGGTCTATTGGTGGAATGGAATAAAGAAGGATATTGCGGAATTCGTGGCTAAGTGTTCTAAGTATCAATAAGTGAAGATAGAGCATCAAAAGATGAGAGGTTTGTCCCAAGACATTAGTATTCCTACTTGGATGTAGGAAGATTTGAATATGGACTTCATTGTTGGTTTACCACGTACCCGGTGACAACATGACTCAATTTGGGTTCATTCTCGTCAAGGTTTCTTATTCGATGAAAAACTATGCTAAGTTGTACCTAAGGGAAATGGTTAGGTTGCATGGAGTGCTCTTTTCCATCATATCCGATCTTGGTACACAATTTACTTATCCATTTTGGAAATATTTCCAAAGGGGCCTTGGTACCCATGTTAAACATAGTACGACCATTCATCCTCAAATCGATTGGCAAGCGGAACATACTATCAAAACTTTGGAATATATGTTGAGAGCTTGTGTGATTGACTTCAAGGGTAATTGGGATTATCATTTGCCTTTGATTGAGTTTGCATACAGTAATAGTTATCATTCAAGTATTGGTATGGCTCTATTTGAGGCTCTTTATGATAGGAGGTGTTGATCACCTATAGGTTGGTTCGAAGTTGAAGAAGTTGCTTTGATAGGTCCCGAGTTGGTACATGAGGCTATGGAGAAAGTTTGGCTTATTCCAGAAGTGTTGAAAATGTCTCAAAATCGACAAAAGTCCTATGCTGATGTTAGAAGGAGAGACCTAGAATTCGATGCTAATGACTGGGTCTACTTCAAAATCTTACATATGAAGGGTTTAATGAGGTTTGGGAAGAAAGCGAAGCTTAGTCCCTATTATGTGGGCCCATATCAGATTTTGAGGCGAATTGGCAAGGTTTCTTATGAACTTCACATGCCTAATGATTTGGCATCGATTCATCTTGTTTTCCATGTCTCCTAATTGAAGAAGTGTGTTGGTGATCCGGTATCTATAGCGCCATTGGAAAGTTTTGGTGTGAAAGAGAGTATTTCTTATGAAGAGGTTTTGGTTGAAATTTTAGACCATCAAGTTCAAAAGTTGAGAAATAATGAAGTTGCTTCCATTAAGGTTCTTTGGAGGAATCAATTAGTTGAGGGTGCTACTTGGGAGGCCGAGACCGATATGATGTCCCGTTATCCTCATCTCTTTCCCTCTGTCACTACTCTAGCGTGAGGTATTGGGTTCCTCATGGATCATTCTTTTGGTTTCATGTGTCTTTAGATATTCCCACGATTTCCTCATTTATGAATGTTCATGAAAAAAAAAAGCTTGATTTGAGAAAATGAGTTAACTTGATTGATTTCTTCATGTTTATGAGCATTTGAGTATATGTTGCATATGGACCTTATGAGATGATGTTTTAAACATGCTTTAGGTTGTAGTTGATGTTTCCTCCTCGGATATGTGCATTTATGTTCCGCTGTTAGATTTAGTTCCTATTCTCCTTATGATGTCTTGATTCTCATTCGAAGATGAATGTACCAAAGGTGGAGATATTGTAACACCTCGAATTCAAAGAGAAGAAATTTCTAGTTTTCCGGTCCGGTGCCTGTATCAACGGATGTTAATAACGGACCATAGGTGGGAACCGTAGATAGCAGGGTAGATATTTTAAAAATGTCAAGGTCAAGGATACCATTAACGGTTTGCCAGGATGGCCCATCAATCCATAAACAAGTCACAGGCAGGTTTCGTAGATCCCTCAAGGCTAGGTGAAAATTTTAAGGGTTCAAGGTTGGACTGACGATTGGTATATATGGTTCGTCAATGGACCTATAGACCGTACATGGGATCCCGTCAGTTGAAGGTCCAAAACCATAATTTATGAACTTTTCTACGGATCACCAGGACGGTCCGTTGTTTCACCTACGGATCATAGGTCAAAGTCGATAGTTAATTATTAAGGGCTTTTTGGTGTTTTCCCTAATTGATCTATTCCTAATCTATGTTGGTTAAGACCTAATCCTAGGCCCTATATAAGGCTTCTAAGCCTAATTCTCTCACTTTCTAATCACTCCCAAATTCCCTCCGAAGTCTTTCCCCAAATATTTCTCTCTCTATAGGTTGAAGAAGAAGAAGAAGGTTCTAGGGTTTCCATTCAAGTCTCCTACGTTCACCATTTATTTCAAGCTTTTGGAATCAATGTGTTATAGCTTTCACCTTTGGACTCCTTTCCTCCATAGGGTTCCTAAATTCTCTAATTTGCAAAACTAGAATTCTCCAATTGAAATTAGGGCTTTCTTTTATCATATAGGTTCTTCAAATTATAATCTAATTTATTGAATTATGTTTATTGTGCATGAATTTAGTTAATTCAATGATTTTAAGATGAAATTATATGAGCCAATGCATGATTTATGGTTTTCAAGGTATGATTCTATGATGAAGTTTATAAATGATCAAAAGATGAATTTTATGAAGATATGCATGTTCAACTTCTGAAATTATGATGATTTAAGATTTGCTTCAAGATTGAAGCATAAATGTTGTTGTTATTGATTTGTGAAAGGACTTTTCTCACATGAAGGATTCATAAGGGTTGAAAGATTTTCTCAACTAAACATTGAATCAAAGATTAAGGAGCTATTCTAATGAAAGGACAAGAGGCGATTACCCATATTCCCTAAAAATGATAAGATAAGCTATGAATTATTATTAGTCTGTGGGAATTATGCTTAGCATCGAGTGGATATTGAGATTGAAGCTCTCCCGTTAGTAGAGGCCGGGTTTCTAGTAGCAATCTCCTGATCCCACAAATATGTGCCACCATATGTTTGTCTTTGATAGACATTAGCTAGTGGATCAACCTAAGCTAGAAACTATGGTTCTTACCTTGGCAAGTAAGGACACCTCTTTTCGGTGTGGGGTAGACACCGGATTCCATGTTATACATCACATGGTCTATGTCAGTTAAAGTCTCACTTCCCATAATAATGAACTAAGGTTACTTTCTAAAGGCTTTTAAGCGTATGTTGTTTTAAGATGATTTCCTTGCATTGACCATGAATTTTACCTCACGTTTTCTATCATGTCATCAGATTTAAATTGGTCATTGTATCTTATGTATAGCCCTTTTTGCATGATTTCGTAACCTATATGCATAGTTATCATACTTGGTACATTTTTGTACTAATGCATACTCTTGCCTACATTATCTCCTAAGCGTAGGATCCGGCACATCTCTATCCTCCTGTGGCTAGTTCATTGTGATAGAGACTTAGAAGATTTGGTGAGTCCTCATAAGTTCGAGGACATAGCCTTATTTACCTTTCATATAATTTTCATTTAAAGACTTGTATGGGTTACATCCCACTTTCATTTCATTCATGTATTAGATGGCTTTGAGATTATGCTTAGACTTCCACTCTTTTGATATAAATTGTCTTTGAACTTCTTGCTTACTAGTATCTCTTATGATGCATGCTAAGTGGCTTGTATGGGGCCCTTTTGAGGTCTTCTACGCCATGTCACATCTAGGGGGTACTTTAGGTCGTGAAAAACTTGGTATTCAGAGCCAGGTTATAGAAAGGTCCTAGGATGTCTCATAAGCCACGTCGAGTAGAGTCTTGTTCGTTTGTGTGAAGCGCGCCACACTTATGAATGAGAGGCTATAAGACTTTTAGGAAACTCCACTTCTTTCATCACTCTAAAGTCGTGCGATAGAGTTTAAATCTATATTTCTCTCTCCTAATCCCTATCCGATGCTTTTCAGGATATGGCCACACGGAGGGCATATGCTAGGAGGAATGCAAGAGAGAATGTGGAACAAGAAGATCCTCAAGTTCCGGTCGACACTTTGGCCGAGCAAGTGACTAATGTGGAATTTAGGGCTGCTTTTCAAGTGTTGGCCCAAGCCATGACGACTCAAGACAATAGGGAGGCTATGGTCCCCATGAAACCAAATATGGGTACGCCGGCATCTAGATTAAGGCACTTCACTAAGATGAACCCCCCAGAGTTTAATTGGTTTAAAGTTGAGGAAGATTCTGAAGAATGCTTTGATGAGGTGTATAAGGTGATAATGATCATGGGTGTAACCGCGGTGGAAAAGGCGAAGTTAGCCGCTTATCAACTTAAGGGTGTGGCTCAAGTGTGGTTTGAGCAATAGAAGAGCGAGAGGATGCGGGTCCTCTTGATTGGGAGAAGTTTAAGGTCGCTTTCCTTGATAGGTTCTTTCTCCTTGAGATGAGCAAGGCAAGGGTGTTTGAGTTCATTAACCTTCATCAAGGAAGCATGAGTCTGAAAGAGTATTCCTTGAAATTTATACAATTGTCTAGGTATGCTCCTACTATGGTTGCCGATCCAAGGGCAAGGATGAGTATGTTTGTATCGAGAGTGTCTGCAATGGTAGTCAAAGAATATCGTACTGCCATGCTTATCAATGATATGGACATTTTTCATCTAATGGTTTATGCTCAACAAATAGAACTGGAGAAACTTAAGGAAAAGTCTAGGGAAGCAAAGAGGTCTAATACCGGTGATGGTGACTTTTCACGCTCAAAGTCTGATGGATATGGTCGTCCTAAGTTTCGACAAAGGTTTTCCGGTCTAGGTTCCTCCAATGCTCCCCCTAGGTTCAACAAATATAAGGTGTCTAACCCTGAGCCTCAATGAGGAAATGGTTGTGGATCTGTATCAACTACTTGTGCTAAATGTGGAAAAAAGCATGAGGGTAGATACTTAGCCAGTACGGATGGGTTCTTAGGTTGTGGTAATAGTGGTCATAAGATAAGGGATTATCCATCACTTACGACTAGGGGAAGAGAAGGTAGACAAGCTCCACCTCGTTGCTCACGTTCGAATGTCCCCAAGCAAAATAGGTTCTATTTACTCCAAACTCGACATGATCAGGAGGGTTCTCCCAATGTGGTTACCGGTATGTTGAAAGTCTTTAATCTTGATGTTTATGCATTGCTTGATCCCAGTGCTACCTTGTCTTTTGTGCTGCCATATGTGGCTATGAGGTTTGATGTTTTTCCAGATGTGTTGCTAGATCCTTTCTCCGTCTCTACTCTTATTGGTGAATCTATCTTGGCTAAGAGAGTCAATAGGAATTGTTTCGTCTCCTTATCCCATAGAGTCACTAATGGTTATCTTGTAGAGATGGATATGTTAGATTTCGATGTTATTCTATGGATGGATTGGTTGCATTCATGTTATGCTTCTATTGATTATAGAACCCGAGTGGTCAAGTTTAAGTTTCCAAATGAACCTATCCTAGGGTGGAAAAGGGGAAATTCTATGCCTAAGAGCTGGGTTGTTTCTTGACTTAAAGCTAGAAAGATGATTTCAAAGGTTTGCATAGACCATCTTGTTCGGGTTAGGGATATGGATTCTGAGACCCCTATCTTTGTGTCGGTCCCCGTTGTGAACGAGTTTCCGGAGGTGTTGTCCAATGATCTACCTGGTGTTCTTCCCGAAAGGGAAATAGACTTCGGTAGTGACCTTCTCTCAGATATGCAACCTATCTCTTTTCCACCTTATCGAATGTCTCCGGCGGAACTTAAGGAATTAAAGGAACAATTGAAATACTTTTTGGAACCATTGTTACTTTCAAAACAAACTGTCCCAATACCAAGAAATACAACCTCATGATTATTTTTCATTTTCAGCATCCAAAAATTACCTGGAGTATAAGAAGAAAATAATTCCTTCTTTGGCATGACATGAGAAGTAGCACAAGAACCCACAAACTAGCTAGACTCATTACAAACAAGTTTGACAGCATTTTCATCACAAGAAACAAGAAGATCATCATTAGTAACAATAGCAACACGATTTTCATTATCACCTTCTTTCTTTTGTTGTCTCATATCTCTCTTGTACCTAAAGCAATATTTCTTGATATGCCCATTCTTGTGGCAGTAGTCACATGTAACATTCTTTTATTTAGACTTTAACTTACCTCTACTTTATATTTGTCATTCTGACATATGAACTTGCTTCTGCCCCTGTCTTCAGTAACCAAAGCATCGGAGTGTGAAGTTGAAGATTATGAGGCCTGAGATCTTATTCTCATCTCTTTATTCAAGACACCACTCTTAGCATATTCCATAGTTACAACACCACTAGGAGCAGAATTAGTCAAAGAAACTTGAAGAGTTTCGGAAGAGTATGGCAGAATATTAAGAAGCCAAAGTCCACGTATCTCTTCATCGAACATTACATTCATTCTGGATAGCTGGTCAAGAACACCCTGAAAATCATAAATATGATTAAAAAAATAGGAGTGCCCTCTTTATACCTGATATTTATCAATTGTTTCACTAGAAACAACTTATTGTTGCAAGTCTTCGAAGCATAAAGTGTCTCAAGCTTGTCCCACAAACTTCTGGCATGTGTCTCATTGACAATGTGATTTCTAATATTATCTTCAATCTATTATTTGATATAGCCACAAACCTACAAGTTCTAAAATTCCCATTCCTCATATGTCATGGACTGAGGCTTATTAGAAGCAAACACAGGTAAGTGCATATTCTTGATAAATATAATATCTTTCATCTTGCCTCTCCATGTTTGGTAGTTACTACCATTCAAACAAACCATCTTGCTCATATTTGTCTCCATAATTCAAATTAATAATCAATAATAACCAATGGTCTGATACCATTTTGTTGGGAAAGACAAACACAAACAAATGTGAATGACAGGGCAATAGCGGAAGAAATTCAAGTACAAACTTTCCCTTTCTATTTGAACCCAGAGATGATAAAGTAATGTAATAAAAACAATGTTTGGGGCAGCAAACAAATCAACTAAAGCAAGCAAAATAAATCAACGACACAACGTTTAACGTGGAAAACCATTCGATGTGAAGAGTAAAAAATCACAGGACCAAAAACTCCACTATAAACACCAAGAGCTACAATATTGTTCTCAAAAATTAGCCACAAAACAAGTGCAAACAAAAAGAAACAACGAAATAGGATAGCACAAAAACTAGTGAATTAAAGGAAAGAATTGACCCAAAAACGAGCTACTCTTCACGCCCCAAAATCTGAAGTAACAGATAAGAAATCTGATCTCCATCATTGAACTGCAAGAACCAGATGCTGAGAAATCACAGTTTAAATTTGAGAGTGATCCAACGGTTAACGAAGGGGAAAACTCTTTTATTAACGGATTGCCTTAGCAGAAAAATTCCTGAAGCAAAAACATAATTTTTCTCTCGTTCTCTCAATCTCTAAAATGGCTCTCTCTTGATTTTTCTCTTTTGTGTGTATGAAAATAAGACCTTAACAAGCTTTATATATGCCACATAATATTGGGTTTTTATTTATCCACATACGAAGGAAAAAAAAGATCCTAAACCCAACACAAATTCTCTAAATATTGGACCATTGAATTTTTGGAAAAGGTATACATTGGTGTGTATGCACCTAACAATTGTATACATTTATTTTCATTGTTATCCATTTGTTTATTCAGCTAATAAATTAATATATGTTAATGAGTAGGGAAGAGGCTCAAATATGCCATCGAACTTTGAGAAAAAGCTCAAATATACCATCAAACTTTGAGAAAACGCTCATTTATGTCATTCGTTAAAAAATTGGCTTATCTATGTGATTTTCGTTTGAGAAAAGGCTCATCCATGCCATTATTTGTTAACTGAAAAGGCATAGATGAGTCAATCTTTTAACATATGGAATATGTAATGACCCTCTAAGTCATTTCTATGTTAATGCCTCCTTTTTGTCATTTAGATAGTTCCTGTAGCGACCCCAAGTCATTTATGACATGCTGGCACATATTGTTCGGTCGCCTGGTAATTCGTTTGGTTTTTAATCCTGTTTTCCTGTTTTAGAGCTTTTGAACCTTGAAAAGTTGATTTTGGTCATAGCTTTAGGTAAACGACAACAGTTGGGAATTCTGACGGTACCATCAGCTCCGAAGCGGCAAACTTAGGCTAGAAGCATGGTTTGCCCGAGTCCCGGGGGTTCCGGTGTGATTCTGGGGCCAGCTAGCACTTTAGCCTTCGAAATTTGGCTTAAAGTTGACTTTGGTCAACATTTTTTGAAAACGCACTCGAATGGAAATTTTGACAGCGCGGCTAGATCCGAAATGCTGAATTTTGTCTAGAATTACACTTGAAGAACTTTCGGGGGCTTCCGATCAAAATTCGAGGCCTCGGGTAGAAATTGGCTAAAATGGCCCATTGGGTGTGGGACCCACTTTTCATCAAAACAATCTCGAATGGAAATTTTGACTACTCCATTGAGTCTGGAAGGTCAAATTTTAGGGGCATATCTCGTTTGCGTGCACGGGGTTCCGAATGAATTCCGAATGTCAAAACTCAGCTGATGCAGCTGTCAAAGAATGCAGACATTCCATCTCTCCGCATTCGCAGGATAGGCTCCGCATTCATGGAGGAGTGAGGGATTCTACTTCGCGTTCGGGAGCGAGAGGCCGCGTTCGCGAAGGTCGGAGACCCTGTTCTCCGTGTTCGCGTGAACTGCTCGGTGTTCGCAAAGGACTGTGGTGTGTGGGTATCCTTATTTTCAACATTCACGGAGGTCGGTGTGAGTGTGGAGTCCTTGTTCTCCGCGTTCAAGGAGCTGTGGTTTGTTTCGCTCCGGGTTCGCAGAGCTTTGGCCGCGTTCTTAGAGAAGAGAGGGGTTCAACTGTATTTAAGTGGAGGTCAAGGCTCATTTGGAGTTAAACATCCAAAAATCATATCTCCCTCCTCGGTTGTCGGTTTTTGGTGACTAAAAGTCCCAGGCGTCCAGAATCTCATTGGTTTCGTGGGTTAGTGGTTGGTTTGCATTGGGTGTACCTCGTTTTCCATTAATTCGAGGCGTAAGTTTCTTTTCCTGTCCTAAATATGTAAAGTTTTGTGTTTCTTGTTTTGTTTGCATAGAGCTGATCCAGGCCCCGATGAGTGTTCCGTTTTGGAATATGAGTTTGGGAGAGGATTTAAGACATCTTCACGGAGTCAATTCAAGAAAACCAGAGCGGGTCCCACATTCCCGATTTTGACTCAAAAATTGGTCTATCTCTAAATTTTATGATTTTAGGTCTACACGACCGTATTGATGCTGTGATTCTATTTTTGATAGCGTGGCAGTGGTCTGATGCTATACGGAATTGAAATGCTCCTGCAAAGTGACTTGGAGAGCGGGTGATCGGCTTTCTTCTAAGTTACCGCTTCCCTTCTTTCTAGATTGGGCTTGAATGCCTAAATGCTGGTTGATATGTGTAAATCTGAGTTGGGTAGCTAGTATTGGTGTTCTTCTTCTCAAATTTTCTTCGTTTAGAGGTGATTTCTGAGCTATTCGGGATTAGTATCATGTTTTAGGTTGAGTTGTTGATCTAGGTTGCTGCTGATTTTGCTGTGGGTTATCTGTTGGGTAGCTATCTGTTGATGCATGTTTGAGTTTGGGATATTTTCTTGATTTCTATTATTAATTTGGCCTTAGAATAGGCTAGGATAGAAATGACTCAGTCATATGCACCTGTTGACTTGAGTATGAATCAAACGTGGTTTCGGATAGACTAGGTCCTTGTAGACTGGTATAGCTGACTTGGGTCTGATAGTTGAGCCTTAGTTTAGGAATTTTCATGGTTTTCGGACCTTCCGATTCCTTCTCTCTTATTTCTGCGATTCTGGGATGCTGCCGGAAGATTTAGCGTTGTTACGTTGATTGACGGTTGGACTGTGCAAGGATGGGAGCCTTCGATTGATATCCTCGTGGGGGCGGCGGCCTGTGGTGTTTAGTCTTGTGTTGTATGGTTTGTTTGGTTATGGCTTTTTCTGGTTCGAGGTTGTTAGCTCCAATACGCAACTGACGTTACCGGGCTAGCATTCGATATTTCCAACGCTGGCTGTCGGCTTTAGGCTTCTAGCATCCGGTCCGCAGCTGATGTTACACGATTAAAGCCAGGTATTTCCAGCGGAAGGCCATTGCCGTAGGCTACTAGTCCAAGCTACGCAGCTGACGTTACCCGATTGGAGCCGGTATTTCCAGCGCTAAGCTGTTGAGCGAGGGGTGTGATTTCCTGTCTGAAGCGGATGTTACCCGGTTAGAGTCTGGTATTTCCAGCTCGTGACTGATGATTGGGCTGGGCCTAGGTATTTCTCCAGCTCAAGGCTGATGAGTGTTTTGCAGATTGTGACTGATGATTAGGCGGGGTCCAAGTGTTGTCTTTTCAGGTCCGAGAGTCGTGGGTGTAGAGACTTCTGGAGTTGTGTCTTTCCTTCGTTTATGTAGAATAACTCTTTTGTGTACTTATCAGCCTTATGGGGGTCCGTTCGGGTTTTATTTAAACTTGTGCACGAGTGTGCGCAGCGTGTCTTATGGGGGGCTTAGCTAGGTGTAGCTTAGTTGTTCTTAACTTGCTTTTCGCTTTCTCTGTTCCTATTTTTCGTTGACCTCTGTTTGTGCTGATTCTATCTTGTCTGCCTGGGATGCCTACTGGGTACCTGTTGTTTTGGTACTCATGCTACACTCTGCATCTGTTTTCGTGATGCATGTCCGAGCACCAGTTCTCAATGTTGAGTTTGAGCCTGCAACTGTCTTTTCAGGAGACGAGGGTGAGCACATGGCGTTCTGGGATTACCTGTCTTCGTCTGTATTTATATTTTTGCTTGTCTTTTGTTTTCGAGACTTCTTGTTTCTATGGTCCACTTTTGGGACTTGTACTCTTGTTAGTAGTTCTGTACTTGTGACTTCTAGGTCTTGGGAGGTGCCTTGTATATATAGTTTTGTTTCGCTCTCGCCTTCTTTGTGTGTTGTATTTGTTCCTTCCGCGTAGTTGAGGTTAGTTTCCACCCTTAGTCCCATTACTGTTCAGTTTCGGGATAGGGTTTTGGCAGGCCCACTAGTGGGTTGATAGGCGTCATCATGATTTGAGAAATCGGATCGTGAAAGAATAGATGAGCCTTTTCTCAAATTTTGATGGCATATTTGAGCGTTTTCTCAAATTTACCAACATGTATACCACAAAATGATTATTTTTAAATTTCTTCCCTTTTAACGTCGAAATGCATTACAAGCTGAACAAATCAACCACTAATATTGTCATATATATATATATATATGAAAGGATTTTACGCGTAGGAGAAGCTTGTTCAACCTTATATATATATATGAAAAAACAAATTGTTATGTATATGTTACATTATTATTAAATACAAAACTGTTAAAGAATAATATAAAGGTGTACTTAAAGAGGAAGATGATAACTCACTATTACACTAATAAATAAGAAGAAAAGATATAGTTAACAAATTTTCGCCATTAATATCAAGACTAAAAATTATGTAAATCAACAAAAATAAATTATGATCACCAAATGTTTTTGTTGGGGGATTGACTTGATTCTCATGGATATAAGAGACATTGTATATAATGACTTTTGTATGTGATCTGGATTGTCTTCATCTTTATAGAAGTAGAGAAATCTTGAATCAAAAACGAATTTCATTAATATTTTATGAAAGAGGTTTGTCTTAGAGAATAACTAATAGTACTATCATATTTAGAAGTTATAAGAATACTACAAAATTAACGTGAGTTTTCATATTAGGAGTCTAAATATACTACAAAATCAACGTGACTAATATTTTTAGTTTTTTGAAGAAATATATCATATTAGGAGTAGGGTCTAGTATTGAAAAAAAAGGGGAAAATTAAAATGTTAGGACACTTACTTATTGAATGAGTAGAATTTGACTTTTAATTACTTTCCATCTATTATAAGAAATCTAACTATTGAATGAGTATACTATGTTCATTAATGTGAAATATCAAAAATTAGATACTATGCCAGACTATAATTCGCGTTTCTCTAATAGTCAAGTTTTCACCTATAACGGAGTGATTAAAGAAGCTATGTAATCTGTATTTAACTATCTTTAGAGGTGTAAAATTCTTTTAACAAGAGCACAATTACATTAAAAGAACATCAAAAACCTTGTAGTTTTCTCAAATTTCTGCAGCACAAATAGAATGTAAAGTCTCTCATCCACACCAAAACGAAAGCAAAAACACTAGGAGTGCTCATTTTCCTTTATTTCAATTCAAGATTCAAGCTTTAACTTCCCTATTCTACCAACACAACTCATCAATGAAATCCTCCTTATGCTACCAATAATATCACTCATGAAATTCAGGTTCATTTCAAAATTTTTGCTTCATTTAATCTCTAGCCTTGATTTTGTCAAGACCCATCTCATCTTATCTGCTAATAACAAGGCCTACCACAGACTTATATTGGAGTTTGATCTACCTGAAAAGTACATGTGTTGCATGTGTGTGTCACGCCAATATTATTAACTTGAATACTATAAATATTTGAAAATTCTTAATATTATTGTAAACACATTTTTTTTATTTTTTAGATTATTATATATTGCAAATAGTTTGCAGAGTCTTGTTCACCTCTATAAATAAACAAATAGCTGATCCTTTTTGTCGATCAACTTAGACGAAGAAATCTGCAAATAAAGATTGATTAGTCATAAACTATTGAAACTAAAGACAACTTTTATAAGTGAAAGAAAAAAAACAATGAAACTAACCAGTGCAACTCAACGTCTTTATTGAGACGTCTAAAATTTCCTTATTCTTTTAAGAATATATTTTCCTTTTACTAGATATTTTTTGATTCCTTAATTATTAATCTTACCTAATATCTCTTGCTATGCATTTTTCTTGTACCATAAATTTCAGGACTCTTTCATTTTAAATATTATAAAGAAAATTCAATAATAATTTTAGGGGAAAAAAAGTAAATGACAATTTTATTTATTGTATTATGTGTTTGCATTAGATAGAGTCATTAATGAGGGTAATATGGTTGAGTCAAAAGCGTTTTAGGATCCCATGAATAATAAGATGTTTAATAGTAAAATCATGTTTCTTGATGACCCAAAAAAGTATTTAATATTAGAAAAATCACATAAGAAAGCAAATATGTGATATATATATATATATATATATATATTATACATAATTATAGTTTAAATAAATTACGATTTGTAGCTATAGTTAGAGTCTCATAGAAAATTTCCCTCCTTCCCTCTCTCCTTTACCTCTCTCCTCTCTCGCTCCCCTCTTGTAATGACCCTCCAGGTCATTTCTGTGTTAATTCCTTCTTTCCTTCATTTAGATCGTTTCTGTTGTGATCCCAAGTCATTTATGAGTTGCTGGCACTGACTGTTTGGTCGCCTGATCATTCATTTGGATTTTATGCCCATTTCCATGATTTAGAGCTTTTAAAACATGAAAAGTTTATTCCGATCATAACCTCAGGTAAATGACCTTAGAAGGTAATTCTGACGGTTCCATCATCTTCGAAGTGGCCAAATTAGGCTTGTAGCATCGTTGGCCCAAGTCCCGAGGCTTTCGGTGTGACTTTAGGGCCATTTGGCTCTTTAGCCTTTGAAATTTGGCTTAAGGTTGACTCTGGTAAATATTCTTGGTAAACACACTCAAATGAGAATTCCATTAAGGTTGTTAGTTCCGGAATACCGAGTGTGGTCTATAATGTCCCTTCGTGCACTCCCTCGGGCTTCCGATCTAATTTCGAAGCCGTTGGCAGAAGTTGGCTAAATTAGCGCTTGGGAGGTGGGGCCCACTTTTTGTTAAAATGACCTCATATGGAAATTCTGACTGCTCCATTGAGTCTGGAACATTGAATTTGATGGGGTAGTATATCTCGTTTGCGTGCATGGAGTTCCGAGCGAATTCTGAGAACCCCATCGGAGTTTTGACAAGGGCCAAAACTCAACTGATGCAGTAGCTGAGTGCAGACCTCATTTGTTCTCTGCGTTCATCGAGGTATGCCTTAATGGTCTCCGCATTCGCAAATAGGCTCTGAATCCGTGAAGTCCAGCTTTTCTCTTCTCCACGTTCACGGAAGGCTAGTCGTGTTCGTGGAGGTCTGGATCCTTACCCTCTGCGTTAGCGGGCCCTAAGCCGCATTCGCTGAGGCTTGGCACCTTCACCTCCTCTTTTGCAAAGAGTTGGGGATTTGATTCAGCTGATCCTTAGCGAGGCCCATAACTCCAAGTAATCTATCCATTCGGGCACCGCTATGATGTGTCATGATTTGAGGCAGCATTATTGGTGGAGCGGTATGAGGAGGAACATCTCAGATTACGTGTCCCGTTACTTGTGTTGCCAGCAGGTGAAAGTCGAGCATTTGAGGCCTGGCGATGAGTTGCAGAGATTACCCATTCCTGAGTGGAAATGGGAGTGTATCATCATGGATTTCATTATGGGTTTGCCTCGGACTTCTAAAGGTCTTGACAATATTTGGGTCATCGTGGATCGATTGACCAAGTCAGCACACTTCCTCCTAGTTCATACTTCCTTCAGTGCCGAGAGGTTAGCTCGTATCGACATTCGGGAGATGGTTCGTCTTCATGGTGTGCCTGATTCTATCATCCCAGACCGAGGTTCACAGTTCACTTCTAGCTTTTGAAGGGTATTTCAGGAAGAGTTGGGCACCTCATGATCTTAGCATGACATTTCACCCGCAGATTGATGTCCAGTCAGAGCGTATTATTTAGGTCCTTGAGGATATGTTAGGGGCTTGTGTCTTTGATTTTGGGCGTTAGTGGAACCAGTTTTTTGCTTTGGTATCTTTTGCGTCCAACAATAGCTACAACTCTAGCATTCAGATGGCCCCGTTTGAGGCCTTATATGGTAGAGGTTGTCGCACTCCAATTGGTTGGTTTGAGTCTACGGAGCCTAGGCCGCGTGGTACAAACTTGTTTCAGGAGGCTTTAGTGCATGTGAGGATGATTCAGGATCGACTCAAGATGGCTTAGAGTAGACACCAGAGTTATGCGGATCGCAGGCGTCGAATTTTGATATTTGATTTTGTTGACAGGGTATTCCTCCGAGTATCATTCATGAAGGGCGTGATGAGATTTTTTAGGTGGGGCAAGCTTAGCCCCAGGTATATTGGGCCTTTTCAAATTTTTAGGACAGTTGGTGATGTGGCCTATGAGTTAGCCTTACCTCAAGCATTCTCATCTATTCATCATGTTTCGATGCCACGCCGGTATGTTCTAGATGAGTCTAATGTGCTCCAGTATGATGTCGTTGAGTTGGATGATCACCTGACCTATATTGAGGAGCCAATTGCTATTTTTGCCAGAGATGTGAGGCAGCTGAGATATAGAGCCATTCCTATGGTTAAGGTCCGTTGGAGGCATCATCCAGTCGAGGAGGCTACATGGGAAACCAAGCAGGAGATGTGGGAGTAGTTCCCCAGCTTATTTGAGCCCTAAGGTACTTCTTGACTCTTACTTTAACTGACGAAAGTTCTTTTAGTAGTGGATGTTGTTATGACCCTCGATTTCATTTTTCTGTTAATGCCTTCTTTCCGTCATTCAGAGCATTCCTGTAGCGACACCAAGTCATTTATAACTTGCTGGCACTAATTGTTTTGTCGCCTGGTCGTTCGTTAGGGTTTTATGGCCGTTTTCTTAGTTTGGAGCTTTTGAAACATGAGAAGTTGATTATGGTTATAACCTCAGGACGGAATTTTGACGGTTCCTTCATCTCCAGAGCGGCCAAATAAGGCTTGTACCATGGTTCACCTGTGTCCCGAGACTTTTGGTGTTACTTTCGGGCCATTTTGCACTTTCGCCTTCGAAATTTGGCTTAAGGTTGACTTTGGTCAACATTCTAGATAAACCTGCTCGGATGAGAATTTTGTCAGCGCGGTTAGTTCTGATATTTCAATTTTTTTCTAGAATGACCCTTCGTGCGCTCCTCGGGACTTTCAATCTGATTCCAAAGCCCTTGGTAGAAGTTGGCTAAAATGGCACTTGGGAGGTCAGACCCACTTTTTGTCAAAATAACCTCGTATGGATATTCTGACTGCGCCATTGAGTCCGGAACATCAAATTTGATGGAGTAGTATAACTCGTATGCATGCACGGGTTCTGAGCATATCCCGATCACCCCGTCGGTGTTTTTTGCATAGCAAAAAACCAGTTGATGCTGCATACCCATTCCTTCTTCGCGTTCGCGGAGGCTTATGTTTTTTTTCTATGCGTTTGCGGATAGAGCTCTGCATTTGCGGAGGTTTGGGGGTTTCTCGGAGTTTCCTCTCCCCGTTCGTGGAGGTGTATGTTCCTCTTCTCTACGTCCATGGCCCCTTCGCCTCATTCACAAAGGTGTGTTTGTTTTCCCTCCGTGTTCGCTGAAGTCAGCGTGACTGGCACTTATGAATAAAAGGGCAGTCGTGGCCTTTGAAGAGTTAGTTTTCAAAAGTTGATATCTTTATCTTTTTTAGTGGTTTCAGGTGATTCAAAGTCCCAGGTGTCCGGAAATGTTAGGCTTTGTGGGTGTTGGTTCGGATTGCATTGGGTGAGCACCGATTTCAGGTAATTTTTTGCGTAAGTGTCTTCTCGATGCTTTAAAGTGTAAAGTTTTGCATGTTTTATTTTCTTGGGTTGTCGGCTGTTTCGAGCCTTGAATTGTGTTCTATTTTGGAACATAGGTTCAGGGGAAGGTTTAGGACCTTTTAAAGAATCAATCCCAGGATTTCCAGAGCGGGTCCCATATCTTCTGATTTAGACTCCTAAATTGGTCCATCTCTGATTGTGATGATTTTAGTGTCTAAATGACCGTACTGATGGTGTGATTCCATTTTTGATAGCGTGGTAGTAGTCTGAGGCCGTTCGAAAGGAAAAACTCTGGCGGAGAAATTAGGAGTACGCGTAGTCGGCCTTCTTTTAGGTTACGTCTTCCCTTCTTTTTAGATTGAGCTGGATATTGTGGATGCATGCTTATTTGTGTGAATCTGGGGTGGGGAACTAGTATTTCTTCTTTTCTTCTAAGAAACCATGCTTTAGGCTTTATTTTCGGGCTGTTTTTGGGCTAGTACCATGCTATCGGAGGGATTGTTTATGTGCTATTGCATGCGGACTATCTGTTTGCTTTTTTATTTTGTTGGATTATATTTCTTGCCTAAGTTTAGGTTAGGCTAGTATTGGCTTAGACCCATGCACCTGTTTGACTTTGGTATGTATCTGACGTCGATTTGGATGGCCTAGGTCCTTAAAGACCGAAATAGCAGACTTGGGTCTGACAGTATGAGCCTTGCTTTTGCTTCGTATTGCTTGTAATCTTCTGGTTACACTCCCCATTTTTGTGGTGCCGATGTGTCATCAAAGCGTGGTGTCTTTGAGAGTTCAAGTGTTTCTGAGTCGGTTCTGTGGTGATGTGGTTGGTCGTGGTCGACGATCCTTGATGACTTTAAATTTGAGATCCTCTACATAGTTGACACACCCTACACGCTCTACTGGCTGTACAAGGCCCCCAGGAGTGTTAGCTAGCTTGCTTTATCGGCTAAGGTAGGGCCCCCGGGAGTGTTAGCTGGCTTGTTTTACCGGCTAAGGCAGGGGCCCCGGGAGTGTTAGCTTGCTGGGCAATTGAATTTGATATTACTGATTTCCTCTGCGGAGTTGACATGCCCCGCACGCTCTACTGGATCAGCAGGGCCCCAAGGATTGTTAGCTGAATGGGCGATTGGATATCATGGCCTTGGGAGGAGTTGTTATGCCCCTTGGCACTCTACTAGTTGGGTAGGGCCCCAGGAAGTTGATAGTTTGCTGCGCGGCTCGATTTTGAAGTCAAAATCATTGACTAGGTTGGAGTTGGTTGGTTCTTTCGGTTCGCAGTTGGGTTCCTTTCAGTGTCGAAGGTCTAGCCTTCTGTGTACCTATCGGTCTTATGGGTGTCCGTTCGGGTTTAGTTTGTTCTGTGCTGGAGTGTACCTTCTGGTTCTTATGGGGGACCTGTTAGGTTTAGTTTAGGTGTTCTTAGATTTGCTTACGGCTTATTTCTGTTCTTATTTCGTTTGACCTCTATTCTTGTTGATTTTATCTTTTCAGTATATTTTATTTTTCTTGCTCAGTCGGCCTATGATGCCTATTGGGTAATTGTTGTATTAGTACTCATGCTACACTCTGCATCTATTTTCGTGATGCAGGTCAAAGCACCAGTTATCCGCGTTGAGGTTGAGCCTGCTGCAAACTGCATCTTTTTTCGCTTCCACCTTTACTATGTGTTCATTTTTTTTACGTTTTCGCCTGGTTGAGGTTTAGTTTCCACCCTTAGTCCAATTACTGTAAATTTTGGAACATGGTTTGGCTTGCCTACAGGCGGGTTGTTAGGCGCCATCATGACTCGAGCAATCAGGTCATGACAGCTTGGTATTGGAGCCCAGGTATGTCGGTCTCACTTGTACAGAGCTAGAATCAAGTAGAGTCCTGCGGATCGGTGCGGAGGCGTCTATAACTTATCCTAGGGAGGTTACAGGATATCCTTAGGAGGTTTTCCCGTTTTGTATCATTTTCGTGCATTGTTGTTCGATTGGTTTCATGAAATGTTACTTGTTTCACTCTGTCGCATGATGGCTTGCACGTGCAGTAGAGCGGCCGGGGATAATGCACCTGGATCCGTAGATAGAGCCCCATCTAGGGGTAGAGGCCGACCCCGAGGACGAGGTAGGGTTGCGGCACTAGGCCGAGGTAGAGTGAGGACTCTAGAACCGGAGGTGGAGCCTCAGATAGATAAGATTCCACCTCAGCCGGTGGGACTGGGACCAGCCCAGCCACCGCCTGCATCAGCTGCTGCCCCTGAACTTCAGGCTATGCTTGCCCAAATTTTTGCAGTGATAGGGGGTATACCGCAGCAACAGTAGACCCCAACACCAGTTCCAGAGCCAGCTCCAACACCGTAGGCTCAACCTGCCCCAGCGGCTCCAAAGATTCACTAGCAGGGTTAGCCTGCCGCAGTGGTTCCAGAGATCCAGCAGCCGCAAGCACCGACCGCCGTTCAGCTGGACACTTTAGATGGGATTATATCATTGTGAGAGCACAAGATGTTCAAGGTGTTTCTGAGATTGTCACCGTCGAGGTTTTCTAGGGTGATTGGGGAGGATACCCACGAGATTTTTACTTCCTGCCGGGAGCGATTGCATACACTGGGATTAGTAGAGTCGAGAGAAGCAGACTTCACTGCCTATCTGTTTGATGGACCGGCAGGACAGTGGTGGCGTTCTTTCACGGAGACTAGGACAGTTGGGTCCCTGCCGGTGACATGGAAAGAGTTTTCAGAGGCCTTTTTTGCTAGATTTATTCCACGGAGCGTCATAGATCGGCTTCGTGATGAATTCTTTAGATTGGAGCAAGGCTCTATGACGGTGTCTGAGTATGAGGCTAGATTTTATGAGTTTTTCCGTCCTGCCACCATGATCTTGCCCACGGAGGAGGAGAGATTCAGGTGCATCGTTAGAGGTTTTAGATTGCAGTTGTGTATTGAGTCGCAGTCTATGGTATTAGCGGGCCACTTTTTTTTGGATATCGTGGACCTTGCCTGCATACTAGCGTAGCTTCGTCGCGAGGCCTAACGGGGCAGCGGCAACAAGGCCATGCAGAATGATAGTTTCAGTAGGCCACGTTTTAAACCTAGAGATACTTAGGATCGGGTCCATCATTGGTTCCAGCCGGGTCAGCCCAGTCACCCGTTTCAAGCCTCTTTGCACATTATGGAAGGTGACCCGCACTATCAGGGTGGTTATAGAGCCGGTCCCAATCAGAGCCGAGGCGGTATTCAGATGGGTTCCTTAAGTCGGGGTGGCTGGCCTCCAGTTGTGAGCGAACAAACTCAGAGGTGTTTCACTTGCGGGGGGTTTCATCATTGGTCTAGGGAGTGCCCTATCTCAAGATCAGCTTTACAAGATCCTCAGGCAGCGAGACCGGCACCAACAACAACACCTCTATCTAGGAGAGGAGGACAGTATCAGGGTATTTCAGGAGGTCCCCGGGGAGGCAGAATAGGTGGCAGGGTTGATGCATGTGGTAGATGCACCCAGAGCCTTTTCAGTGCAGCTCCAGCCAGAGCAGAGGCCGAGTCATTGGATGAGGTGATCACAAGTACGGTTCTCTTATGCCATCGGTCCGCTTCAGGTTTATTTGATCCTGGTTCTAGCTATTCCTATGTGTCTGCTTATTGTGCTACTTGATTTGGGGTGAATCCAGAGCCCTTAGTGGTATCGTTGCATGTGTCGACCACAGTAGGAGATTCATAAGTAGTGGATCAGGTTTGTAGATCTTGTGTGGTGACCATTAAGGGGCAGGACACTTGGGCGGATCTTATTGTGCTTAGTATGTAGGATTTTGACTTTATTTTGGGCATGGATTGGTTATCTCCTCACCGAGTGGTTTTGGATTGCTCTGCCAAGACGGTTACTTTAGCCATGCCTGCTATTCCGCCGGTGGTGTGGCAGGATTCTTGTAGTCACACACCGGTTGGAGTGATTTTTCATATTCAGGCTCGGAGGCTAATGGCTAGCGGATGTTTGGCTTATTTGGTTTATGTTAGAGATTTTAGTAAGGAGGGCCCTATGGTAGATTCAGTGCCTATAGTCCGAGAGTTCGCTGATGTGTTTCCTGCCGACCTTCTTGGCCTACCCCCAGAGAGAGATATTAATTTTTCCATTAACTTGAAGTTGGGTACTCGTCCTATTTCAATCCCACCATACCGTATTGCCCCCGTAGAGCTTAAGGAGCTCAGTGTTCAGGTTCAAGATCTCTTGGGTAAGGGATTCATTCGGCCTAGCGTATCGCCTTGGGGTGCCCAGTCCTGTTTGGAAAGAAGAAGGACGATGCTATGCGGATGTGCATTGATTACAAGCAGCTGAATAAGGTGACGGTGAGGAACCATTACCCTATTTCTCATATTGATGATCTGTTCGATCAACATCAGGATACCATAGTGTTTTCTAAGATTGACTTGAGATCCGTCTACCACCAGTTGAGGATTAGGAGAGTTGACATCCCTAAGACAACATTTAGGAGTCGTTACGGCTATTATGAGTTCCTGGTGTTGTCTTTTGGGTTGACTAATTCCCCTGCCACTTTCATGAACTTAATGACTCGTGTATTCAGGCCATATCTGAACTCCTTTGTCATAGTATTCATTGATGATATCTTTGTATACTTGCAGAGCCATAGTAAACATGAGCAACATATGAGGATAGTACTCTAGAATTTGAGGATATTTCAGGATGAGTTGGGCACCGTGTTGATCTTAGAATAGTATTTCACCCGCAGACTGATGGCCAGTCAGAGCATACTATTCAGGTCCTTAAGGATATGTTGTGGGCCTATTTCTTTGACTTTGGGGGTCAGTCGGACCTGCTCTTGCCTTTAGCAGAGTTTACGTACAATAACAGCTACCACTCTAGTATTTAGATTGCTCCGTTTGAGGCTTTATATGGTAGGAGTTTTGGCATTCCAGTTGGTTGGTTTGAGTCTATAGAGCCTAGGCCGCGAGGTAAATACTTGTTTCAGGAGGCTTTAGTTCATGTGAGGAAGATTCAGGATTAGCTCAGGATGGCTCACAGTAGACAGTACGGTTACACGGATCGCAGGCAACGACCATTGAGGTTTGTCGTTGGTGACCCATTGAGGTTTGCCGTTGGTGACAGAGTATTCCTCCGAGTATTACCCATGAAGGGAGTGATGAGATTTGGGAGGCAGGGAAGGCTTATCCCAGGTATATTGGGCCTTCAAAGATTTTGAGGACATTGGGTGTTGCTGACTATGAGTTAGCCTTACCTCCAGTATTCTCAGTTATTCACCCAGTCTTCCATGTTTCGATGTTGCGCCGGTATGTGCTAGATGAGACTCATGTGCTCCAGTATATTGCGGTTGAGTTGGATGATCGCCTGACTTATATCGAGGAGCCAGTTGCTATTTTTTCCAGAGATGGGAGGCATCTGAAGTCTAGAGTCATTCCTGTGGTTAAGGATAGTAGGTGGCATCGTCAGGTCGAGGAGGCTACCTAGGAGACTTAGCAGGAGATGTGGGCGCTGCTCCCCAGCTTATTTAAGCCCTCAGGTACTTCTTGACTCTTACTTTCGCGGCCGAAATTTCCTTTAGTATTTGATGTTTTAATGATCCTCCAGGTCTTTTTTTGTGTTAATGCCTTCTTTTCGTAATTTAGAGCATTCCTGTAGTGACTCCAAGTCATTTATTACTTGCTGGTACTGACTGTTCGGTCGTCTGGTCATTCGTTTGGGTTTTATTCCCAGTTTTCTATTTGGAGCTTTTGAAACTTGAAAAGTTGATTTCGGTCACAACCTCATGTAAACAGACTGATGATAGAATTCGTACAGTTCCATCACCTCCGGAGCAGCAAAGTTAGGCTAGTAGCATGATTGGGCTGAGTCTCGAAGCTTCCCGTATGACTTTAGAGCCATTTGACACTTTAGCCTTTGAAATTTTGCATAAAGTTGACTTTGGTCAACATTCTTGTTAAACGCACTCGGATTAGAATTCCGTCAGCGCGGTTAGTTCAAGAATGCCAAGGTTGTCCTAGAATGACCCTTCATGTGCTCCCCAAGGCTTCCTATTTAATTCTGAGGCCTTTGGTAGAAGTTGGCTAAAAAGGCGCTTAGGAGGTGGGACCCACTTTTAGTCGAAATGAACTTGTATGGAAATTCTGACTGCACCATTGAGTCCGGAACGTCGAATTTGATGGGGTAGCATATCTCTTTTGCATTCACACGGTTTTGAATGAATCCCGAGCAACCCATCGGAGTTTTTAGAAAAGATAAAAACCAACTGGTGCAACAGCTAATGCTGTAGAAGCATTCCTTCTCCGCGTTTGCGGTCTTGGTTCTACGTTTGTGGAGGCCTGTATTTCTCTTCTCTGCGTTAGCGGATAGAGCTCAGTGTTAGCGGAGGTTTGGGGGTTTCTGGGAGTTTCCTCTTAGCGATTGCGGAAGGGAATCTGCGTTCGCGGAGGTGTATGTTCCTTTTCTCCGCATATACGGGTCCTTCACCACGTTCGAAGTGGTTTATTTGTTTTGCCTCGTCATTCGCGGGCCTCTGGCCGCGTTCGCAGAGGTTAGCGTGACTGGCATTTAAGAATAATAGGGCAGTCGTGCCTTTTGAAGAATTAGTTTTCAAAAGTTGATATCTTTCTTGTTTTTAGTCGGTTTTTGGTGATTCAAAGTCCCAGGTGTTCATAATTGCGTAGGATTTGTGGGTGTTGGTTCTGATAGGGTTGGGTGAGCTCCGAATTCTGTGAAGCGTAAAGTTTTGCATGTTTTGTTTTCTTGGGTTATCAGCTGTTTCAAGCCCCTAATCGGTTCTATTTTGTATAAGAAGTTTGGGGGAAGGTTTAGGACCTTTTTAAGGAGTCAGTTCTAGGATTTTTGGAGTGGGTGTCACATTTTCTGTTTTTGACTCCTAAATTGGTCCATCTCCGATTTCTATGATATTTGTGTCTAAAAGATCATACTGATGTTGTGATTGTATTTTTGATAGCATGGGAGTAGTCTGAGGCCGTTCGGAAGGGAAAAGCTCCAACAGAGTGATTTGGAGTGCGCGTGGTCAGCCTTCTATTAGGTTACGACTCCCCTTCTTTTTAGATTGACCTGGACTGTGTGAATGCATGCTGATTTGCGTGAATCTGGGGTGAGGAACTAGTATTTCTTCTCTTCTTTTCAGAAACCATGCTTTAGGCTTGACTTTCAAGCTGTTTTGGGGGTAGTACCACGCTATCGGAGGGATTGTCTATGTGTTGTTGCATGCGGACTATCTTTTGGTTGTTTATTATGTCGGATTTTATTTTCGGCCTTAGTTTAGGTTAGGCTAGTATTTCCTTAAACCCATGCACTTGGTTGACTTTTGTATGTATCTGACGTCGATTTGGATAGAATAGGTCCTTGTAGACTTTATAGCAGACTTGGGTCTGATTGTATGAGCCTCGCTTTGGCTACGTATTGCTTGTGATCTTCTGGTTACTCTCCCCATTTTTGTGGTGCCGATATGTCATCGGAGGTGTGGTGTCATCCTGGGTTCGAGTGTTTCTGGGTCGATTATGTGGTGATGTTGTTGCTTGTGGACAACGATCCCTGATGACTTTGAATTTGAGATCCTCTACGGAGATGATACACCCCACACACTCTACTGGCTAGGCAGGGCTCCCGGGAGTGTCAGCTGGCTCGCTCTACTGGCTAGGATAAGGCCCAGGAGTGTTAGCTGGCTGGGCAATTGAATTTGAGATATTTGAGTTCCTCTTAGGAGTTGACATGCCCCGCGTGTTCTACATTGTGGGTAGGGCCCCCGTGAGTGTTAGTTGAATGGGCAATTTGATATCAAGGCCTTGGGAGGAGTTGTTATGCCCCTTGGCACTCTACTTGTTGGGCAGGGCCACCAGGAGTTGCTAGTTGGCTGGGCGACCCGATTAGAAAGTAAGAATTATTGATTGGGTTGGAGTTGGTTTGCTGTTTCGGTTCGCAGTTGGGTTTCTTTCAGTCTCGTAGGTTTAGCCTTTCTGTGTACCAGTATGACTTATGGGGGTCAATTCAGGTTTTGTTTGTTTGGTGCTGGAGTGTACCTTTTTGGTCTTATGGGGGCCCATGTTAGGTTTAATTTAGGTGTTCTTAGATTTACTTTCGGCTTGTTTCTGTTGTTATTTCGTTTGACCTCTGTTCTTGTTGATTCTATCTTTTTGGTCTGTTTTTACCTTTCTTGTTCAGTCGTCCTATGATGCCTACTGGGTACCTATTTTATTATAAGCTATCACGACCCGATTGCTTGAGTTATGGTGGCGCCTACCAAGCCGGCAGTAGGCATGCAATACCCTGTCCCGGAACTTGACAGTAATGGGACTGAGGGTGAAAACTAAACCTCAACCAGGCGAAAACATAAATATAAGAAACACTAAGGGAAATGCGGAAGGAAACCCTAAAACTATATACAATAAAAGATACCTCTCAAAACCTGGAAGTCACGAGTACAGAGCTACTATAAAAAGAGTAGAAGTCCAAAAAGTGGACAACAGAAACAAGACTATCTCAAACACGAAAGACAAGCATAAGCATATATACTGAAGGAGATGGGTAATCCAGAGCGCCAAGTGCTAACCCTCGCCTCCGGAACAGACTGCAACAGGCTCGACCTCAATGCTGATAATTGCTGCTTGGACCTGCATCACGAAAGTAGATGCAGAGTATAGCATGAGTACCTATCCAACAGGTACCCAGTAGGCATCATAGGGAAATTGAGCAAGAAAGGTAAAAAATAGACTACAAAGATAGAATCAACAAGAACAGAGGTCAAACAAAATAAGAACACAAACATGTCGAAAGGAAATCTAAGAAGACCTAAACTAAACCTAAATGGCCCCCATAAGACCCAGAAGGTACACTCAAGCACAGAACAAACAAAACCCGAACGGATCCCATAAGCCCGTCAAGTACACATAAAGGCTAGACCTACGAGACCGAAAGGAACCTATGTGTGAATTGAAACGACCAACCAACTGCAACCCAGTCAATAATTCTTACTACCAAATCGGGCCGCCCAGCCTACTAGCAACTCCCGGGGGCCTTGCAAACTAAGAAGAGCGCGCGGGGCATGTCAACTGCGAAGTGGAACTCAAATATCTCATATTCAATTACCCAGTCGGCTAACACTCCCGGGGACACTGCCCTAGCCAGTAGAGGGAGCCAGCTAACACTCCCGGGAGCCCTACCAAACTAGTAATGCGTGTGTAGCGTAGCAACTCCGTAAGGGGTTCAAAAATCCAAGTCATCAGGAATCGTCGTGCACAACAAAACACATCACCATAGAACCGACCCAGAAACACCCGAATCCAGGAAGACACCACGACTCCGATGACACATCGGCACCACAGAAATTGAGAGAGAAACAAGAAGATCACAAGCAATACGAAGCCTAAGCGAGGCTCATACAATATGACCCGAGTTTACTATTCCGGTCTACAAGGACCTAGTCCATCCGAATCGATGTCAGATACATACTAAAATCAAACAGTTGCATGGGTCTAAGGCAATACTAGCCTAACCTAATCTAAGGCCGAAAATATTATTCAACATAATGAAATAGCAACAAATAGTCCACATGCATAAACACATAAACCATCCCTCTGATAGCATGGTACTGCCCCTAAAACACCCCGAAAATTAAGCCTAAAGCATAGTTATTGAGAAGAAGAGAAGAAATACTAGTTCCCTAACCCATATTCACACAAATTTGCACGCATTCACACAATCTTGCTGAATCTATCAAGAAGGGAAGTTATAACCTACTAGAAGGCCGACTGCGCGTGCTCCAAGTCACTTCGCCGGAGCTTTTTCCTTTCGAACGGCCTAGGACTACTGCTACGCTATCAAAAATAGAATAACAACATTAGAAAGGTCATTTAGAAACTAAAATTATCAAAATCTTAGACGAACCAGTTTAGGAGTAAAAATTGGAAAATGTGGGACCCGCTATGAAAATACCAGAATTGACTCCACGAAAAGGTCCTGAACCCTCCCGTAAACTTGTGTACCAAAACAGAACAAAATTTGAGGATTGAAACAACCGACAAATCAATAAAACAAAACATGCAAAAAATTTTGACAAGAAACATTAATTCAACCTAAACAGCCCCAAAACGATGCAGCTATACCTCAAACGAGGGCTCCACGGCACTATTTGAACCAACACCCACACAGCCTACGCAATTTTTCACACCTTGGACTTTGTATCACCAAAATCAGATGAGAAACGACGGAGAAATCAACTGTCAAACGTATAAAAATAAGTTCCCTCGTGTCTGGTTTTATAAATAAAAGACCAGACCCTCACACCTCCGCGAACGCAGACAAGAGCTCGTGAATACGAAGGTGAAGGTGCCAAGCCTACGTGAACGAGGCTGAGGGCCCGCTAATGCGGAAGGTAAGGACCCATACCTCCACGAACGCGGGGAAGAGAAATGATGAACTCCACTAACGTGGAGACAAACAAGGCAGACCTCCACGAATGTGGAGCCCTATTTCCGAATGCGGAGAACAAGTGAAGTCTACACTTAGCTGCTGCATCAGTTGAGTTTTGGCTTTTGCAAAAACTCCAACGGGGTGCTAAGGATTTGCTCGGAACCCTGTGTATGCAAATGAGATATGCAACCCCATCTAATTCGACGTTCCAGACTCAATGTTGCAGTCAGATATTCCATACGAGGTAATTTCGTCAAAAAGTGGGCCCCACCTCCCAAGCACCAATTTAGCCAACTTCTATCAAGGGCCTGGGAATCAGATCAGAAGCCCTAGGAAGCGTACAAAGGGTCATTTTAGACCAAACTCGACATTCTGGAACTAACCGCACTGACGAAATTCTCATTGGAGTGCGTTTACCAAGAATGTTGACCAAAGTCAACCTTAAGTAAAAATTCAAAGGCTAAAGCACAAAATGGCTCTAAAGTCACCCCGGAAGCCTTGAGACTCAGGCCAACCATGTTACAAGCCTAATTTGGCCGCTCTAGAGCTGATGGAACCATAAGAATTCCCTGTTGAGGTCGTTTACCTGCGGTTATGACCGAAATCAACTTTTTAAGTTTCTAAAGTTCCAAAATAGGGAAATGGGAGTAAATCCCAAACGAACGACCAGGAGACCAAACAGTCAGTGCCACAAGACATAAATGAGAACGCTCTGAACGACGGAATGAAGGCATTAACACAGAAATGACCTAGAGGGTCATTAATATATCCACTACTAAAAGAACTTTCGTTCGCGAAAGTATAAGTTAATAAGTACTTGAGGGCTCAAATAAGCCGGAGAACAACTTCCACATCTCTTTCTCGGTCTCCTCGGTAGCATCTTTGACTGGTCAATGCCTGCAACAAAACTTAAGCACAAGAATGGCTCTAGACCTCAGCTGCCTCACATCTCTAGAAAAAATAGCGACTAGCTCCTCGATATAGGTTAGGCGATCATCCAACTAAAAGGCATCATACTGGAGCACGTGAGACTCATCTGGTACATACCGATGCAATATCGAAACATTGAAGACTGGATGAATAGCTGAGAATGCTGGAGGTAAGGCTAACTCATATGCCACAACACCCACTGTCCTTGAAATCTCAAAAGGCCCAATATACCTAGGGCTAGGATTTTCCCGAATCCCAAATCTCATCACACCCTTCATGGGCAATACTCGGAGGAATACTCTGTCACCAACAAAAAATCTTAGTGGACATCACCTGCAACCCGCGTCACTCTGTTGTCTCTCTGAGCCGTCCTGAGCCGATCCGGAATCATCCTCACATGAACTAAGGCCTTCTGAAACAAGTCTGTACCTCGTGACCTAGGCTTCATAAATTCAAACAAACCGACTGGAGTGCGACGACGCGTACCATATAAAGCCTCAAACAGAGCCATCTGAATACTAGAATGGTAGCTCTTGTTGTACGCAAACTTCACCAAAGGCAAGAACTAGTCCCACTGAATCCCAAAGTTCAAGAGACTGGCCCGCAACATATCCTTAAGGACCTGAATAGTATGCTCTGACTGGCCATCGGTATGCAGGTGGAATGTTGTGCTAAGGTCAGCACGGGTGCCCAACTCCTCCAGAAAACCCTTCAAAAGCTGTAAGTGAACTATAAACCACGGTCTGAAATGATAGAAACAGGCACACCATGAAGAAGAACGATCTCCCGAATATAAATACGAGCCAACCTCTCTGCACTGAAGGAAGTATGAATTGGAAGGAAGTGTGCGGACTTGATCTATCGATCTACTATGACCCAAATGTTGTCAACACCCCTAGAAGTCTGAGGCAAACCCATAATAATTTCCATGGTGATACGCTCCAATTTCCACTCAGGAATGGGTAATCTCTACAACTCACCACCAGGCCGCAAATGCTCGGTCTTCACCTGCTGGCATCACAAACAATGGGACACATAGTCGGACATATCCCTCATCATACAACTCTACCAGTAAGGCTACATCAAGTCACGATACCTCTTAGCTGGGCCCAGATTGATAGAATACCTTTAATCATAGGCCTTGCTAAGGATAAACTGAATCAAATCCCCAACTCTCAGAACACGCAAACGGCAAGCAAACCTCAAAACCCCATCTGAATCTAGAGTAGCTTTCCCTACATCACCTGTAAAAACTCTATCTCTGAGTGCCACAAAAGACTCATCCTCAAACTGACGTCTATGGATCCAATCTAGCAAGGATGAGTGAACTCCCACATAGGGTAACACTCGCCTTGAATCTGAAACATCGAGCCGGATCATGTGGTTGGCTAGGGACTGGATGTTCAAAGCCAAAGGTCACCCCACACTGAAATGAAGGCGAAACTGCCCATACTCACTGCCTTTCGACTCAAGGCACCCGCTACCATATTCGCCTTGTCCGGATGGAAGACAATACAGAGGTCATTGTCCTTCAGGAGCTCAATCCAACGGTGCTGCCTCGAATTAAGATCTCTCTGGCTCACAATGTACTAAAGGCTCCTGTGATTAGTGTAAATCTCGCAATGAACTCCATAGAAGTAATGCCTCAAGATCTTAAGCGTGAAAACTACCGCCGCCAACTCCAAGTCATGAGTGGGGTAGTTTCGCTCATGCAGTTTAGTGTACCTCGATTCATAAGCAATAACTCGACCCTGCTGCATCAATACACAACCCAAACCAATGCCAGATGCGTCACAATATACCGTCAAGCCCTCGCCCGCAAGTGGAAGAGCCAATATCAGAGCGGTGGTAAGCAACTCCTTAAGCCTCAGGAAGCTTCTCTCACACTGCTCTGACCATACAAAGGGAACATCCTCTCGAGTCAACTGAGTCAAAAGCACCTCTATAAAAGAAAAACCCTCAACAAAATGATTGTAGTACCCTGCCAATCCAACGATGCTCCGAATCTCAGTCACAGAGGTGGGCCTGGCCCAAAAAGAGATAACCTCAATCTTCGTCGGATCCACCATAATGCTACCTTGGACACCACGTGCCCCAAGAATGCTACGGACTCAAGCAAGAACTCGCACTTTGAGAACTTGGCATAAAGCCGATGAACTCTAAAAGTCTGGAGCACTATCCTTAAATGCTGCTCATGCTCACTATGGCTCCACGAGTATACCAAAATATCATCAATGAAGATTGACAAATGAGTCCAGATACGGCTTGAATTCATGAGTCTACAGTTTATGAAAGTGGTAGGGGCATTAGTCAACCCGAAAGACATCACTAGGAACTCAAAATGGCCATAATGAGTCCTAAATGTTGTCTTAGGGATGTCCGCTGCCCTAATCTTCAATTGATGGTAGCCAGATCTCACGTCAATCTTAGAAAACACTACGGCACCTTGAAGCTTCTCGAACAGATCATTAATATGAGGTATGGGGTAATTGTTCCTCACCGTCACCTTATTCAGCTGCCCGTAATCAATACACATTCGCATAGTACCGTCCTTCTTCTTCAAAAACAAAAACTGGGGCACCCCAAGGTGATATGCTAGGCCGAATGAATCCCTTATCCAAGATATCATGAAGCTGAACAGTCAGCTTCGTGAGCTCTGCGGGTTCCATACGGTACGGTGGGATAGAAATAGGATGAGTACCCAGCTCCAAATCAAAGGCAAAATCAATATCTCGCTCTAGGGTAGGCCATGAAGTATGGTAGGAAACACATCAGTAAGCTCTCAAACTATAGGCTTTGAATACACCGTAGGGCCCTCCCTACTAACATCTTTAACATAAGCCAAATAAGCCAATCATCCGTTTGCCACTAGCCTCCGAGCCTGAATACAAGAAATCACCCCAACCAGTGTTCGACTACAAGAACCCTACCACACCACCGGTGGAATACCAAGCATTGCTAAAGTAACGGTCTTGGCATAGAAATCCAAGACCGCTCGTTGAGGGGATAACCTATCCATGCCAAAAATCAAGTCAAAATCAAGTATAGTAAGCTCAATAGGATCCACCCGAGTGTCCTGCCCTTGAATGGTCACCACACAAGATGTACAAACTTGATCCACTACTAAAGAATCACCTACTAGGGTGGACACATGTAATGGTACAACAAAGGGATCTCGATTCACCCGAACCGATGAGCATAATAAGCAGACACATATGAATAGGTGGAACTAGGGTCAAATAAAGCTGAAGCAGACTGATGACATAAGAGAACCATACTTGTGATCACATCATCAGACGCCTCCGCCTCTACTCTAGCTGGAGCTGCATAGAAATGGCCCTGGGCTCCTCTACCCTGTGCATCCACCCTACCACCTATCCTGCCTCCCCAAGGATCTCCCCGAATACTGTGATACTACCCTCCTCCCATTGTTGGAGGTGCTACTGATTGTGCCGGTCTTGCTGCCTAAGGAGCTTGTAAGACCGGTCTTGAAAAAGGGTACCCCTTTGACCAATGATCAAGGCCCTCGCAAGTGAAACATCCCAGAGATGATCTGCTAAGAACTGGTGGCCAGCCACCCCCACCTGAGGAACCCTTCTTAATACCACCTTGGCTCTGACTTGGACCGGCACTATAACCACCGTGACAGTGTTGATCTCCCTTAGTAGTCTGCAACGAGGCCTGAAACGGGTGACTGGGCTAACCCAGCTGGAACTTCTGATGGACCCGATCCAGAGTATATCTAGACCTATAACGGTGCCTATTGAAATTGTCATCCTGCCTGGCCATATTGCCGCTGCCCCTTTGGGCCTCGTGACGGAGCTGCTCGAGTGTGTGGGCATGGTCCACAACATATAGAAAATAGCGGCCCGCTGATAGCATAAACTAAGACTCAATACGCAGCTTCAATCTCAACCCTCTAACAAAGCAGCTGACTCACTCCTTTGTGGGCAAGATCATGGTGGCATGATAGGATAACTCATGGAATCTAGCCTCATACTCAGATGCCATCATAAAGCCCTTCTCCAATCTCGAGAACTCATCACGAAGCTAATCTGTGACGCTCCATTGAATATATCTAGCCAAAAAGGGCTCTGAAAACTCTATCCACGTCATCGATAGGAACCCAGCAGGCTTGGTCTCCTTGAAAGAACGCAACCACTGTCTGGCCGGTCCATCCAACTGATAGGCAGTGAAGTCGGCTCCTCTCGACTCCATTGATCCCAGAGCATTCAATCGCTCCTGGTAGGAGGGAATAAACTCATCGGCATCCTCCCCAATCGTCCTAGAAAACCTCGGTGGTGAATATCTCAGTAACACCCCGAGCATCTTCTCCTTTCGCAATGGCATAACCCTATCTAAAGCGTCCAGCTAAACGGCGGCCGGTGCTGGTGGCTGCTGGACCCTTAGAGCCGCTGCTGCAGGCTGAACCTGCTACTAAATCTCTAGAGTCGCTATGACCTGCTGCTGCTGCTGCATACTCCCGATTGCTGCTAGTATTTGCACAATCGTAGCCTGAAGGTCGGTGGCAGCAGCCGGTGCAGGTGGTGGCTGGGTTGGTCCCGGTCCCGATCCCACCAGCTGAGTAGGAATCTGATCTATCTGAGGCTCAACCTCCGACTCTAAAGTTGTCGTTCCACCTTGGGCTGGTGCAACAGCCCTACCTCGATCTCGAGGTCGGCCTCTACCCCTAGCTGGAACACATAAAGAAAAGGCGGAAGCAAACCCAAAAGCTTTATACTATTAAAGATACCTCTCAGAACCTGATAGTCACGAGAACAGAGCTACTACAAAAGGAGTAAAAGTCAAAAAAGTGGACCACAGAAAAAAGACTGTCTCAAATACAAAAGACAGGCAAAAGCATATATATACAGAATGAGACGGGTAATCCCCGAACGCCAAATACTCACCCTTGCCTCCAGATAAGACTATAGTAGGCTCAACCTCAACGTTGATAATTGGTGCTTGGACTCGCATCATGACAACAGATGCAGAGTGTAGCATGAGTACCAATACAATAGGTACCCAAGAGGCATCATAGGTTGACTGAGCAAGAAAGGTAAAAACAGACTGAAAAGATAGAATCAACAAGAATAGAGGTCAAACGAAATAAGAGCAGAAACAAGTCGAAAGCAAATCTAAGAACACCTAAACTAAACCTAACAGGGCCCCTCAAAAGACCCAGAAGGTACACTCTAGCACAGAACAAATAAAACCTGAACGGACCCCCATAAGCCCGACAGGTACACAGAAAGGCTAGACCTACGAGACCAAAAGGAACCCAACTGCGAACAAAAACAACCAACCAAATCCAACCCAGTCAATAATTTTTACTTCCAAATTGAGCCGCCCAGCCAACTAGCGACTCCCAGGGGCCCTGCCCAGCCAGTAGAGTACCAAGGGCCATAACAACTCCTCCCAAGGCCCTGATATCAAATCGCCCATTTAGCTAACACTCTATCGGGCCCTGCCCTTCTAGTAGAGCACGCGGGGCATGTCAACTCCGAAGAGGAACTCAAATATCTCATATTCAATTACACAGCCGGTTAACACTCCCGGGGGCCTTGCCCTAGCCAGTAGAGAGAGCAAGCTAACACTCCTGGGCCCCAGCCAGTAGAGCGTATCAACTCAGTACAGGATCTCAATATACAAGTCATCCGAGATCACCGTCCACAACTAACCACACCACCATAGAACCGACCCTGAAACACCAGAACCTCGGAAGACACAGCACCTCCAACGACACATCGGCACCACATAAATGGGGAGAGTAACTAGAAGATCACAAGAAATACGAAGCCAAAGTGAGGTTCATACTATTAGACCCAAGTCTGCTATTCCGGTCTACAAGGACCTAGTCCATCCGAATCGACGTCGAATACATAGAAAAGTCAAACAGCTGCATGGGTCTAAGGCAATACTATACTAACCTAAACTAAGGCCGAAAATACAATCCAACATAATAAAATAGCCAATAGATAGTCTGCAGGCAACAACACATAAACAATCCCTCCGATAGCATGGTATTGCCCCCAAAAAAGCCCGAAAATAAAGCCTAAAGCATAGTTTCTGAGAAGAAGAGAAGAAATACCAGTTCCCCACCCCAGATTCACACAAATCAGCATGCATTCACATAATCCAGCTATATCTAAAAATAAGTGAAGCCGTAACCTACTAGAAGGCCGATCGTGCGCGCTACAAATAACTCTGCAAGATCTTTTACCTTCTGAACGTCCTAAGACTACTGCCACTTTATCAAAAATAGAATCATAGCATCAGAACGATCATTTAGACACTAAAGTCCTCAAAATTGGAGACGAACCAATTTAGGAGTCAAAATAAGAAAATTTGGGACCCACTTCGAAAATCCAGAATTGACTCCCTGAAAAGGTCCTCAACCCTCCCCCGAACTTGTGTTCTAAAATAGAACACAATTCGGGCTCGAAATAGTCGACAAATAAAGAAAACAAAACATGCAAAAATTAGAACAAGAAACATAAAATCAATCTAAACAACCCCAAAATGATGCCATTATACCTCAAACGAGGGCTTCCCGACCCTATCCGATCCAACACCAACACAGCCTATGCAAATTCGGACACACGAGACTTCGAATCAACAAAATCCGATGAGAAACGAGGGAGAAATCAACTTTCAAACTTAGAAAAAGAAGCTGCCTCACGTTTGCTTTTATAAATAAAGGACAAGACGCTCACACCTCTGCGAACGCGGAGGTGAAGGTGCCAGACCTCCGCGAACGCGGCTGGGGACCCGCTAACACGGAGGGTAAGGACGCAAACCTCTTTGAACGCAGCTAAGCTTCCGTGAATGCGGAGAAGAGAAAGTTTGAACTCCGAGAAAGCGGAGACCAAAAAGGTAGACCTCTGCGAACGCGGAGAACAAATGAGGTCTGCACTCCGACGAAGTGCTCGGGATTCGCTCAGAACCCCGTGTACGCAAAGATGATATGCTACCCCATCAAATTTGACATTCCAAATTCAATGGCGCTGTCAAAATTTCAATACAAGGTAATTTCGAGAAAACGTGGGTCCCACCTCCCAAGCACCAATTTAGCCAACTTCTGCCAAGGGCCTCGAAATAAGATCAGAAGCCCCGGGGAGTGCACGAAGGGTCATTTTAAACAAAACTCGGCATTTCAAAACTTAGTGCGCTGACGGAATTCTCATCTGAGCACGTTTACCAAGAATGTTGACCAAAGTCAACCGTAAGCCAAATTTCAAAGGCTAAAGGGCCAAATGGCCCTAAAGTCACACTGGAAGCCTCGGGACTAGGGCCTACCATTCTACTAGCCTAAATTGGACTCTTCGGAGCTTATGGAACCGTCAAAATTCCCTTCTGAAGTCGTTTACCTAAGGTTATGACTAGACTAAACTTTTCAAGATTCAAAAGCTCAAAAACAGGGAAATGGGCATAAAACACAAACGAACGACCAGGTGGCCAAACAGTCAGTGCCAGCAAGTCATAAATGACTTGGGGTCGCTACAACAATGCTCTAAATGATAGAAAGAAGGCATTTACACAGAAATGACCTGTAGGGTCATTACACCTCTATGCTCTTTCTTAGTGTTATATTACTACAAATTGAAGTACATTTATGGAAAGATTTATTCAAGAAACTATATAATGGCAGTCACATACGAATGTTACTACTTATAATAAATAAGCAAATACATACTTATATATGTATATATATATACATATATACCTCACAAGCTAAACCAAATGACACACGAAAGTGACATTCTATTTAAGACTCTTGAAATGAGACCTAGCAGCATATTATCATGACCAAAAAATGGATTTGATGGCACACGTTTTATCCCACCAAGAAAAGCCTACCTAAAACTCAACCATTATGATAAAGTGCAGAAATAAATGACAAATAAAAGTTTATAAAAATTATTAAATGCAAATAACTAATAAACTTAACTAAATCCCCAAAAACACGGTTGTCACATGAACAAGCCTCTAATGTATTAAAATAGATTTGAAAGAAAAAAACAAGTCTCAAATGATATTGTATCGAAAGTAGAACAAAATCATATATAGGAGTAAGAAGGTCCGATGAGATGACAAACAACTGTCTCACAAATCTCCACAGGAAGCCTCGAACAAGGAAAGGGTAGAGAGTATCACAAAGATCCGGGCTCGTAATCTACACAAATATAGAGGCAAGATGTGAGTACCAAACCACACATTACTCAGCAAGCAACCTACTAAACACCAAGCTAAGAATATAGAAAATGGGTACCCCTTACCACTCCAACCGAACCACCACAACTACAACCTTCATAAAATTAGCACAACCTAGTAGGGCACAATTTTAATAGTTCATAGCTCAATGACAAAACTCTGACATATTCAGATCAATAATACACTGGATAAAGTCATCAATCAAAACTTCCATAGAAAAATACTCACTAGTTCACCATAATAAAGATATGCAAAATAATGAAATGCAATGTCAAGTATAATGATGCATGCCTGGCATAGTGATACACACCCGGTGTCTCTCAGTCAGGAATCCATGGGGGACATAGCTATCCATGCATCAATCACGGCGTGTGACATGACCCTCGATAATAGAATCCGTCATGGCATACGACACGTGTCTCGAATTTTAATATCCTTCATGGTGCGTGACACGTCCCTCAAAATGGTACATCCTCTTTAATTTCTTATTCTTCCTCAATTCACATAACACTTGTCACAATCATGTCTCATAACCAATGCAAATGACATGTTTACACAATTAATGAGGAGATAACCATTTACCTATCTGCAGAATTCACAACAATAAAATCATGTTACAATAGCAATTATGAATCAATAAATCTTTTCAATCAGTCTCAACACATCACATATCAATATATAATCAAGTTTCCTTTTATTACCCCTTTTTCTTCATTAGGATCATTCGATATGAATAAGTCAACCCATCATCAAGTCTCATTACTCCCAAACACATATCACGAGGAAATACACAATTCTACACACTTAACAAGGATCAAAAAATCTACTTACCGCAATTAATCAAGAATTCACTCAGGGACTTTAGTATTCCCCTTTCGTTTGGCTTCCAAATCAATGTAATCTATTCAAATAAATAACCACAATAAGATTTCAAAACTAACAACACTCATATTACTCTATGTCTAGTCAAGACCCAAAGACTCACCCAAAGATAAAATCAAGTTCCTAAGTTTCAAGCCTAGAGTTAAGTTTCAATTTCTCATAAATAACATAAATCTAATGATATTCATATAATATAATACACCTAATATTCAATTATATATAGCAATATATCAAAATTTAAATCATAATGTAATGACCACAAACAAAATTCTTAAAATGAAGTTTAACACATAATCAGTGACCTCTAACAACGAATCACTACTTTCAAAATTATAACACAAAACCAGCACTATTCAAATCTCCAAATAAATATGCAGAGCACTAATTTATTCCTTCAAAACACTATTTTCCAATGATTACCTCATCACTACTCATCCTTAACACTCCAAATATATATCACCAACTTGTCCCCACTTAATTTGAAAGAAAATTGAACTTACCGTATTCTTAAAATCTAATACATCTAACAATACAATATTGGGTAGGTCGTGAACAAGATAACTCATTATAGAAATTTTACTGGAATTTAGAATGCAATCTTTTTCATTAACATCAATATCAAACAATTCATTTTTATTGGCTAGGAAATTTTCAATGTTATCTTTTATTATGTAACCCTACCCATTTTTAAATATATATATATGGGTCAAGTGGTATAGGGTCTTAAATAAATTTCAGACTTTACCCATTATTATCAACTAAATTAATTAATTATTTAATAAATACATGTCACTTGAATAATCATAGTTATCGAATAGTTCAAAATTCCAAAATCAATTTCACCAACGGATCAAATATGACCCGGAAAAACTATCAGGAGTGCTAAAATGGTAATTGTATAAGAAAAATTACATAAAAACCTTCTGGGTCATTACATTATCCACCACTAAAAACTATATTCGTCCTCGAATATAAAGAAGGAGAAGGAAGAATAAACTATGTTACCAAAAGCATGAATTATGACCTACCAGTCGGTGTTCATCTCTCCAACTGAGCTCCTCCTTAAGACCAATCCATCATGATTTACTACTCAGAACTAAACTTTAGAATCAAACTTTGGAAGATCTATAAATCAAGAGTGATTATCAAGCCACAGACTAACTCATAAACCTAATTTGAATCGAAACCCTCTAGACCATAACACAACAACTCGGATGAATCTTTTCTCACATATCTCACCCAAGGCTGATAGCACTAGTTCCAAATGTGGTAGTACATTCTCATCGAGATAAGGCTGTTGAATCACCTAAAGTTGAATTCACAATCTTTCACATACCAAGTTTCAACTACCATTCAAACCGCCATATACCCCATGCCAAAACTTAGAGGAATTCTTGGTCACCCCAATAGTTCTATATACTATGAGCACATAACCTCTATTTACTATCTAATGTCTATGTAATGCATCACAACAGTCTGTGTAGTCCAATCAATAAAGTAGTTTTAATCCCCTCAAAATCCTCAATAATCATGTAGAACGGTAGGTCCATACCGTTGCGCATCCATAAGTCACCGACCATAATTTGAACAATCTAGCCCCACATAACCATGCAGAATCTTCCACACATCACTATTTTTCACCCAAATCAAAACCCAATCTTCATAAAATTCACTGATAAATCTCTAGTAAATATGTGCTGAACCAGTTCACTTCTGATAATCACATCTGAACTCAGAGGTGAAAATCATACCACATTTAAGTTCTAACCAAGAGTCTATACGAGAGGTCATATTCCTTCACCTTTCTTAAATTCCAAATACCTTGAATTCTTCAATAAACTAGATTCTTGTTCCTTTTACTGACTTGCTTATCAATCTTAACCTTTGACCAATAACCTATGACACATTTTACCTTATACTCTAAACAAACACTTTTAAATGAAACCCTTCCTTATGTCCTTTAATAATCAAAAGTAACAAACTTTATGACCTAAACCATGCACAAGTCCTTCAAAAAGTTCAATACCCGATACGATCACTCATTTCTTACCTTACCAATTCATACCTTGAAAAAATATACTTCCATGAACGTAGACTTATAATGAAAGACTTGAATTCTGATTCCAACCATACCAGCTACCAAACTCAAAACCAAAAAAAAAACTTATTACCATACTCGAGTCGAACATCTATAATTTTTTTTCTCAAATCTTATCCAACATTTTTTAACCCATAAGAATAACACGTAACACTATCACCATACATAGAACAAAAGAGATGGAACCACATGCCTCTTAACCCAATTCTCCGCTCCTTCTAAAGATACATCTTTGGCCCTTGCAATCAGAGTAAATATCCTTGTTCTCGCCTCCTTTCGAAGGCTAAACTGCATCTCTCTAATTCTTTTCATTTATGACTCTAGCTCCTTTCAATTTTATTTAAGAGATGTCTCAACACATCCTACAACTTTCCATACGACAACGCTACTAACAAAATAATAACAAACCACAACTTTAGATTCCCGCAAGTCGTTATTACCATACCGAATCCATTTAAGAAAAAATCCTTATCATATGGTTACATCCTGGCAGTAATTTATCACGAACTCTTATTACCATTATGCTCAGTAGCCACTTCCATCATCTCGAGGTCCACTTTATTATTGACATGACACCTTAAACCCAGTTATACCAACAAAATACGAAGTACTAACTAAATTTTATACGCACTTTCTTACTAAAATCTTCAATTACCTTCACACAAGTATGCTCACTGAAACTTCCTTTACTCGTAAGATTGTCATTCCAATATCTATCCACTCCCTTGGAGCTTACGATAAAATCACCGGTCCTCATTTAGAAAGCTAGGGATACACTTTACAACCTAAACACATTAAAACCATACAAAAGATTCACCACTAAAATCTTCCATATAAACAATGTTTAACTCAAACATCCGTAGTAACAAGCTAGTCGGTTTCTCAAATGTGAATGCAACATCAACTCTCATTACACGATCATGTGATACAACTTATTACTCCTTAAGTAGTTAGCATTCGCACTTGACAATTGACGTATCTTGTTTTACATACCACTGGTACCACACCGTAAAAGCCTATTAGATCTACCACTAGAACATATTATACCTACCTAGAAGATTGTACCCAAAGAGGCCGCACATTCCTACCTATTGAATAGATGCAAAACATTAACAAATTAGTTCCGTCTCTAGCCCAAGCGATACACATTTTTTGGTACATCAAATCAATAGTAGAAGTAACACAATCCATAACTCTAACAAAGTAAGCATCAGTACCGTTGTAGTAGTCATATCATGACCCTCTTTGATATATACTCAATCTATGAAACCACAATAGAGATTCTCGCCTCAATTGGTACAACATCATTATAATCGTTCTCTAAGCAATCCATACATGTTATGACAACTTTACTAGTAGTAGTTGCCAAAGCTATAGTGTTCATTATCTAGCCATCCCTTTAATCAATCCATTTCTAATTGTCGAACCACTCCAGCTATTGCATATACCGCATAAGTACTATTCCCTCTACTGGGGTAACTAACATGAAAAACATAACACGTTTATAAAGTCCCTCATACCATTTTTCAACCTCATCATTCAAATATCCTCACAATGCATCATTGAGTCATCACCTTACTCAACCCCTTCAAATTGCTGAACATTCTGAACCTAACCACATATTATTTCCATAATTATATCATTTACGCCTTAGTACCAGGTCTAACATCCAAGAAATACTTGACACACCAACTGCTCACATGAAGAACCACCCAAGACTCATCACTAGAAGTGAGAGAGAATGGAATTATGTGATAAGAATCAGAATGGACAAAGGATGCACGATAGAGCTTGTACACACATGAGACCTCTGAACCTGGAACTCTCAAACCATTTGTCACAATCCAAAAATAGATAAGATGTCACTCGTCTTATTCCACCAAGACAAGTCAGCCTAAAACCCAACCATTATGATAAAGTGCAGAAATAAACAATAATTAAAAGTTTAATAACATATCGAGGGGTTTGTACCTTGGTCCCTAGCACGGGGGGTGGTAGGCCCGTGTAACCATATCGAGGGGTTTGTACCTTGGTCCCTAGCACGGGGGGTGGTAGGCCCGTGTAACCATATCGAGGGGTTTGTACCTTGGTCCCTAGCACGGGGGGTGGTAGGCCCGTGTAACCATATTGAGGGGTTTGTACCTCTTTCGCCTCTCCAAGGGGATGGTAGGCCTTGGAAATACTATATTGATGGTCACTCGCCACACATGTACTACGTCCCACTAAATATGATTTTTTATGTAAGCATCATTATACATATCATTTCATTAATATGCTATCTATTGGGTATGATTACGCATTTTTCCTATGATGTCCATCTAATGTAGCCTTGCATTGCATCCCATATACTTAGTACATTCAAATGTACTAACGCATACTCTATGCCTACATGATGTCACCATGTAGGGACCGGAGCACCGCTTGACCATCGTCCTCCGCGTGGCTAGTACGATTTTCTATAGTGGTTATTGGTGAGTCCTCCATTTCGGGGACGTTGCTCATGATCTTTTGTTATGTATAAACCTTTTCCTTTTTAGTTATGTTTTGACTATGAGGGTGAGCCCGGTAGTTTGTCTTGGCCCCCGCTAAGTACTCATGTTTAGAGGTGGTGTTGGACAAGTTGTGTATTATGCTTGAGCTTGACTCATCTATGGTATTAATGTATTTTTTTTCTTGCTCCCTTAGTCCCGTTTTCCCCTTGATTATGCTTATCGCTTATGGTCATTTAATTGCTTCCGCGACCAAGAATGTGTAATGATACTCTATGAGGCTTGTTTGGGGTTCCTTCGGGTTCCCCATTCGCCGGTCACACCTAGGCCCTAGGCTTGGGTCTTGACAAACTTTGTATCAGAGCCCTAGGTTGAATGATCCTCGGAGTCCAACACACCGCGTTGATTAGAGTCCGATTCATGGTTGTGTTGTGCACCACAACTATGAGTAGGAGGCTATGAGACGTTTTAGGAAATGTTTCCCTTCTCCATGTTTTAAGTCGTGCTGTAGAGTTGAATTAAGTTCTTCCCTAACGGTTGTTCTTTGCTATGGCTAATCAAGCCAACCACGGGACCCAAGCCCCTCAGGCTCCTACCCCGGCATCTCGGGTGAGAGACTTCGTGTGGATGAATCCCCCAGAATTCTATGGGTCTAAGTTAGATGAAGACCCTCAAGAGTTCATTGATGAAGTCCACAAGATATTAGCTATCATGGGCGTGAGGTTAGAAAATAAGGCTGAGTTGGCGGCCTACCAACTAAAAGGAGTGGCCCAAATATGGTACAACCAATGGAAGAGAGAGAAGGGGGCAAACTATGTGGTGCCTTGGGAAGAGTTCAAAACGGCTTTCCTTAATCGATTCTTTCCTCTAGAGCTTAGGGAAGCCAAATTGGTGGAGTTCATGAATTTAAACCAAGGATCTATGAGTGTGAGGGAGTATGCCCTCAAGTTTAACCAACTTTCAAGATATGCTCCACACTTGGTTGCCGACTCACGGTCTAGAATGAATAAATTCATGATGGGTGTGTCCGATCTAGTGAGTGAAGAATGCCGGTCCGCAATGTTGATTAGTGACATGGACTTGTCCCGCTTGATGGTCTATGCCGAACAAATGGAGGAGGAGAAGTTGAGGAAGAGGAGGGGTCATGAGGCCAAGAGGGCCCGTTTTGAGGGTCAAGTTCCAATTCCCAAGGGAACCCATTCTTGAGTGGGAAAGCCAAAAATGTGGTAGTCAAGGGTAGATTCATCTCTTTCATTAAAGCCCGTAAGTTGATCTCTAAGGGGTGTCTCTATCACCTCGTGAGGGTTAGGGATGTGGAGTCCAAAACCCTTCTTATAGAGTCGGTTCCGGTCGTAAATGAATTCCTTGATGTCTTTCCTAATGACCTTCCCGATGTTCCTCCCAAAAGGGAAATAGATTTTGGCATAGACCTCCTCCCCGATACTCAACCCATTTCTATTCCCCCTTACCGTATGGCCCCGGCGGAGTTAAAGGAGTTGAAAGAACAATTGAGGGACTTGTTGGAGAAGGGTTTTATTAGGCCTAGCCAATCACCATGGGGTGCACCGGTGTTGTTTGTGAAGAAGAAAGATGGGTCCCTTAGGATGTGTATTGATTATCGGCAACTCAATAGGGTCACCGTCAAGAATAAATATCCTCTTCCTAGGATTGATGACTTGTTCGACCAATTGCAAGGGGCTAGCCACTTCTCTAAGATTGATCTTCGGTCCGGGTATCATCAAGTGAAGGTGAGGGAGGGTGACATTCCCAAGACAGCCTTCCGGACTAGGTATGGACATTATGAATTTGTGGTCATGTCCTTTGGGTTGACCAATGCACCGGCTACCTTCATGGACCTAATGAATAGGGTCTTTAAACCCTACCTTGATTCCTTTGTTGTGGTCTTCATTGATGATATTTTAATCTATTCGCATAGCGAGGAAGAACATACGGGTCACTTGAGGGTTGTGTTGCAAAGATTAAGAGAGGAGAAGTTGTATGCCAAGTATGAAAAGTGTGAATTTTGGTTGAGGGAGGTTGCCTTCCTAGGTCATGTGGTGTCGGGGGATGGTATTAAGGTAGACCCTAAGAAGACCGATGTGATTAGAAATTGGCCTAGGCCATTGACCCCGTCGGATATTAGGAGCTTCTTGGGCTTAGCGGGTTACTACCGGAGATTTGTGAATGGGTTTTCTTCTATTGCTTCTCCCTGACTAAGTTGACACAAAAGAAGGCTAAGTTTGAGTGGACCGATGAGTGCGAAAGGGAGTTTTTCAAATCTTGAAAGATAAACTTGTGTCCGCTCCTATATTGTCACTACCGGATGGGCTTGAGGGATTTGTTGTGTATTGTGATGCTTCTAGAGTTGGCTTGGGTTGTGTCCTAATGCAAAATGGTAAGGTGATAGCCTATGCTTCTAGACAACTCAAAGTGCATGAAAAGAACTATCCTACGCATGATCTTGAATTAGCCGCGGTGGTGTTTGCTTTAAAGATTTGGCGTCATTATTTGTATGGGGTACATGTCGATGTGTTCACCGATCATAAGAGCCTCCAATATGTCTTCACCCAAAAAGATCTCAACTTGAGACAAAGAAGGTGGCTAGAATTTCTTAAAGATTATGATATGAGTGTGCATTATCATCCCGGTAAAGCTAATGTGGTGGCGGATGCTTTGAGTAGGGTGTCTATGGGTAGCCTAGCTCATGTTGATATTGGTGATAGGGAAATGGCTAGGGAGGTACATCGGTTGGCTAGGTTGGGGGTTAGGTTGGAAGAGGTTGGTAATGGTGGTGTGGTCGTTGTTGATGGTGCTAGGTCTTCCTTGGTTGATGAGGTGATAGCAAAACAAGATCTTGATTCTTCCTTGTTTGAATTGAAGGCCTTGGTGAAAGAGAGCAAGGTGGAAGTTTTCTCCCAACGGGGAGATGGTGCCCTTAGGTACCAAGGTAGGTTGTGTGTGCCTTGTGTTGATGGTTTGAGGGAGAAAATTCTTGAGGAGGCTCATAATTCTTCCTACTCCATCCACCACGGTTCCACCAAAATGTATAGAGATTTGAGGGATGTGTATTGGTGGAGAGGCATGAAGAAAGACATTGCCAAATTCGTCTCAGGTTGTCATAGTTGTCAACAAGTCAAGGCCGAACATCAAAGGCGGGTGGTCTAACCCAAGACATAGAGATTCCTACTTGGAAGTGGAAAAATTAATATGGATTTGTAGTGGTTTACCCAGACTAGAAAAGGTTTTGATCTATTTGGGTGGTGGTTGATAGGATTGACAAAATCGGCTCATTTTCTACCGTAAAGACAACATATGGGCGAAGATTTATGCAAGCGTATATATTTCATGACTGGTAGTTGCATTGGATTCCTGCTATCCATCATATCGGACCGTGGGTACTCAAATTTACTTCACACTTTTGGAAGTCAACTTTTCAAGGGGTCAGGTACGAGAGTAAGCTGTTCTACGGCCTTTCACCCGCAAAGGTATGCGAACAAGCCGAAAGGACTATTCCAAACACTTGAGGATATGTTAGGCTTGTGTATTGTCTGAGCTTAGGGTATTGGGATGATATCTTCCATTTGATTGAGTTTGCCTATAACAAAGCTATCATTCTAGCATCGGTATGGCTCCTTTTGAGGCTCTCTATGGGAGGCGTTGTAGATCACCGGTTGGTGAGGTGGCCTTGTTAGGACCAGACCTAGTTATGGAGGCTCTTGAGAAGGTTAGGATGATTAGAGAAAGGTTGAAGGTGGCCCAAAGTCGCCAAAAGTCCTATGCCGATGTGAGGAGAAGGGCTCTTGAATTCCGAGTTGGTGATTGGGGTTATTTGAAGGTGACACCCATGAAGGGTGTGGTTCGTTTTGGTAAGAAGGGAAAGTAGAGCCCAAGATACGTGGGTCCTTATAAGGTGATGAGGAGAATTGGCAAGGTAGCTTATGAGTTGGAATTGCCTAGAGAGATGGATTTGGTTCATCCGGTATTTCATGTGTCTATGTTGAGGAAGTGTGTGGGTGATCCGAATGCCATTGTGTCTCTTGATGTTGTGGGGGTTGTTGAAGATAATTTGACCTATGAAGAGGTTCCGGTCCAGATTTTAGATAGACAAGTGAAGAGGTTGAGAAACAAAGATGTGGCTTCCATTAAAGTCCTTTGGAGAAATCAAAAAGTTGAAAGTGCTACTTGGGAGGCCGAAGCGGACATGCAAAGGCGATATCCTTATCTTTTCCACTCCACTCGAGCCTAAGGTATTGATCTACGCCCTTTATAAAATCTCAGGTCTTAAGTTCAGCCCCCCATGTCATTGCATACATTCATGCTTAAGTTGACAAGTTCATTGTGGTTTTACAACTATGTTGAGGTTTTGAAATAAGGTGTAAGTGCATTGTTGCATCCTTATGTGGGCTGAAATTGCCATGTTTGTGTCTCTCATATACGTTTCTTTAACATTCGGGGACGAATGTTCCCAAGGGGGAGATATTGAAACGACCCCAAAAATGCCCGAAAATGTGCTTCGGAAACACCTATAATTGTAATTTCCATATATCTCAAATCCGTGCATGATTTCGGAAATTCGACTTCATATTCTTATTTGTGGGGTCAAATTGAGTGGGAAATGGGTCTAACCCGAATTTTAGAGCAACCGTATCAAAATTCAAAAATCGCAAAAATTGCGATTTGGAGGGTCAACTTTAAAGGGGCATATCTCTTAGCACACAAGGAACTGGAAGGGCTGCAACCTATCAAATTAAATCTCTTTGATTTAGCTTTCCAACGCACTTGGTTTCACCTTATTCCGCGTTAGGATGAGGGAGTTATGACCATTTTCGTAAAACCTGTCAGTGCAGAATTCCAATTCCAGTGAGCGAATTTTCTAGGCGGGTTGGAGTCATTTTTTATAAAAAGGGGATATGTCCCATATTTAGTCATTTTCTAAACTCCAAAAACACTCTCTAATCCCTCTCCAAAAATTCCACCAAGATCTTCAACCAAATTCAAACATCTCAAGCTCTAATTCCGGATTCAAGACTCAATCTCAAGCTTCGATTCTCCATTCCAATCTTCATCAAGGATTCTCCAAAGTTGAGGTATGTGGGTTTGATTGTGGAAACCTTCCTTTCCACAAGTCCAACCATTTATCCTCTAGTTCTACTTCAAGTTTATGGGTCCTCATGATCAATTATGAACTCTTGAATTACGGAATTACTACTACACACCCTATTATGGTCCTTTTTGCATATTATCATGAAATGGAATTTTTATGTGATGTTTATGGTTTACATGCTTCCATGATCCAATTATGAAGGTTGATATATATATGTATGTTGTTGGTGGGCTGATTTATATGGATTTTGGAATTGGTTGGACTTAGTATTCTTGAAATACATGATTTCATTTACATGAACAATTGCCCACCATGTGTTTGATAAAGATGCCATTTATATAGAATTCTTAGGAAACGGGAAGTCCAAGTACGTCCTATTGAGACGGATGGTATGTAATTACTGAACTGTGATTGAAATGGACACATGTATATGATTTTCTCTAAATAAGTGTTGTGAGTCGACCCATGCCTAGTACGGCGGGTATCAGGCCCGTATAACCATATCGAGGGTTTGTACTTGGTGGTGCCTAGTACGGAGGGGTAGTAGGCCCAATAACGCATAGCGAGGTGTTTGTACCTTGGTCCGTAGCACG